>JAQJVK010000001.1:85639915-86239915 GCA_035578135.1 Flexamia atlantica
CAGTTCCTTACCATTTGCAAATACTTTCCAGAATAAAAGTTCCCATAAAATTGAAAAAGAAGGCAATTACTTAGGGCCGGATGAGGGTTTTACAGGTTTTGTCCAAAAATGATCGAGTTGCTGCTGCTGCATAAAGGCGGGCATTACATCAACATGGATTAGTAATATCCTTGTCTGCAATGGGATTTTTCCACCTTACATATTTTCTCTGGCATAGAGTCTCACAATAGTCTCTGAATCACTTTACATCCTCTGGGCATAAATTGAACATGGATTAAACTTTTTAAGCAGCAAAACACTATTGCAATTTTAGTTCTGGACAGTCTTACTGGCGGGTGAGAGAGTGCGCTGTTGTCGTAAATATCTGCAACGTTTAGGTTATAAATCACATGGTCATTTGTTTATGTAAAGGTACTTTACATAGGAAAATATTTTGCTGCAACCGCACATGCAATTAATGTTAAATGCATACAAGGTCAACACAATTCATGAAGTACAACGAAAAAAGATTCCATAGAGCATTTCAGTATGCAGCCAGTCTAAAGCAAGGAGGTTATAATGGTATTCAACATTATTTTTACGATGAACCATTGAATTCACTTTAGTTTGGAAGCCCGAGGATAGCAGATGAATCAATAGATTAGTTTGATGTTTTTGTTTAAGTCATATTTATAGGATATAATTCTAATAGTTGGTCGTTTGAGAAACGAGTTACTCAAAATTATCGATTGAAGCACGAAATATACTCCCCTCGACAAAGACAGCACAATGCGACAGAAACGCCCGTGTTATGGGCATAACAACGAAAATGGATTCAAGTTAGTTTATTAGTCCAACTTCTTCACAACCTTAGTCGAGGTCAGTATTTAGTAATAAGAAAGGTAAAAACACAAAACTAGATTATAATTGTTTTTTAACGTACGGAAAATATATTGAATCTCCTTTATTTTTGAAAGCATATGGAAATACATTCTTAAACTTTGCCAAACAAAAAGACCAGCTGATGCTTTGCACAAATAAATATGTAGCAAACATTTTTAATTTGTAAGAAAATGCTCGGTGAAACATTGCAGCACATACTTTTGTAGTGTAAATTACACGAAATATAAACAGTTTTGACAGTCCGACCAAAATGTGTTTTTTAGCAGACACTTTGGGAGATTACAATTTTTGCCACCTGCTAGCATTGGCTTTGAATCTGAAGCCATATACTTTGGAATCTTAGTATATTCCAGCAGCATCAAAATTAGTTGCAATGACTGTGATAGATTTTATATAGACCAAACAGTCAATTTTGTAAAAAGATACAAGAACCATATATCAGCCTGGAAAAACAAGAAACCGGAAAGATCTAATGTCGCCAAACACCTGTTAGAAGATGGACATAACACAGGAAATATAGAAAAAAACCTCAAAAGAGTGAAATGTTGTTAAAAGGGAAATGTAATGAATGCATGGGAAGAATTATATATATTCAAAGAAAAATGTGAAGATAGAGACAAACTGATTAACAAGCAAGTGAACTTTGACTCTGGTGGTACGTTTAAAAACCTGTTTCCAGCGGATTTTCCGGCAGCCAATAGGATAAAAGGACGGACGCCATGACGGATCTGCCAGTCTCTCATTGGGCCTGATGATGATTAGTGTGACCAATTGAAATCGATCGCCATTTTCCATCATTTTTGTATATTTACCATCTTGTATGTAAATACAGTATAACAGTAAATATATTTTAAATTGTTGTAAGACTTTTTTATTTACATCCAGGAATTAAAACATGATTTTTTCAACCAATTTGCTACAAGAAAAGCAAAACTACAAAACAATTAATATTTACCATCAGGTCAACACTGAAGTGATGGATTCTCGTAATTTGAGTTGCCGTCATTTCCACTGCTGACTCCAGGTGCATTGCCTTAAAAATCACAATAAGTTATTATTTTAACTTTTCTATCATTGATATGATTTGTTTCTACTGTAATTTCTTTATGTTTTGACATCAATTCTATTCCTTGCATTAATAGTACCTGATGTCAAATTCTGTCTTAAAATATAACATATGATTAATGATAATTAAGTCATGGTGTAAGGATAAAAGAAAGGTGTGTGCAGGGTCAGCTGATGTGACGCAGTTGGGCTAACGCACTAGCGCTTACTAGGACCACAATAAAAACCAGCTAATACAACTCAATTAAAATGTTTTGTGAACTGTTTTAGTTCTGCAGTCAAACCGCTAGATCCGCTAGTTTCTCGAGCCCAACTACGTCATACCAGCTGACCGTGCACACACCTTTCTTTTTTCTTTACACCATGTACTTAAGTAACCAAAGAGTTAACCGGTATTGATTAAAAATAATAAATGTCCATTTTTTAAATCTTTAATATTAGAATTTTTGACAAACATGATTACAGTACACAGGGCCAGATTTAACATTTTTGGGCACCCCATAAGCACAATGTTTTTCTCCGCCCTTAGGTTTTGAGAGCATTAGTCCATAAATCCTTCCTAAAGAATAATGTTATATGTTACTCGACATGAAATCAAATCATCCAAATTTTTTTACCAGTTATAAAAGGCTTCCCAACCACCGACAATTTGCCAGCAAATCACACACTTTTAGCGAAATCACCCTATTGGGAAGAAGCTATTACCATAGGTCTCATGGTAAGACCTAAGACCAGGACCATCATAACTTTTCATTTTGGGACCCTCAGTTACCAAAAACACCAATCATTAATTTTTTTATATTTATGTGTCTGTCAGGACGATAGCGCTCGCAAAAATGGTTTGATCGGAATGAAAGTTGGCACAGGCATGCAAAGTAGTGATTATTTGAATGAGTTTTAAAAAACCAGCCCAACCGGACCATCATAAAGGTTGACGGGGAAAAACAACCCCAAAAATGAGTTTTTAAACAATTTTTTTACATTAATGTTATCTAATTTTTGGTTACTTCGTTGAATTCAGCTTGAAAAAAAGTAATTTGGTATTTGCTCTATGTCCATTGGTTATCGAGATACTGAGAATGGTACAACACAGTATGTTGTCCCATAAGGTAAAATATTGGAGGAACATACTGTGTTTATCAATATTTTGTTTATTCCTCAACATAACTTAATAAAACTTGGTTTGTGGCTTCATCTAGATGGGATATAATGTATGATAGCCTAAAGTCTCTGATATTGCCATTTTTATGGCAGCAAACCTGCATACTCATATCCCATGTTATCCTTATAGGAAGTAAAAAAATTCTACATCTCCCTTATTTGTTAACATTTCTTGATCAAACTTGGTATATGACCTCTTCTAGTTCAGATCTACTAAATATTAAATTAAAGCCACCCAGTTTTAACACACCTGTTGCAGCAAACCTCACATACCCCTCATGAGTGGGGTGTTCACTCATACCCCATGTTATCCTTATGGAGCTTACAAAAACATATCATATCTCGTTGTGTTGGATTGAAATAGGTTTTTTGCATTTGAAATTCGCTAAGTATGCAGGTCTGCTGCAAGGGGGGTATTTGCACTTCGAAAATTTTGAAAATGATCCATAGGTGCCGGCAAACGCCAACTAAACACCTGGTTTACACTTTGAACTATTAGAGAAAATTCCACAGGTGCCGGAAATAGCCGCCAAAAAAACACGTTTTCACTTTAAGCAATTTGAAAAGGCTCCATGATCATAGACAAACGCCCGCTACTGATACAAAAATTTTGCACATTGAATAATTTCAAAAGGTTTTTAAGTGAGGGCAAACACCGCAAAAACAAACATTGTGCTTTTTGAACTGTCTGAAAATGTTCCACAAGTGCCAGCAAACGCCTCAAAACATACACTTTGCATTTTAATGAAATAAGTTTTAAGGCTCCCCGGGTGCTGGCAAACTCTACCAAAACACTTGTTTGGCACCTGAACCATCTGAAAAGGCTTCACGAGCACTGCTGTGGACGCTAAACTACGATAGCTTTGCTAGCACCCTTTCCTTTTTGGCACCCCCATTCCTCCATATTTTTTCATGGATTTTGCGCCCACCCTGAATATAAGCATAAAACACTAAATGCCTCAATCCTTTTTTAAATCTTGTTATTTTTGCTTGGAAGTTCGGCTCCCAACAGCTTGTGCCCCTAGACCCGGGCTTACTGGATTTATCGAGAAATCTGGCCCTGACAGTACTGCAGATGGCATACGATACTAACAAACTTCAAAACCTTTGGTTTTTAGATCTCCAGGTGCCCAATGTAGTAACTTATAAAATAAAGATAACAGTTTCTCCAGATATCCTTGCCTTGGGCATTCTTTAAGCCCCTATGATCTGTACAAATGAAAGATTGTATGTGATGACTGCCATTTAAAAATGGAATAGTTTACTATATTATCACCCTCTACTAGGATTACAATCACTTATATAATTCTTGTTTAGAAATTATAAATTCATTGTGGTCAGATTTAAAAAATAATACTAGGCGTAATTGGATGAACTCACAAACAATAAAAAGCCGATTGGAAAAAACTTTCACATAATACAAATAAAGATAATGTGAAATACAAAAAAAAATCTATTATACCACATGTCACAAAATTGCTATTCTCAAAACTTAATCCTTGAGTGGGCACTTGTATTTTGTGTATTTCTACACCAGTGGCATTTTTTAACGTTTTGATGGGGAATGGTCCAAACCCGGGTTTTGTTACTATTTAACAGCGACCTTTTGTTAGATAGCATCATTAAATTCATAGCCCAGATGACAAATGGCAACTGGACCCAGTTTCGATCCTGTCAGGAATCGAACCGGCGATTCCTGTCATTCAAAATAACAGTGACACCTGTCAGGAGTAACAGGCTTCACTGGTAAAACGGCAGAGGGCGTATGCAGGGTTTTACTCTGCATCAATTCGCACAAATTTGACCTATTTTACTTGTTTTAAAACAAAACATTGTATTTGAATGTTGAAAAACTTCATAAGGAATTTCATCGTTGATACCACTAATTATTCAACTTAATAGGTGTAATATTTCAATTGAACATAGTGAGCAACAGGGCTTAATTTGTAAAGACAAAAGTACCGGAGCTGTGGCACAATGAGTGGCCGCCGGGAGGGTATGGAAAACCCCCCAGCAGAAGCGGGGTCCAGGGGCCCTCCCCCGGATTTTTTTTGAATCGCGATTAAATTTTATGCCTTTTTAATGTTTATGACCACAGTTTAACAATTAGGCCGTGTTCACTTTTGCGCTAGCTAGGTTTGCCCTGCCGCGGCTAGAGTGTACTTGTGCCATAGTGGTCGTGAAGGTTGTGATCTCCAGCGCTACGTGTGTTTAGCGCCACTCACGATTCATGGTGGGAATTTACTATTGTCGAACAAGGGCGCACCTGATTTGTCCAAACATTTGACAAACTATTTGCCGCAAGAGGCCTTATAATATCGACGTAGAAATGAGTACGGTAATGCCGAACGCACCCAGTACACGCTCGTATTGGCCTGGATTGGATTTGCCCTTGATTGAAGATAGTAAACTTCCACCATCACTTGCTAAAGCCTATCTCGAGTTTATCAAGTGATCAGGATCCAGAATAGACCAGAATCGAGGTTAAAAAACTACCATCTATTACCTTGCGTGAAACTATGTAAAGAAAAATAGAGTTGTTAAATTGACTTAGATGATTCCCAAATTAGAACACTTTTATAAAATCGCTTTTTAAACAGTATTAATAAATTACGTGGCCAGAAAAAGGGTCCGTAGCCGTACCGGTGAGTTGAGAAACCGCGCTCCGGTAAACTCCGGTTTCCTAAAAAGTACCGGAGCTGTGCTCCGGTGTACTCCGGCTGAAATTAACCCCTGGTGAGCAATTTTCTAGTATAAAATAGGTATCACTGTCTGTGTTATGGGAGAGGGCGCTTCGTTAACTGACACAACATCACTGAATTACAAATAAAGATACCAAGGGGGGGGTTGAGGGTATAATTAGTTTTAGAGGATTTCTGGAGTGAGGGGTGTGAGGTACAGAGCCGGACAAGACTACCGACTCCCATTGTGCGTGTTTGTTTGAATAAAAAAAACATGTGCAGAGGAAAACTCCGCATGCGCCCGCTCGAGGGTTAAACAGCTGGTCATTTTTCCATATGATTATACTGGAAAAAGCCAAGTGCTTTGAAGTTTCTAACACTGCAATTTTGTCACAGCTAGTATAATTATGTGTCAAATATACTCTCCAAAAAAGTACATCATATACTGTTTGAAATAGCACATTTCATAATGAGAGTAGAATCTGCAAATCACTTCCACTTGTATTTTGAACGATACCTTTCGCTACACCGCTGATGAAACAATAACAAATAACTGTTTGTTTACTACAAAAAATAAAAAAAAGATAGTAATCATTACTTTTGTGTAATCTATATAATTAATACGCCAACACGAAATTTGTCTTATGAACTCCTCCGTCATTTCTTAACTGATTTTGATCATTGACGGCTCATTGGAAAGAGCGTGTCGCGTAGATTTGCTAACTGGCCTTACATTTTTGAAAAAGTCCCTTGGGCTCTGCCCCATTGGCTTTTAAAGTTCCCATGTTATCCTTATGAAGAACATAATTGTTTACATTTTGATCAGCTGGATAATTTAATTGCTGTTATTTTTTAATTTGTGTAAACATAACCCTCAAGACGGATCGTGTTAGCATGATTGTGTTTTAAATTTGTCGCCATTTGAATTATCGCTCTGCTAGAGTAGCGCACGATTCCGTGCGCTCGGATCCACTAGTAAACATTTATTTTGCGCAATAAACATTGAAATGATGAATTGTCGCAGGTGATAAACACATAATGAAAACATGTGATTTCACAGTAGTGTAACGAAAAGGTTTAAAAAACTATTCCTTGTAAAGAAATCAAATTAACATGTGATAGTTGTAAAACTTTTTCAAATGTATTGAATAATCATTAACCACACAGCAAGTGTTGTCCTTTTTCAAAAAATGTATCTGTCACATATTTACTTGGTATGATAGTTTCTTTCTTATTAGGAATCATCGTATCCCCATATGGTAAAAACAACTTTTCCCTAATGTTAATTTAATGGCATTTTTTTAATTTTTAAAATAAAATACAAAAATCTGTTCAAAGGATTTTCTTTTTAATTTGAAGGGTTATTTTCGGTAATCTATTAAACATTGAAAAATATCAGTGCAACCGTTTTTGAGTTATCGTGTTATATATATATATATATATATATATATATATATATATATATACACAGTATATGTGTACACACACACACTTAGTGAAGGACAATTAATCTTAGTTGACTTTACAAATAGATATAATATCAGTGCAACCGTTTTTGAGTTATCGTGTTATTTATATATATGTATACACAGTATATGTGTACACACACACACTTAGTGAAGGACAATTAATCTTAGTTGACTTTACAAATAGATATATATCCACTCCACTTAATTGTTTCATCAATAATATTCCAGTGTTATTATGACACTTAAACATATTCATTCTACAAATAGATCAAGATCTTAAACTGGTTTAGTAGAAAAAAATATTTTCCAAGAGACATATATTTTTAGATGTTTCTTTTAAAGAATTGAACAAGGAAAGTAAAATATGCTATTTTTAATGCAAATGCAACTTGAGAGGGTATCGGAAATTTGATAATAAAATTATAACAATTTCAGAACTTTTTAAGGAAAAAACAGAATAACTTGCTCAATGTTTACAAATTTTTAACGATAGTGTTAGTATAGCAAGACAGCAGACACATTACACTTGGTGTCATGGAGTAGTTGTAGTGTAATATTGTTGTGGCTATGACAGTTGTAAAAAGTGTTTGAGAGTGGTTTCGCTTAACCCATTGGCTAACAACCCCGAGATAATTTTTGAGGCTTTGGGTAGTTATTGAAGGATTGGCCTTGTACTTCACTGAATTGCAGCTAGGATTAACTCTATATCTGAGAAACTGTGTGACCATTGGAAGGTGGCATTGTAGCCAAGCGAGCGGTCCAAGACGCTATACTGACGAGTGTTAAGTTGAAGCCATTAGGAACATGCACAGGTTTGAATCCTGGTATGTGCAGTTCCTTTTAGGCTTGCATGTGTATTGCTCAGCTGGCAGGAGAGCCTACCTAAAAATAAGCAGTGTCTGGCTTGGGTGAAAGTTGATGGCATTTATGTTAAACAGGGTTTGCACAAACACCTGTTTTGCTTATTTTATATTTGTATGAAAAAGAACACACTTATTTATTTTTTTGTAAATTGTTGATAAATTTGGACCCTTGAAATGGAAATACAAAAAAAAAACAACAAAAAAGGACAAAATAAAAATTTTGAAACTTAATCCTGGGACATTGAAAAAAACTGCAACACCAAGGTCCGAAAAAATGTAAATGCAAGAGATAGTGATGAGAAAAGAGGATTCTCCAAAAAAAAAAAAACTAACATATTTTGTTGGACAGGTGCAAGCAACTAGCATATTTTTATTGCCTTTTTTTCATAATTCATACATACATACATTCATAATGATATATCCACCAAAATATAACTCTCTGAGTTCTTAAATTGACAGCCTAAGGAAATATGCTGTTAAAACGCTCTGTTCAGTAATAGTACAGTAAAATTGGGGTTTTAGATCGGCAATGATGTCCATTCACGAAAGATCAGAGCTTCTTTTGAGCACTACAATTAAAGACCCGATGAGTCCCCAAAAAAATAAAGTTGGTTTAGACCTTTAAAATCACATTTCAAAATGGAGGTTTTTTGTAATGGGATAAATTTGGAAAAAGCTCCACCTTTTCATTTTTTCCCTTTATCTATCAATATAATGTCGTGGAACCACCACCAATACTTTTTGGGTGGTAAATACTTAATTTTGACCGATTGTTAATTTTTGGCCACCATCTTGGATCCGCCATATTGGATATAAGTAATTTTTTTCTAATGTAAAGATAGTGTTGTGACACATAATTTCAAAGTAAATTTTTACGCTGATTACAATGCTGCAATCTGTTTTTGAAAATATTGATTCGTTTTTAAGATAAACTGAAATTAAAATTCATCCCTATACATTTCTTATGGACTTTTCGCAATTTCAAACTATTTTTTATTATTTTCCTTATATCTCCCGTTCTAATTGAGGTATACATTTCAGTTTGGTCTTAAAATACTCAGTATTGTACAGGTTTTAATTTGAGCTATTGCTCATTAGATTTGGATGAGAGGGAGATGAGTTATATTGTTCTATTCAACTTGAAGTCCAATTTTTTAAAGATTATATTTTAGTTAAAAATTAATATCTCAAGTTCTAAATAAGACACAACGTTCATTTTGGTCTTAAATTACTCGTTGAAACATGGGCCATCTTTGGAGCCATTGATTGTTTAAATACATTAGATTTTAAGTGAATTATGATTCTCCAATCAATATAATATTTATTTGCTGCTGAAAGTTGTTTTTAGTTAAAGAGTTACATTTCAAGTTGTAAATGAGACTCAAGGTTCGTTCTAGTCTTAAATTAAACAGTACATTATAGGCCTTATTTCTATCAATTCATTATTAAATTCGGACGAGATTGAGATGAGCTACGATACCCTGTTCAATACAAATAATTAATATTTCTGAAATATAGGTAAAGATTTAATCTAATAAATCGCTTCAAACCCACCCAATTTAAACTATCAGTAGCTCCAAAGAAGGCCAACGATTCAACGAGTGATTTGAGACCAGAACTAACGTTTTGTCTTATTTACAACTTAAGATATAAATCTTTAACTAAAATAGAATCTTTGAAAAATTGTACTTTATGATGGATAGAACAATATAACCAAACACAATCTCGTCCAAATTTTATGGTCAATAGCTCATATTAAAGGCCGTATAATACCGAGTATTAAGACCAAAATGAACTGCACACCTCAATTAGAATAGGAGATATAAAGAAAGTAATAAAAAATATATTCAAAATGTGAAATGTCCATAAGAAATGTATAGGAATGAATTTTAATTTCAGTTTATCTTTAAAACAAATCAAGATTTTCAAAAACGGATTGCGGCATTGTAATCAGCATAAAAATTTACTTTGAAATAATGTGTCACAACACCATTAGAAAAAAATAACTTATATCCAATATGATGGATCCAAGATGGCGGCCAAAAATTAACAATCGCTCAAAATGAAGTATTTACTACACAAAAAGTATCGGCGGTGGTCCCAAAACATTATATTAATAAATTGAGGTCAAAAATGAAAAGGGGAAGCTTTTTTCAAAATTTATCCCACTTCAAAAAACCGCCATTTTGAAACGTGATTTTAAAGGTGTAAACCAACTTTATTTTTTGGGGACTCTTTGGATCTTTAATTATAGTGCTCAAAAGAAGCTCTGATCAAATTTTTGTGAATGGACATCCTGAAAATTTACTGATCCTGAAATTTTACTTTCTGGAGGGGCTAAAACAGCCTCTATGGTTTTTTCAGATTTTTTGCATTAGCTGGAGGCTTCTTAACACCAACCTTGTTTCGCGGCAAGATATTTCTTAAACAAAAACATGAACAAACCAGCGTAATGTACCTGGGAAGCGTTGTGTTCCAAGGAACAAGAGGATGCATGTCTAATTAAAATGGCGGTTAACGACACTAACCTAAACTTAGCCAATTCAGCTATTATACATATTTACTCATCAATAAACACACTATCCCAGAATAACATAACACACTACCACCGGAATGCTGAATTAATGATAAAAAACAAAATATAAAGTGAAGAACATTTACTTTTGGGAGGTGAAATAAAGTTTTGTTAATAGCCACGTGCAAAACTGCTTCAACAACCTCAGACTGACACTAGCGCATTCTTGGTGGCTGCAACTAAAACATAGTTGATTTTTAGCCCACTTGATGGTTGTGGTTTTACCACAAATCGAGAGCAAACTATGTTCCAAGGTACACTATGCTCAAGGTACAACAGCCTACCCTACTATAATCAAAATGTATCAAAACATTACTGTACAAATCATAACCCTTCTTTCTGCATATTTGAATGATCTTTGATTGATTTATCCAGCATGCAGTACTGGTATAAAATCATAAATGTGTTTGAGTGGTGTTGATAATTCAATATAATTGTGTGTTCATAATTGTGTACCCATGCATTTACCCAACAAATCTATGAGCAGCCCCTCCCAACCAAAAAGCAGCATTCAAGATGACGATGCAATAGAAAACAGTATCTGTCTATCCTTACATGTTATATTGATGCCAGCTAGTAACGTAACATGGAGGGACCGTACTGAGCGTAAAGTACCTTGATGAAGTAGTCGGCCCACCAGACGGCGTTGAGCGCACTCACATGAGCCACGTGCAGTGAGTACTGCGTGAGAAGCACTACCTTAGCACCTGTGTAGTTGGTCAAGTGCACCACTCGGCGCGCCATCTCACGGGTCAACAACGTGATCAGCTGTTCCAGGTTCTGGGGTGGAACTTGGTTTTCAGGCTCATCTTTACTCAGTTCCAACCACATTGCTTTACCTTTCTCCATGAACGCCTTGGGATCGCGTGCAAGCTATAAAGAACCAAGGTTAATTGGATTTTTTCTTTAAGAAACCACTTTAATTATGTTCATTTTTACAATATAGAACTCACTCACTTTATTTTGGTGATTAAAATTACCATTTAAATGTGGTTTACATCCCCTCCGTCAACAGTTCTATTCATGTAGTTTTTTGTGTAGATTCCTGTTGGCTGTATCATTTGTGCAAAATTTAAAAATGATCAGCAGTGTAACTGTTTTTGAGGTAACTCAATCCGTACACACCCTCACACCCACGGTCAAGGAATAAATTAGAGCCTGTTAATACATAAATTCACTTCACTTTGTTTGTTCATCAATTACAAAATATATTTGCAATTGTTTTAAAATTTGAATATTTGAACAAATTAATTGAAATGAGGGATGGAAAAATTTACTATTGTTAATACTACAGATGAAATAAAAAAAAGCAATAAACTAAATAGTTCCATGAGATTTTGCAATATGCATATTAAAATGGTTTCTAACATTTACTAAAGCTTAAGATATTGCCCAGTTGAAAAATAATTATGTGTTTTGACTCATTTAGTTAGGGAGAATGAGGTAATTTTGTACCTGGATTAAGTGGCAATATTTTGAGGCACTTAATGAATTTAAATCTTGTATCTGTATGTGTAATGTGAATTCTTAATTGTTTGACATCATTCTTAATCATTTTCTTACAGTTTTATGTTTTTGAAGACTTTTTTTAGACCTTTCCTAAGATGGTAGAAGTGTGTCCCAAAAAAATTTAGGAAATAAATCAACATGTTTAGAAATGTTGATTGAAGGTATGTAATAGTTATTTGTGTGTTGAGGGAGTAAAGTATAACAATGTCTCGCAAAGCTGAGGGCGACAATTTTCACATAGCAGACAATGTACTTTTCTCCCAAAATATGGTACACACAACATTTTTTCCCCACCTTTCTTAAAAATTACTCAATCAATAAACATCTATTTCATGAGCAAACAAAATTTATTTTGTTCTGTTCTGCAACTATTGCCTGCATCCGAGTAGCTGCAACCACTCTTGCTTCAGCGATCACTGATCAGCTGAATGTTAATTCAGCTGATTCTTACACACTTAATTCTTAGACATTCATACAGCTGATTGTCGTCAGTGTTATTATTGTGTGATCATTTCTGCCATTAAATCAGCTGTCAGCGCTTACACTCTTTTGAGCTTCAATATACTTGCATGCCTGTGTGAAAATTTGCTTGGTTTTTAACACGTTCGCTGCTGGCCTCTAGATGGCGCTCAACTAGTGTGAGGCAAGCCCTTATCTAAATGACCCTGGTGGTAATTTTTGGAAATAATGTTTTTTATTGTGGGAAAAGTATGTCCCCAAGAGCTGGAAGGAAATATAGAACGCTCATGAGGAGCTGGCTAATCCATGACAACGTTAAACAACAATGAACGGTAACGTTCCGGAACGTTCCTAGCTCCTGGCGCCATGTTCCCGGTGACGTTCCGGAACGTCTGCAGCAGCGAACGTGTTAAATTATTGATTTCAATGTTATTCTTATGGGTTTACTTTTTCTCCTGGCAGGAGGCAAAGTAATCACTATTTCAGCAAGGAGATCTATATAATTAATACGCCAACACGAAATTTGTCTTATGAACTCCTCCGTCATTTCTTAACCGATTTTGATCATTGACGGCTCATTGGAAAGAGCGTGTCGCGTAGATTTGCTAACTGGCCTTACATTTTTGAAAAAGTCCCTTGGGCTCTGCCCCATTGGCTTTTAAAGTTCCCATGTTATCCTTATGAAGAACATAATTGTTTACATTTTGATCAGCTGGATAATTTAATTGCTGTTATTTTTTAATTTGTGTAAACATAACCCTCAAGACGGATCGTGTTAGCATGATTGTGTTTTAAATTTGTCGCCATTTGGATTATCGCTCTGCTAGAGTAGCGCACGATTCCGTGCGCTCGGATCCACTAGTAAACTATTATTTTACCCACCATTACAAGGAGTTAAAAGCATCTAAACATAACAAACAGGTGGGGAAAATGATATTTTAATAATCATTTAACAGTTCTGGAGGCAATCGATGATTATCAATAAATTACAATGAATAAATTAAATTATAAATTTCTGGAGTTATCAATAGTAGCTGGGATGCAAAGAGTGCTGCATTATTCAACTGGTATTTATTAATAAATTATTTACACACTGACTTTGTGCCTCATGCTAGTAACACTATTTTCATTACAAGAAATCTTTTGGAGCCCAGGAGGATACTAAGGAACAAAAATGAAAGTGAAACTAAAAAAATAATGTGTTAGCCCCAGGGGTTCAAATAGGGGTATGTGGCCCACGGTCAATATGTATAGATAGTATGAACGTTCAGTTTCTTTTTGCTCTTCAAGAAATAGTCAAAGTGATGAAATAATGTTGTCAACAGAAATAACATTGATTAAAAGAATTATTATAGTTGAGTGATAGCAGAGGACTAATTAGAACCCACAAAAATAGATATACATACCAGATCAACCAAATAGACAAGGCATCGGATGGTATCAGCCCCTTGCTGCTTGAGAGCCTTCGCCTCTGCGATGGTGCGGCGAGTCAGTCTGCGCTGCAGCTTGCGGCTGAACTGGTTCACATGTTGGATCGTAGCTGCTGTCTTGCTGTCTGAGTTCACCAGTGGAGCGGGATTTTCTGGGAACAAATAAGATAGACGGATGATAATCCCTGTAGACAATTAATTATCAATGAAGTTTCTCCATATACTTTTATATCTTAAAAATTGAATTTTTAAAGTCTTACTGTGCAGTTTGGGGAAGTTAAGTCTCCAATTTTCACCAAACTTCAAACAGAATAGGAGAAATAAGTGTTACAAATATTTGTCATGTTAGGTTTTTGTGCTGAGTTAGTATGTGTTATTTTTGCAACTACTTAATAATATACATTCACTTAGTTAGACATTCACTTAATAATAGAATAGTCCAGTATGGCATTTTTCTTTACAAAAATAAAGTTAAAGGGTTGACTTATAATGCTTCATTGTCACTATTGTCAGATTTTCTTTTTCATTACAACTAGGTTTTATTTAACAAAAGCTTTTAGCTATCCATCAAAATTAATTACCTTAAAATCCTTAAAATGCACATGAACACAAAATAGAAGTACTCTCTTCTCACTCCCAAACAGCCACTAGGGCCTATCAACTAACTCTACGCTACATTTTATAGATTAACTGACAAAGCATTAACTGACAAGATCTGTAGAATTGAGCGAATATCTGGGGTTGGAAACAAAGTGTTTCAATTCCTGGAAAAAATGGTTGAACCTCAACATTTAAAAAATGGTGCACTAAAAGTGACCTAATACTTTGTTGAGCAGGAGTGAGTAGCTAATGCAATCATCAATTAAAATGGAACTAGTTTTGAAGTGTGGGACTTAGGTTAATTTGATATAAAATATAAGAGAACAACATGTTGATTTCCCTTGGTTAGATACACAAACAGAATTTAAACTGTTTCTAAGATCCTCAACAAAAGATAAAGTGCTCTCACAATGAATAAATAATAAACAGACTATGTATACTTAAATACAAAAAATTACCATTGGGTTTCTTCATCACTCTACTTGTTGATTGTGCTATTATTAAAGCCAGCAACTGTTTCCCTCGTCCATTAAGACGTAAACCATTTTTTGTGAAATGCTTTCTTTCTAGAGAAGATGTATTGAGTAGAAATGTATGTTTCCTTTTGGATAAATTGATATCCATTTGACGGTTGATTCTTAGAATATTTTTGTTGACAATTCCATCCAAGGGAAGGTCATACTGAGGAAAAATAGGACATATAAATGCGTTTGTAAAGTATGAATTGACAACAAAGAGTTCAATATTGGCTAAATATTCTTGATAAACCAAATCCACTTCTCTTCCAATCGCAACATCGTCCAGTCCTGTTATCAGCACTACGGCATCAGTCTTCGTAAGAGTTGCAATGCCGCCAATTGCATTTTTCACTATATAACTAGAGCTGGCTCCAGGGTTTACACATGCAAAGATGTCAATATCTGCTGACAATAATTTTTTCAACTTATCTGCCAGTTGTTTTCCGTGAATATCAGAATATACTTGCAAGCGGTTTTTGGGTCTGCAATTTTCCTTGTCTTTTATTCTCTTTTTGTCCCCAGTTATTTCTGGAACATCACGGAGAAGAGAAAATCTGAATTCACCCGGTATTTATGTCTAAATAATTACAATCGTAAATTAATTTCCTGTTTGATTTAAAATTAAGGTGAAATTTTTTACATTTAAAACTATTTTAGAAACATTTTACATTAACACTCCTCAATCCTATTCAGTGGTGACTCCAAATAATTCCAAATACAATTTTTACACTATATGATATTTATTATCAAAATATAAATATTTAACCTGTACAATATTTTGGAGCTATCTAACCTCTTGGGTTACTATTTCATTCTCAGATTTCAACTATCTGAGCATTTGCTTTCCTCAATGGATTGTCAGCCAGTCACTTTATTTTTCCTCATCATTGAATTTTGCACCTGACCTCTACGATGAAAATGAAAATATTGAAGTTCACCTGTTGAGTAAATGAAGTAACCAATGAAACTCGGTGGTATATTTATCTTCAATTATAAATAGCAAGTATATTTAAAAATTACCATGCAATACATTGTTTATAATTTTTTTATTTAAAAAAGTGGATAAAAAACCTACAATTATACTTGAATTAATACAACTATGAAGCGCAAGAGGGAGGGAAATTTATATACAGTACTTATCATTTGCCAGCAACAGGCCAATCCTTTGAAGGCAGACGAAAACACAGTAGGAGTTCCGAAATATTCGAAAACTCCAAAGTCTGTAACTATCTAGCGGACAACAATAAACTTTTAGGGCAAAATGTAAACAACAAAATACCAAATGATTCATCCAATAGGAAATGACGTTGTGATAAAAAAACAAAAATGCTCCAGCCAATGATATACTTAGCGGGATCTTGCAAGTGATACTCATTGTTTTTTTTTTGTTTTCTAAGGGACATGCCTAGCGCTGGTGAACAATAAGTGAAATTTCCCTACCTCTCGCGCTTCATAGTTGTATTAATTCTACTATATTCGTTAAGCTGAAGACTTATTTTTTCAATCATCACATTGTATCAGTAAGATCACAGGTAACTTACTTTTATAGACGTCATGCCGGGGGGCCCAAAAATGTTTATTTTTGTAGCTGCCGACCAACAATAAAAATCAAAATCAAAATTATTTTCTACTATTTAGTAAAATCTTTCCTCTACTCACAAGTTATTTAAACCATTTGTTTTTAAGTAAGTTGTTTATTTTTACCATATCCATTGTTAACATTCACTTTATTTTTATATTTAATCATTATTACATTCATTTGATGAGAGATAAATCATTTGGCTAAACAAAGAGGTTAGACAAACTATCAAACATTCGTTGAGTATGCGCCGTATTTTTCTTCGGCGATGATTGGTCCTCCTGTGCACTGTGTACCTGTCATTCTGTCATCCACTCCTCTACCACAACACTTCACCTGTCCTTGTTTTTCCAGTTTCTGCAGCGAGCTCACGAGTGTGGGACTGAGATTTGAAGGCGCCAGGCAACAGCCAGTGATATCGTTGCGATGGTTCGGGTTGCATAGTTTTGGTCCCAGAAACGTGAGCTCCATAGAGTATAATACAACTACTAGTATGAAGCGCAAGAGGGAGGGAAATTTCACTTAAGTATCTTTTGCCAACGACAGGCATGTTCCTCACCTCACATAAACAAACAAAAATCCAGGGGCTTAGTTTGTAAGATCCTGCCAAGTTTATCAGCTGGAGTATTTAGTTTTTCTTGTCCCAATGTCGTTTCCTATAATGGATGAATAATTTAATTTGTTGTTGTTTTTATCTTGTTCTAATAGCTTCTGATTGTCTGCTAGATAGTTTATTGAGTTTAACCTGCAAGCTGCAATCGAAAATGCTATAAGAATGACATTTATGGCGAAGAAACAGCCAGGAAAGTAGGGGAGTTGTAAATAACACAGTTGTTTTTCGACCGCCTATTGTTTTAGCTAATAACTGCAATGATTTTGAGGTGAACATAACAAGATTTTCTTCAGCAGTCAGGTTTTCAAAATATAAATAGTATATAACTAGCAGCCCGCGTCACTTCATGACTTAAAAACAACTTGGTAAAGTAGGCTTTAGTTTCATGTTGATTATGTATGGAGTTTTGCAACGCAAAATACCTTTCAAAGAGGAAGTGTGTGAATTTTTGTAATTTTTTAATTTTCTAGACCTTTTAATTTTCTGGACCTTTTGTCATAGCACTGAAATAATGTTGCCAGTAATTGAACTTCTCGTTGGGGCGATCTTTAAAATAAAAAAATAACATATTAACTTAGACTTTAAACTTCAATATGGGTAAGAAATTCCTCACAGAATTTGAGAAGTTCATTTTATCTACTACAAAATTGTTTATGTTAAGTTCTACTCTTTAAAATTTCGTTAGTGCAACAACGTTCATTTTGCACAAAAAGGGGGTTAGTTAACATGGATCTTCATTGCTTGGTGCATCTTCATGTCTCTGTTCTAGAGTTTTCTTGAGTATTGAACCTTTATGTTAATTCTACACAACATCAACGCGTCAGTTTCTTACAATCATCTTTGTTAGGTCTTAATAACAAATGGTAAGAAGATGGACAAACTATACTGATCTGCCGATGAACTGATCTCTAAATAACATTTATAAAATAGCATTCGGTGTAAAAACAAATTATTCAACGCTCAAAACGGCCAAGGAATTAAATTTTTAAATTGGCCCGCTTCTTTGTTTCACATCTTAGATACATGTTTGGCAAATTTGTACCCAAGCAAATAACATAAATTTCAATGAAAAATCTTCTTTAAATAGGCATGTATAAATTATTGGTACATTTAAAAATCGAACCAAATAGTCAGGCTAACCGTTAACTCTTCAATATCACATTCCTTGTACATTTACAAAATACAGGTTTTAGCGATTTAAAGCATTATTTATTTAGGTTAATATTTAACTAATATTGCTATTTAAAACTCTAAACGTTGAACATTCATCAATGTGTTGAAACATTACATGTATCAATGTGTATTCACTGTCAATAAATTGTTAGAAAATCCCATCTCCCATCTAATATTACTCAATCATAGCTACTTATACTTTCTTTGAAAAGGTGACCTACCCAGGTAGGTATTTTAAGCCAGCTATTCCTACATCGTTATATAGTGTACCTACCTACAGCACATGTCTTAAGAGTGTTATATTCTAATGCTGATATATTAGATTTTAGGATTTCTTAATTCAGACATCCTAAAATTTGAGTAGAAAAGTGATAACTTTCACTGACACAGTACGTATACAATACATTCCAAATATATTAGACTAATTCTTGATAATTTGTCCTCACTTCCTTTTCTAAAAAAATTTAGAACAGCAAAGAAAAATTAAAAGGGCGATTTTCTGTAGTATGAAATATACGGTACTGATCTAATTTATTTATTAGTTTTGATTACATTTGCTGAACATAATAGCAACAACAACTCTCATAAAATAATACTTGCTTTCTTTGAGCGCTCCATTTTCACTTTAATCATATTGTTCTTAAAAACTATGGGTAGGAGTTTTACAAAATGCACTTTAAAGAATTGGTATTTTATAAAAGTACAAGCAAACTTTTTTGCTTATTGTGGCTACTAACCTGATGAAGTTTCAGGTCCATCAGTGATGTCAGGCAGGTACTTGTCGACATATTTGTCCGCAACATCGATAGCGTTGTTGAGTCGATCGGCCGCCAGCTCCCCGCAGATACTCGCTCCGTTCAGGCTCAGCTGCTTCACAGAGTCGGCCCGTTTCAACATCGGTGTCACCACTTTGCTGTTCACATAGTCCTTGGAGATATTGTAAATCTACAAAATGTTCAACTGAATTTAAGAAGATAATGCAGTAGCTAATAACTAACTTACAAGAATAATTATTAGCAAGCATAATTAGATTTTTATTATTTTTATGAATGACTATGATAGAACCACATGATTTAAATATGGATAAAATGCATAATATTTTATGATTTAAAATAGGGGGGACAAATGCATAGGGGCCCACTTACAGGGGTCTCAGGAACACATGAGATTAATAAAAAAATGCTGTCTCCAACACTGTAGATATATCACTTAAAACATAAATTTTATTGGTATCATTCATTAAAAACCAACAAAGATTACAGATAAAAAATCCAATAAAAATAAATCTAACCATTTTTACCTTGAAATTTTTAAATATCAAAAATTAACTTACTTTTAAAGTCACTGTATAAAAACATCAATCACAACAATATAAAACTGATGGAGAAGACAAGTCAAAGAACCTGGTCAATCTTTTGAAAACAAAAAGTACTAAACAAAGAAAAGCCAGAAATGATCGAACAGAGCAAGAAAATAAAACAAGTCAGAAAGAAGGTTTAACTCAAGAAAGAAGATTCAAGAAGACAAAAATGTTATTGTGCACAGACAGCCATGGAAGAGACCTTACTTTCCACCTGAATTACATAACAAACAGGTTTGATGCTGTCGGTTTTGTTAAGCCTGGAGGATGTACAAGCCAAATCTTGAGTGAAGATAATATTGAAGGCGAACAGTTGAAAGCTGGAGATGTTTTATTAATCATGGCGGGATCAAACGATATTGCAAGGAATGAAGCTCAAGGCGCATTAAACAAAATAGAGGAGACAATTAACAAGTACCAGAATCAAAAAATAGTTTTAATTGATCTACCTGTAAGGCACGACTTAGTTAACTGGTCTTGTGTGAACCTGGAAATCCAAAAGACAAACGCTACTTTAAAAGAACTTAGTAAGCAGTACAGAAATGTTAATTTAGTTGAAGTGAGTTTGGCTGACCGCAGATTCCACACTTGTCATGGCCAACATTTGAATAGATTGGGTAAGTGTTGGCTAGCAGGAAAAATATGCAAAGCAGCTTCTGAAGAACCTGTAGAAGACAAAACAGCCCCTTCATCAGGCCCAGATGACAATAAGAGGTCACCAGGAGTGATGACACCAGCCACAGCCACAGTCAAGACACCTTCAGGGGAAACTAGCCCAACAGCATCAGGAGTGACGGCCGAGGGAGACATAGGAACCACCACTCTTCCGGGAAACGACAGGCAGATGACAACACCTACTGTTCTAGCAGAGGTAGCTCTAGATTAGCTAATGATTTAAGTAATAAAAGTGCCTTACTTAATGCATTTAAATATTCAGGGAATTAAAGAAAAGTTTGATGATTTAAATTTAGTAGTTAAGGAATGTAGTTTAAACACTTTGATTATATGTTTAAATGAACATTGGCTCAATAAAGAAAATGTTTGCTTATTGAATAAGGTTGAAGGTTTTTGTTTAGTAGATTTTTATGTTAGGGAAAATGTTAGAAGAGGAGGATCAGCAATTTTGTTGAGGGAAGATGCTGGCATAAAGTATAAGGTTAGGGATGATCTTAAGGTACTCAATGAAGATTTTTACTTTGAATGTTCAGTGGTTGAAATTTTGAATTTTAAAGAGCCAACAATAATTGTATCTTTGTATCGGGTCCCATACAAGTTCACATTAGATCCTTTCCTCAAAAAACTTCAATGTTTGTTGAAAAAATTAAAAGCTAAAAAAAAATTAAATGTATTGATAGCTACCGATTGCAATATAAATGTTTTTAATGGTACATTGTCAAATGGTTTTCTAAATATCTTGAGTTTTAATGGTTTTAAAGTAAACATTAATGAAGTGACTAGACCTGTCAGTGGCACTTGCATTGACAATATTATTACAAACCAAAAGTTTTCAGTAGAAAGTGTTTTTGTGGAAGATAAAGGTCTTTCTGATCATAAAGCAATTTGGGTTGCATTACCCAAAGTAGAGTGGGAGAATAAAGCATGAGGATGCACCCTTAGGAGACGATTCACACCAGACGCTATTGCAGAATTTAAGGACAAAATCAAATCCATAGAATGGGAATTCAGTTCAGCAAAAAGTGTTAATGAAAACTATGATAATTTCCTAAGAGATTTTATTTGGACTATGAATGAATCATTACCCTTAAAACCTAAAAATACTATAAAGAAAAAAGAAGTACAGTGGGTTACAGAAGGAATCAGAGTTTCTAGTAGGAATAAAAGGCTAATCCATAGAGAGATGCAGGTTAATGACAGTGTCGAATTGAGAAATTATTATAAAAAATATAACAAAATATTTAAGAGAGTAGTTAGAGCGGCAAAGCGGAAGGCAAATGACCAGTTTATTAAAAATTCTAATTGTAAGAGTAAAGCCTCTTGGAAAATGATTAGAAATGAATTAGGAATCGTCCAAAAAGAGAATAACAATATAACAGAGGTATTGATCGAAGGCTGTGCTGTAACTAACCCAAAAGAGATACCGATCCATTTTAACAAGCATTACCTCAAAATTAGAGAAACACTTAAAATTAAAAGTTCTCCAGAAAAAGCAATTGAATGTTGTAGAAAAGTAGCAGCCCCAGACAACTCAGAATTTAATTTTAGAGAAATAAATGTTAAAGAAGTAGAAAGAATCATACAATCAATGCCAAATAAGAGGTCCACTGGTTGGGATGAGATACCAGCCACTTTGGTTAAAGAATGCAAAGAGTATATAGCTAAACCAATAAGTAATTTAATTAATCAATCATTGTCGCAAGGTGAATTTCCAACCAAATTAAAGGTATCAGTAATTCGACCAATCTTTAAGAAAGGTAGTAGAAATCTTATAGAAAACTATCGCCCAGTATCACTCTTGCCTGTTTTCTCAAAGATATTTGAAAAGGCAATAAACCAACAGCTACAATAGTATTTAGAGGCAAATGAATTATTTACAGAGAGTCAACATGGTTTTAGAAAAAGTCACTCCACCAGCTCAGCACTGATCTCACTCACGGATAATGTTTATAAGTCATGGAATGAATCAGAAACTACTGTTGCAGTCTGCTGTGACCTCTCAAAAGCATTTGACTGCGTAGATCATGAGGTATTGTTAAAGAAACTTGAGATATATGGAATCAGAGGGAGAGGTTGGAGGTGGTTCAAGTCATACTTAACAGAAAGAAAACAAAAAACATCATTGACAATAGATAATGAGAGGTGTGAATCCAAATATGAGACTGTATTATCAGGAGTGCCGCAAGGATCAATTTTGGGCCCAGTTTTATTCACGATATACTCAAATGACCTCCCCATAAATATAAATACCAAAATAATAATGTTTGCAGATGACACTACAGCACTTATAAAAGAAAAAAGTCTAGAAGGATTGAAAAGTACAACAGAGACTACTATGAGGGAATTAGAATATTGGTTTGAAGTTAATGGACTTTTAATGAATGCTACAAAAACGAACTTGGTACACTTCAGAAATATACAATACAGAGGTGGTGAGCTGAAGGTAAAAGTAAACAATAAAGATATAGAGAGCCAAAGATCAGTTAAACTTCTAGGGGTTGTGTGCGATGAAAAATTAAGATGGGATGAACATATAGCACAGCTATGTAAAAGATTAAATAGTATATGTTTTAATATGAGCTGCTTAACCCAGTGTACAAGCATGGAAACAAAATTAATACTGTACTATGGCTATTTTTATTCATTAGTTAAATATGGAATAATGCTATGGGGTGCTACTGAACTTGTAAAAGAAGTGCTAAAAACACAAAAGAAAATTCTGAGAATCATGACATTTACACCGCCAAGACACACATGCAAAAGTTTATTCAAGAGTTTAGAAATTCTCACAGTGCTAAGTATTTATATTTTTGAAGTTTTATGCCATGTAAGAAATAACCTAAAATGGTACTCACAAGAAAAAACAAGCCATAATCATAATACCAGAAACAAACATCTTCTTATATATCCCCAACACACTATTACTGCTTTAGAAAGAAGCGTTTATTACATGGGGATTAAATTATACAATAAATTGCCTGATGACATAAAAAACCCATCATTGTCCCAAACAAAGTTTAGGGAAGAGATCAAACGCTTATTGATTGGAAAGGCCTATTACAAAATTACAGAGTTTTTAAATGATAATAATATTTAAGTCGATAGGTCAAGTCATTCAATTTCACTTGCCTTTAAATATTTATGCTTGTTTTGTTATCATGTTACATATTTTATATAATTATTACTGTTACTGTATTATTATGTTTTTAATTGTTTTATCTTATGTTATTTTTATTCTCTGTTAAGTTCTAAATTTTTATCATTGTTGACTTTTTTATATCATGCAGTGTTGATCTCTTTTTTATGGTACATAGAGTAAATAAAGTATCATGAGTAGTAATAGTTTGTGATATCCTCAAGACATTTTCTAAGAACTGTATTAAGAAGAAAACTTAATAAAACTGACGAAGCACCTGTACATATATTATGTTAAATTGTACGTTTTGTGCCAATAGAAAATGTCTAATGTCTAATGTCTAATGTCTGTATAAGGGCATGTGATAATATAGTGCCATGTGTCATTAATGCATGAATGGTAAAGTGACAATATAAAAATGAATGAATGAATGAATATAGAGATTTATTCCAGTAAATACAAAAATGTTACATTGCAAAAAGTGGTATTATAAAAAAGAAAAAAGATAAGATCCTCATAGATATCCTCAGATACAATAAACTATTAATTTATTTTTAATTCAAATTTTTATGGAAAATCTTGGTTTGAAGGAAATTTACTTGAGTGCACTGAGAAAAATTTTGTCCTGAAATACGTGGAAAATACACGTAAATAAGGGTGTGCGGGTTACCCACTGCAATCTGGACCCGGCTCAATGCTCCGGCAGTGAGGCCGCCACACGGAAAATCAGGACTTAGTTTGTCTACATAGTTATGACGTCACTGGCTATGACGTCATTACTGTCGGTTGTAAGTCCTGCCGATCAGAGTTGGCTCTCGTAATTGCAGAGACTTTTCTCAGAATATCCTGCGATTCATTTTGCCTTTACCACAGTTTATCACAGAATGTACATTCCTATTCACGTAAAATACAACCGATATCTATGCACTGACTTGCCTAGTCTCTGCATTTACCAGTATTTTTTATTTAAAATCAGTAAAAAATGTCTGGGTCCTTCTAGCGGTCACCCATCCAAGTCCTATCCACGCTCGTTGTTTCTTGACTCGTATGTTCAGGTGAAGACTGCTATATCCATTGTGTTACGGCTCCCTGTTGAGAGGTGTAGTTGTTGAATAGCATCTGAAGAAGTGATAAGTGTAGTTTTAAGCCTAATGGTACTTCTCTACAGTGACAATTTATTGCGTGATAGAGTCTAGAGTAGCCCTCCGTACGTGTCGTGCGTGTTTCCCGGTACCGGAATTTTTATAAAAAGTTATGTTTGTTCGTTGTGTGCGTCTGTCCGTTTGTGTTACGTGGGTATGTGTCATGATGGTTTTTAATGCTTCTTGACGACTTCCACTGGAATGAAATTTGATTCTATCGCCTGAGGAAGATCTCTCTAAGATTGAAACTGGCATAGCCCATAATATGAGACTACAAATGATCACTTTGACAGTACAAGGTATTTACACCATTAATAGTTACAATTTATTGCCCTGACATATTTATTTGATACATTTAAAAGTGGCAGCAAATCAATGCAAGGTTATACTCGACCTGCATTCTATTTATTACAATTTATCTTATTTAAGACTTTGCTGAGAAATACCTGAGTTATTAAAATCGAAGCATGATTTAAACAGTGCAATTACTTTTTTTGGTAATTTTTTCATGTAAACTTTGGGCAGATAAAATTAATCTTAGGTCTAAAACTAATCAATGTGTCCTTGCAACTATTTAAAAATAAAACAATATTTAACATAAGTAACTGTTGACAAATAAAACGATTTGATTTTCTTCAATAATCTAAGCTTTTTCTCTGAAAAATTGGAAACTTGATATTCTTTTTGACGTTTCACTACCATTTACTTTATATGTATTTACTATCAATGGTAATACAGTAAGTAAATCTATAAAAACATTAATAAAATATGTACTATAGAAACCAAATGTTATCATTCAAACTTGTATCACATTTGTAAATTTTCAATCCCAAAAATAAAACTAACACAACGGACTTAAAATCAATCCAGATTTGGTTAAAAAATATTTATTCGATTCAAATAAAATATTGGATGATAGTGCGAACTAAAACAAGGTAAAGACTAACTGCTTTTACCAAATCACATGGAACTAATTTGTAGTTCTCATCCATACGCCTACCGTAAATGCAGTGGGCTGCATGCAGAAAGTAATCATGGATAAACTTATGACGTGTTTAGTGACGTATACAAACCATCCATGACGTCACTTTAATGTTTTTTCCTTAAAATCACGGTAAATTCCCTGATTATTTGCAAATACGGCAGTTCGAGCGTAATTGCAGAGAAATAGTTCTTAAAGAAGGACTGCGAGTCCTGCGTCTGTACTAATGCCCAAAACTCTGCCGAGTCATTGAGCTGGGTCCAGACACAACACTCCTGTACGTGAGCCAAGTCCTTATTTACGTATTGCGAGTACAGATTCTAGACTTGGGGCAAAAACTCTGCTTTTCCGCTAAGATATTTTTCTCAGTGTGGTTTATCCAGGACTGATATATCTTTAGTTAGTGCTCAAAGGGTTGAGTGATATTGCATTGCTTTGTAAAAGTTGTTATTGTACCAGATCAGGAGGGTAAGTGACAGCAGGGATGTTGGCTTCGATAACATCCAGAGCTTTGCAGGCCATGTTGTCCACAGCAGTGACGGGCTTCTCGAAGTACGCTACCACAGGCATCGCCGTTCCGACCGCCAGCCACACTCCTGTCTCCGCAGGGAGGAGGCTCCACTTGATCAGAGGGTTGGACTTCTGAAACATAGGTATTCATTTTATGTATAATCAATGGTTTTATATATACAAAATTTAATCATTAAGGATTTAATCATGCTGTAAATTTGTTTCAATCTAAGATTTATAGACTATATTTTTACACTATATATCATTATTATTTTATGTTTAGCTTTTATAATTCTATAGCTTTAATTTTATAACTAAACTTATATTATAATTTTATAGGTCGTCGGTTCGATTCCTGACAGGATCGAAACTGGGTCCAGTTGCCATTTGTCTATGAATTAATGATGCTATCTAACAAAAGGTTGCCGTTAGATAGTAACAAGACCCGGGTTTGGACCAGGGCCGGACTGGGAAGAAATTTTGGCCCGGGCATTTATATGGCATACCGGCCCACTTTAATTTTTCCGGGGGGACTTTGCATAGGGCCGGCGACAGAATTTTCGGCTCGGCAAAAGTGGTGACCTTTTTTTACTCGCACGTGTGGTTTTCGGTCTCTTTATTATCATTTCAGTCCTTTTCTGCCTGTTCCCGGGCCCCTATGCATTTGCTTGGGGACTTATTATTATTTTGGAGTTGGCTCTGCGGCCGGCCCCCAAGCGGCCCAGCGGCCCCTGGAGGTGGCGGCCCACCGGACATTTGCCCGGATGCCCTTATGGCCAGTCCGAGCCTGGTTTGGACCGTTCCCGATTAAAACGTTAAAAAATGCCACTGGCGTAGAAAGACACAAAATACAAAAAAAAATAATATGAGCTATTGATAATGAAAACAGAACAAGTTTAAGGTAAGGTATGTTCCTTTAATTAACATAAAATTTGACGATTTAAAATTTAATATTTGAATAAAGGGTCCTTATCTTTCCTTGACCATTATAATAGTTGGAGATTTTTTGTGGTGGTTTATTTATTAAAAAAATTGTATCAGGTCTACTCTGAAGTTCTGATATTTGACTCTGATTAAAATTGAATTCATTTTATTATAAAATAAACGTAAGCCACATCAAGGACATTTTACTGAGAAAAAATTTGTTGAAGGAAAAAAAAACAGTACCTATCAAATAAAAAAAACTCTTATTTTAAACATAAAAAGCATTATGGATGAGTTTTACATTAACCATCGCTAAGAAAATTTCTCAAAACTAATTTGAATAAATCATGAGAAAATACTCCCCACTGAGGAAGAATCTACTGAGAAGGAATGAGTTATTATTGACACCTAAAAACTGTCATTAAATTTAAGTTGATGAGTTTCTTAAATTTTAATTGAGATGTAATGATACATTTATTGAATTAACTAATCTAATAATAATAATTGAACGGTCTGATTTTCAAATAGAATAACTGAAATGAACAAATTGACAAACGGTTGGTACAGTAAAATACAGTTAATTGTGGCACAAAAAATAATACCTTGTAGGGTTATAAGTAATTATTGGTAATTAGAACAAACACTAGACAACTAAGGCCAAAGCAGTTCACTAAAAGTTTTTTTTTTACGTTTTGTAATATCTAACTTAGTTAGGATTGAAGTCTTCTATTTTATAGTAAGCCAGCAGTTATCCATGGCTTTGCTCACGATAAAAATTATAACTCTCGCTGCCTAAGTGAAGATAGTGCCACATTTTGAGTTTATGATTAATCAGATAAGTTACAAAAACTAATTATGACTTTAATTTAACTAACTAAACTAAATTTAACTTTAATATAGTACATACCACCTAAAAAATCAACAAAACAACCATAAAACCATTAAGAAAGGAACCAAATCATAAATCATCTGTAAAAACGTATCCGCACATGAAGCTTGAACAATCTGCTTGATTGAATGAACAATGAAAATTCAAACAAAAGTTCATCCATTGTATTTATATAGAAAAACTTCAAAACTTTGACCCCACTAAAACCCCTTAAAATTTTGAATTTTGAAAAACACGTTCTTATATCTAATGCTTATGCTCTGGAAGGAACGTCCATGCAAAGTTTCAAGGTTCTCAGACAAGCAGTTTGGGCTGTGCGATGATAGGCCAGTGGTATTGGACAAATATAAGTAGATAAAGTTTCATGAAGCAGAAAGATGTTTTTAGGAATCCGCTAAGTCTGAAGGACTGCTGCGACAGAGTATTTCTATATTGCTGCCCTCCGCAGGAGGTATTTCTATTTGGCCATCTGTACTATACATGCGAGCAGATTCAGCACCCCGCCGACAATGCCCCCAAGGTGCCACTCCCCTGGGAAGGCTGATACCCAATCTCGTCGATTCTGCTCCCATGTACAGTAGAGAGTTGGCTTTAGGCAGGAATATAAATACCCCCGTCGCAGCAGACCTTGAGTACTTGGCGAATCCTAAAGCAGTTTTCTGTTTCATGAAAGTATACGAGGGTTGCTATTTAAGTTTTTGGCCTTGGCAACACTGATTGTTGCTAGGCGCCAGCTGGTGTTTCCGGTGGAAACTTTGTATTTTTGAACTTAACCTCACTCATGACATTTGGTCATTTGAGCGCTGTAAGTGTATTCATGTTGTGTTGAAAATGGAACTAACCCGTGGACACTTCTGTGCATTAATTTTTCACATACTTTCGACGTGGATTATCAAGACAAGAGTACAACGATGAACTTTCATCTTTGTATAGAAATGAAGCCCCATCCTACAGCACCAGAAAAAAATGGTATAATGAATTTAATTTTGGCCGAAGCTCTCTTCAGGATGAACCCCGTGAAGGCCGTCCAAAATCAGTGGTGGTGCCAGAAAACATTGATGCTGTACTTGAACTGATAAAACAAGATCGTCATGTGACATACCGTGAGACTGAGGCATCACTGGGCATTAGTATGACTAGCATCAAGATCTTGTATGATTATTGTATGATCTTGAAGATCTTGTATGATTATTTGGCTGTAAAAAAAAATTGTTCACGTTGGATCCCACATCATCTGTCAAATGCTCAAAAGGAGGCTTGCGTTAATTGGTGCAAGGAAATGTTGAAGAAATTTGCCCAAGGGACATCAAAGGCTGTGTATAATATCTGCACAGGTGATGAATCATGGATATATATTCATATGAGTCTGAAACAAAACAGCACTCAACCGTGTGGGTGTTTCAAGATGAGACCAATCCAACCAAAGTTATTCGAGGTAGGAGCACTTCAAATGGTTGCCTGTTTTTTTTTGGTATAACTGGTCATAAGGCCAAAGTGCCTTACTAGATCAACGTAAGACAGTCAATTCTGAGTGGTACACAACTATTTGTTTGCCAGAAGTCTTTGGATGGAGAAATTCGTAAAAAATCTCAGAAGAGGCGAATCATCTTCCATCATGACAATGCAAGCTCTCACACATTGGCTGAAACAAAGGAGTATTTGAAAAGCCAAAAGATTGAATTAATGGGCCGCCCGCCCTGCAGCCCTGATTTAGCACCTCATGACTTCTTATTTTTCCCAACTATCAAGAATAAACTACGTGGTCAATGATTTTCGACATCTCAAGAAGCAGTTTCTGCATTCAAATCTTATGTTTTGGAGCTACCTCAATCAGAGTGGAAGAAGTTCTTCGAAAATTGGTTCCCACTCATGCAGAAGTGTCTTAATGTTGCTGGAGAGTATTTTGAAAAACAATAAAAACGTTTTAGTTAATTTATATTGGGTTTTCATTGTTAGGCCAGAAATATAAATAGCAGCCCTCGTATGTACGTAGAATGTAGAACATGTCTTGATGTAATGTCAAAAAAATTCTAAGGTTTTTAGGTTCTATCCTGAACAACAAAAAAGACAAAGCCAAGGAAAAAATGCTTTAGATAAAATAAATGGTTTACATTAGCTCTTTCAATAACAGCTATTATAAGGAAGGACGGTCTTTTAAGTATCTCTAGTCAATGGTTTATTTTATGATATATTCCTGAAAGCTGATTTGACATTCTATTTAATTTCTTGCTTTTTACATCTGTTTAAATATAAACATTTCATCAATTTATATTCTACCATAAGGATAATATGGGATCTTTGAGAGTTTCCGTGGCAGAGAAAATTTTGGCTTTCTAGATGTATGGATAATAGAAAATTAGTGATGATTGAATGGGAATTTGTCTTTTTAAAAACATTACCTGAAATGGTGACCTACCCAGTTAGTTATTTTAAGCCAAGTATGAATGACAGATGAGTGAAGGTGTGGAAGATAGGTACCATAGCCATCTCTAATAACAAGGCCGCGGCGCTAGTAAATGGCAACAGCGCGCCTAAGGGTTCAGCTGATTTGTTTAGCCATACTCTCTTATGGCACTATCTTTTGTTTACTTGAAACCAGCTGGCTCTGTAAGGGGTTTTATCATTCAAAAAACCCTTGAGAAGCGATGTTGCCAGGTCGAAGGCCGCGGCCTTTTTACTAAAGATGGCTCTGTAGGTACTCCTACCACATTGTGAAACCAATATTTAATTGGTCATTGAAGCATTTTAAGGTTACCAAAATGTCCTGGTACTGATACACATTGAAATATAAGACCTCCTATAATACTGTGAAATTGTTAATAAAAAGGAGAAAGAAAAAAATAAAAAAGCCTCAAGATTTAAGTTTATGCACAAACAAATCGCAAGCAATATAAGGTGTAAAAATTAAATTATGTTAGAATAAATTGCCCTTACCATCAACTTTTCAAGAAAATAAAACAGAGTTGTAGTTTTCCAGATATGCATGATTTTTAATGAATTCTTAAAACTCATGAGTAGAGGATAAATCTTATCCGTTAACATTAGAGATTACATTTGATTGTTTGACCTGTGAGCTAATACCTTGGATGAAGTATAACTGGATCGGGCCTCCTAATGCTAAAGTCGGGCGAAAACCGTGCCACTGTTTTCACCGTTGGGTAGCAAAAAGGTTTAATCTGGCGGGACCCCAACGCCAGTCGAGTGAACAGCGATTCAATCAAACTGGCATTTACCAAACAATAAACTGAGTAAACAAATATAATTTTACATCACATTTTACAGCTTGAAATGACGAATCTTATGGTAACCATTATGATTCTAAAAACTAGTTGCATAGATTTTAATAATTTGTTTAGAGCAAAATGTTTTAATGCTGTTAAAATAAAGTACACCTTGGATTATCCGGCCGAATAATCCGAGGTCATTACAATATCGCCTAAATAGTGATCACATACCTTAGCCCCTGCTAAATTGATGCTGCAAATGGCATGTCAAGACTGTACAATATGTTAGTCTTTAAAATTTTATGAGGGTTCAATTTTGAAACAAATATAAGAACTAAACTTTATTGTCAATCCTACGAATATAATGTTAAATTTTACAGTACTTACAGGTTAGGTTTGGAATAAAATGCCATATTAAAATATTCAATTCATTAAGATTAAATAATCATAACTAAAAATAACTCAAACTTGAAATAATCATGACGAAACTTAAACTAACTCAGAACTTATTACAGTAACTAACTCTTCTTAATAAATAACGTAATCTATTTATTATATTTGTATTTTACTTTTAGAAGGTGCATTTCACACGTAAACTCGTTACAATCATGTTTTTGCAGTGATTTTAATTATTTATTTCCCGAATGGACCGGTCCGGATAATCCGGGATCCGGATAATGTGGGGTCCGGATAATCCGAGGTGTACTGTAAGAGATGACAAAAGTAGTAGGCGAGGAAGTTTTTTATATTTTGGTCAGGTAAAAACTGTCAGCAACAAAGTTGTAGATAATATTCCAGAGATTTTTTTCCTCAACAATTATTTTATGGGATTTATCGTTTGGGCAAGAGATATATTTGAATAATTGATTATCAGGTAGCGCGCGGCGAATAAGCCATTCCACATATGATAACGCATGGGCCGTCAATTGTCTGACAACGCCAGACTTCCTTACATTGAAGGAACAGTTTTATTATTTGTTTTTATTCATTTCCAGCTAAACACTGTCCCTTATCTTTGTTAATTATTGCAATTTAAAGTTTTGGTTAAATTAGGAAGTTTTTTCTCTATTTTTACGAAAAATGTTTATAATATTTAAAACTGATGCCGGCATCTTTCAAGACAAATACTACACCTCATAGCACTTTTTAAGTATTTTATCATACACCTATTAGCGAATATTGATTTTTTACTGCCAAAAAAGGAAGGATAAAATATAGTGTTAAGAAAATAACCTACATTCTTTGTTAATAGTTAAGTATGAAGTAACGTGTTAATATTATTTCCGTATGTTTCTACTGTTCCTATTTACAATTAATTGCTAATAATAATTTTACAATTATATAAAATAAGAAGTAAAATAAAAATACAAAAGGAACTAGGAAAATAAAAAATATTTTTAAGGTGAAGTTATTGTTTTAAAAAAAATTTCTGGAGGCAAAGTTATCAGGGCTTCCTCATAAACAAGGTTGCGGTGGGTGAAATTAAACTTCAGTAATAATAAAATATTTATTGATTTTATTTTGGTAATTGAATACACAAAACTAGTTCATCAGAGCTTTATCTTTGTAAAAATATAACGTTTGCCTGGTCTCAACGTCAAGATCCGCTTACAAAAATTTGAAATTTAAAATATATCAAGAAACGGGTATCTCCGATTATTTTAAAGAAAACCAGTCGTTTTCTTTTTATTCAAACCATGTAAATTACATAGCAACATTTTTTAAGATCTACTCTTCCCACTCATATAGCTTTTAACATATTATAGTGGCATAAGACGCTCATATAGAGAGCTTTACTGATGTAAAGACTCAATGGCCCTTCATGCCACCCAACGGCCTCGGAGGTTGGCACGTTTTTTGTCCATTGAGAGCGCGATCCAGTAATATTTTTTCCGAGGCTAATACTAGTGAAATGTAGCATATGTGAACATGCAGTGGATAGGTTCTTAAACTATCCAATATCCTATAACTTTGGAGTGAATGGTATGTTTTTTATGATGATTACTTTTCTACATTTATTTTATCACCATTGGTTGTTCAAAATAGTAGGCCTATATCTATATATTTGTTTATAATAAGCAGTTACATATGGAAATACATGTTTTATTTTTAAAAGAGCTAACATCCCCTTACTATTTGCACAATCAGTGACATCTGAATGCCAAAATATATGTGGTTATAGTCTGTGCTAATAACAAATTAAACTTTAAGAGAACTTTTTTTTCAAAAATTAGAACAGTTTTAATTTTATTCTTGTTAATTATCCCATACAAAATTATACCTATTTTTGGTAGTAGGCCTATGCAGACCAGAAACAAGTTTTAAAATAGTTGAAACAAGAACCTCGAAAAAATATATTCAATTAATTGATAGCAAATACGTCACTACTAAATAGTAACAAAACCTGAGTTTGGACTGTTCCACAAAAATTAAATAGGCACTGACAATTTTTTATAAACAAATTAAATGAAGGTTAACAAATTTATATAAAATAATGAAGGTAACTACAATTTTTGGAAAAGTGATAAACGATAACGTTTACATACCTTGATACTTTCATAGTAAGTTACTGCAGACTCGATAACAGGAAGATTGGTAATCCTCTCAAAGCTCTTGAGATGAACCATCTTCTTGTGTTGGAGCTGATGCTGGTGGTGAAGGTGATGATGGTGGTGATGTCTCTTCTGGGATTCGGCAGTCATGTCAATGCTGTGACCTGCCAATGGAACACAGAGGAGAGTTAGTCTAGCTGCAGTCTCCAGCCCGACACTTACAGTGACTCCCCGGAACAATGCCTCTGCTCTCTACCCGCTGTTATCATGGGTCGCCACTTATCTCAGACCGGACACGGACTTTGTCTCGTTGCACGCTATCTGTCAGGAGTCACTTTCATAGGTTGTCAGCCGCTTCATACCATGATTATGTGGTTTTTGTGCATCACATTTTCAAACTGCAAGTTACATTAGTGATAAGGATAAAGTAAAGCAGATCGGTCACATGACATGTGTTCGGAGCCAGTTTGACTTTTAAAAGTCTATTCCTCCTTTCAACCGGCAAAGGTTTGAAGGGAAAGTAGTGCATTTACATAATAGTTGAGTGATAGCAGATTAAGTAATACTGATATGATCTCATTAAAGCTAACAAAGGTAAAGCTAACAAAGTTGAAAGAGATTTATTAAAGAATGTATTCTCCTGAAGAGATTTATTAAAGAATCTATTTACTTCTGAAATTCAAATTTTTTAAAGAATCTATATACATATACTTTCCATAGAGATTGATTATAATACAAATAATACCCCCGTTGCAGCAGACCTGCATACTCAGCGAATTTCAAATGCAAAACAACTATTTCAATCCAACATAGCAAGATTTGACATGTTTTGGTAAGCTCCATAAGAATAACATGGGGAATGAGTATGCAGGTTTGTTGCTATAGGTATATTAAAAGTGGGTGGTTTTAATTCAATATTTAGTAGATCTGAACTAGAAAAAGCCATTTACCAAGTTTTATCAAGATATGTTGAGAAATAACCGAGATATAGAATTTTACTTATTTCCCATAAGGTTAACATTGGGATAACGTACTGTGTTTACCACTTTCAATATCTCGGTAACCAATGGAAATAGAGCAGTGATTCATGATACTAAATTGTTTGTTTTTTTGAGCTGAATTCAATGGTGCAAACAAAAATTCGATAAATTTTATTTTTCTATGTAAAAAACTCAAAAACCCCATTTTTAGGGGGGTTTATCCCCCTTTACCCCCCTTTCCAGTGGTCCGATCGGGCTGGTTTACGAACTCGTCCAATTGATTACCACTTTAAATGTCCGTACCAAATTTCATAAAGATCGGACCGTTTTTGCGGCTGCTATCGTGCTAACAGACACATATATATATACAGTATATATTTTGTTTTTGCTTCTGGGGGCCCCAAAACGAAAAGTTATAATGGTCCCGAGCTTAAGTCTTACCGTGAGACCTACAGTAATAGCTTGTTCCCTATAGGGGAAATTCACTAAAAAGAATGAAATCCATGAATGAAAGACATTTAGCCTGACCTTGAGCTTGAATAACACACAGTTATGTAACAGGTGATGTCAGATTGATGAAGCTCCTCAATGGACAACTGCAAAGGCTTCCTCGATTTTTGCTTAAATTTCTTCAGTGATAGATTATTTTATCCTGTTCTATTACACAATAAATGTTTATATACATGCCTCCTTGCACAATTATCTCCAAACCGGCTGTGAGGATTTCCTTAAAATGCTGGAAATAATGCTGGGAATAAAACGTGTTTCATGCAGCTCACTTGGCCAGACTCTGCCGGACCAGTAATAATAAATCTGGACAAAGATAATACATCTTTGTATAATCATACACCAGATTCCAAATGTTGTCAAAGGAGATATGAAACTAATGAATTCTTGTTTCGTAGTAATGTCAGTAATGGTCTTCTTTAAAACAGCAAAACTTTTCATTTCTATTCAAATTATTCAAACACCAAACAGTCTGATGATGCTAATTTATGCAGGGTGAGTCTTCTACGCCGTCCACAATAGATTATAGGCGAACGGCTTAACATAAAAAGACGAAACAAAACATTTCCCCTCTATAAACCTAAGGAACAACGTAAAAATATTTTTAAGCTTTTTAAAATACAGGGTGTTCCAAAAACCGGGGGTCATGGGTTCGAATCTCAGAATTTGTAAGTGTAAACATATGTCATATCATTCATCATTTTAGAGCTCTAAGCAAAATCAACAATTTTGTGAAAACAGAACTCAATTATCTTTAATATTTTCAAAATGGCGGCCGTTTTTGTGAAAAATATTGGTATTTACGGAATACCCTGTATCTCAAGAACTACTGAAGGTTTTTCATTCTGTTTGAAAATTCTTAATCCTTGTAAACTCAGCTTTAATTTGATATGCAACATGCCAACATTAAAAGAAAATAAATATTTTTTATAAATGTTGGTAGCACTGAAAATAAAAAACTTTAAATGGTAACATACCCGGTGTCCCATAATAGTCCCCCTCCCAACTTTTTCCTATATTTTTTCAAATATCAATTCCACACCACCCCCAAACATTATTGGGTAGTTAATACTTCATTTTTAGGGGGTACCCAATTTTGGCCGTCATCTTGGATCCGGGATCCAAAATAATTTTTTCAAAAGTTAAAGTGGTGTTGTGGCCCATCGTTTCGAATTAGATTTTTTCACTGATTACAATGCCGCAATCCGTTTTTTAATATCTCAATTGGTTCTCAAGATATGGGTACTTTTAATTAACCAATTTAAACATTACGAATTGATAAAATAGCCCCATAACCACAAAATAATGCTAAATAGTGACAGATAACCACCATTAGTCATTGTTGAGCGATTTACACTTAACTTTTACCAATATAAATTTTTTGGCCGCCATCTTGGAACCACCATTTTGAAATGAGGTAAGTTATTTAAAATATGAAGTTAGTATTGTGACCCATCATTTCAAACTAGCTTTCTATGCCGAATTGAATACCGCAACCCGTTTTTAATCATAGCGTTTCGTTTTCAAGATATTGTCATATTTCTAATAAAAATCTTAAAAAATATGAATTTTTCAAAAACCAAATTTTATAGCTGAAAACAAGTTGCGGCACTGAATTTGGTGTAAAAAAAAGTTTGAAATGATGGGTCACAATACCAACTTCATATTTGAAATAATTTACCTCATTTCAAAACGGCGGATCCAAGATGGCGGCCAAAAAATTTACATCGGTAAAAGTTAAGTGTAAATCGCTCAAAAATGACTGATGGTGGTTATTTGTGACTATCTAGCATTATTTTGTGGTTATGGGCCTATTTTATCATTTTGTAATCTTTAAATTTGTTGAAAATAAATAAATTAAAAGTACTTATATCTTGAGAACAAATTGAGATATTAAAAAACGGATTGCGGCATTGTAATCAGTGAAAAAATCTAATTCCAAATGATGGGTCACAACACCACTTAAACGTTTGAAAAAAATATTTTGGATCCAATATGGCAGATCCAAGATGGCGGCTAAAATTGGGTACCCCCTCAAAATAAAGTATTAACTACCCAATAATGCTTGGGTGTGGTGTGAAATTGATATTTGAAAAAATATAGGAAAAAGTTAGGGGGGGGGACTATTATGGGACACCCAGTGTGTCAAATCGGATATTATTTTAAAGGTCTTGCAAAAACCTACAACTTTTCAATTTATACTCACCTCTTATCTTAAGTAGTTTTGTAGTAATAAACTAAAAACTCAATTTTCCCATATAACGCCCATGTTAAATGTGCAGTAGTCAAAGCATTTAAATTTGCATCCTTTAACATTGAGTACAGCAAATTTAACATGGGCGTTATATGGAAAAATGGAGTTTTTTGTTTATTACTGAAAAACTACCAAAGATAGAAGGGAGTATAAATTGAAAAATAGTAGGTTTTTGCAAGTCCTTTAAAATGATTTACTATTTAACATATGTTGCCATTTAAAATTTTTGATTTTCAGTGCTACCAACATTTATAAAAAATAAAAAATTGATTTATTTCTAAAGGGTGCTTTCAACGCTCAAGTGCTAACCAACTTGCGTTATTATGGTTTTAAAATGTGATTGTAATTTAACAGCTGATTGAGACCTTGACCACAAACTTAAGTTATACAACTTAATTCATAGAAACTTTTAACCAGCACACTGTAAACAAATATAAAACAAGATCCGATACATCTTGGAAAATGAATTTGGGCCACTTTCATTGAAGATTTTAGCTAAAATGATGCAGGTAAATCATTCTTTATGGTAAAGATGCATGATCATTAGATTAAAAATATGTTGTAAAGTGTAAACTAAACCCTGAAATAGAAAAATGAAGAACGCATAGAGAAAATACCCCCGTTGCAGCAGACCTGCATTCTAAGCGAATTTCAAATGCAAAAGAACATAGTTCAAGCCAACATAGCGAGATTTGACATGTTTTTGTAAGCTCCATAAGAATAACATGGGGAATGAGTATGCAGGTTTGCTGCCACGAGAATGTAAATATCGGGGGTTTTAGACTATTAAACATTAGATCTCATCTAGATGAAGCCATAAACCAAGTTGTATCAATAAAGATACGTTGAGAAATAAGCAAGATATAGAATTTTATTTATTTCCCATAAGGTTAACACTGGGACAACGTACTGTGTTTACCACTTTACATATCTCAGTAACCAATGGTCATAGAGCAGTGATTCAAAATACTAATTTTTTTTTTAGCTGAATTCAACGGTGCCAACAAAAAATTTGATAAATTTTATTTTTCTATGTAAAAAACTAAAAAAAACCCATTTTTGGAGGAGTTTATCCCCCTTAACCCCTTAACCCCCCCTTCCCATGGTCCGATCGGGCTGGTTCACGAACTCGTCCGAGTGATTACCACATTACATGTCTGTACCAAATTTAATGGAGATTGGACCATATTTACGGCCACTATCGTGTTAACAGACGTATATATATATATATATACCCTTTTTTGTTCATAATTAAATATTTATTTAATTCAAATTGACGACATGTTTCGGCTCTTGGCCATTTTCAAAGTCAAAACAAAAACCTAACCTAATATTATAAAGTTAAAAATTGTAATGTTTATGAGAACAGATGTTTCTTATTTGTAGTATAGTATAGAAATATTAAAATGCTTGACGTTGTCTTCTTATTTATGGCTCACTTTTTCATATATTGGGTTGTTTGTTTCAATATGGGTATTTAATAGGTTTTGGGGTTCTTTTTTGTAACTTAAATATATATAATAATTTTCTTTTGAATTCATTTTGTCCCCCTTTTTCAAATATTCCACTATTTTAAGATTGTCCTTCATGCTTTTGTATTCGTGATTGGTGTTAAGTAAGTGTTCTGCGAAGGTACTTTTCATAGTGGTGTTATTATTGCTTTTGAGCGCTTGTATGTGTTCTTTAAAGCGCGAACAGAAAGACCTTCCGGTTTGTCCTATGTAGAATTTGTTACAGGTAGAACAATTTATCTGATAAATACCAGATTTGTTGTAATCATTTCTATTATTGCTGTTGCTTTGATTAATTTTGTTGTTAATTAAATAGAAAGAATTGTTTCTTGTTCTGTAGCTTAAGCAGTATTTCTTCTTGTCAAACGTTTTCCGTATTGCTTTATTAAGCACAGTGTTATGCTAAATTAGTAAAAATGATAATCTCTCTAAATTTATATATATATATATATATATATATATATATATATACATACATATATATATATAAATTCGAACAAATGGTGTTTTGCTTCTGGAGGCCCCAAAACAAAAAGTTTTAATGGTCTGGGGCTTAGGTCTTACCATGAGTACTATGGTAATAGCTTCTTCCCTATAGGGGAAATTCGCTAAAACGTGTCGACGTGATTAGGCAGAAAATATGCATATTTTCTCCAGAACCAGTGGTGTCATGGTAAATTCTTCAGTGCCGGAACGCGGCATGTCCGAGGATTTTGGACAAATACCCCCCCCCCCCATGGAGGATAACATTTTGTAAAGGGATTCCTACTTTTTTTTTGAAGGGGATTGAAGCTAACTTTTAAAAATACATTTCTAAATATTCTAAGTTAAAATTTTGCAAAAATGAAGCAAAACAGTCTGAAGCAGTAGATTTTTTTGTGTGTTTATGAATTAAAAACCTTTTTCGTTATACTGCTTCAAAAACAGATGTTTTTAATGCATGTTTTCCGGACCTAAATACACTCTTTTTATTCCCAGGAATTAAAAGCTGATGTACTCGCTACCAGCTGACTCTTTATAGTCCTAGGACTATAAAAGTCAAAAAGTGCCGAGTACGTCGTAATAATCGAACAATATTCATTCGATTACAAATAATCGAACCACTCATCGTTATTATCGAAACATTCATTGTTGTCAGTTTAATCAATTTGTGAAACTCGCTCATTTCACCAATCGATTATTACATGCGTTCGATACGTCGATAGTTGTTCATTGTTGTCAGTCTACCCTAACACAAATGAAACAGACAATCAGCTGATTGCTTCAAATAGCAAGACAAGACGGTGGCATCTTTTGAAGGCATCTTTAAAGGTAAACAAGCTGTAACATTTTGGTTTTCTTAAGTAGTTTACGTATTGTATTGAGCAATATAACGAAAAATATAGTTCATCACACGGACCTAAAGCTTGTTTTCGTTACTCGGTAATTTTTCAACCTCGGCTTACAGCCTCGGTTGTAAAACTTGACCTTGTACGAAAAGCGTCACTTTAGGTCCTTGTAATGAAATATACTATTAAATACATCCTAACGTTACCACAATAAAGGTTTAATAAAATGAATTTTATTTTAAACGTTAGTACGGTAAAAACTCCCTCTAACAGAGTCTTTCAATATCAGTTAAACAGCATATAATAAGCATATTTTAATGACTGCTTATTGGACTGTGTTATTGGAGATAACAAAAAAAACTGTGTTATTGGACACAGATTGAGATAGAACGCAAAATTCATACCACTATTTAAAAATTAAATTATTGTGATAGGATATAATTATTTCACTGTAATATATTTGTTATTTCGTTTTTTAATACGTATTAATATGTTTTTGGTTGATTTAGGTTTGCATTTATATGTAAACATTTTATTTAGCATTTAATTTTAGATCTCGTCACTGAAGGGCAGTGAGTATTGATTGATCATGTACACTTTTGCCGGTTTAATGCAAGTCCGACCTGACGTAACTTTCGGCGAAAAATTTGCCACTTGGGACCTTATGAAAGCAACGCTAAACGAGTCCTGCCGAACGCATCGTATTCTCTCTCGCAATCGCCTGAATTCGCACTGACCCGCCGAGAGCATACTCGAGAAATACATCAGACGAATTCAGGACATGTTTACTACAAATGGCTCAAGTTCACCATAGTTCAGTCAGGGTGAATCCGACTTGCCTAAACGTTCAGCGAGCATTTTTCTTCGTTAGGCAGAGCGATGTAGAACGAGTTGTGGTGAATGCGTCAATTACGCGCTTACAATTATCTCGATTCACCTTCATTCAACAATAGTGAAGAGTCAAAACATGTAATGAAAACAAACTAGACATTGGAAAACTGCCAACAGAACAGACAGAACGTTGAGAAAATAATAAAATAACTAGTGTACTGTAGTGAAAAAATAACCTGTGCAGCCGACTACGTAGTGATAGCAGACGGAATGGCAACTGCACTTCACATGTCACTATCAATATTTTGAAGACGTTTCCCAAGGAAAGTATCTCGACTTAAGTAATGTTTGAATATTGAAAAGAAAGGAAGGAATTTGATATTTTCAATGATACAGTTAAACTGAAATTTGAAAATGTTTGTCAATTTGGTTATGTCGGCAACCTCTGAAATAGGCTTTCTCTAGGCGTTTACATACATGAATCTTAAAAACCAGTGCCGGAACGGTGTTCCGGCGCGTTCCGGCACCATGACACCACTGGCAAGAACAGACAACTGCTGAGAGAAAAATACTAATTGAACACCAGAAAACATATTAAAATGCATAATTTGCACAAGGGCTTCCTAGAAAAACTTCCGTTATCCTACTGTTGTGCGAGAAGACAACCAAATTTAAAAACATAGTGCATGGGTGTGTGAATAACAATAATGTGTGTGAATGTGTTTTGTTCAGTTAGGCCTTTGTTTATTTAGTTGAAATCTTTAAATTTCAATTGAAAAGGTTAATTTGATTAATAAAGGCGAGTTTGCACCTATACAATTTGTTCTAACTATAGGTGAGTTTCTCACAAACAGAAATAATATAAAAATGCTCAATTTGCGCATGGGGCCCCTAGTACATCTTATATTGGTTAATTCTTAGGCTTACATCTTGATTGTAAGTTAAAGTGGGACTTCCACACCGATCATTTGTCAAAAAACAAATAAAGTGTTTTTACTTTCCTCCTATACCTAGTATATGGAGAAAGTATTAATTGTTTTTGCCAACATTTTTGAATTTAAGTTGTTAGTGGATATATTTGTTTTAGTGCTCCCTGAATCCAAAAAAGTGGTTTTCAGAGTGGTGTCTGTCTGTCCGTGTGTGTGGAAGTGTGTATTTAAACAAAGCTAAAGACGACACCCGTAATCCAATTTTCATGAAAATTGGCATGCGGGTATAAAGTCATGATATATCCAGGCTTTTTTCCATGTTTTTGAAGTTTTGATTTTTAAGGGTATTTATCCCATAAAAATGAAAAAACCCTAATTTCTCAAAAACGGCACTAACGATTTTGATAAAATTTCATGGTTTTTAGTGATTGAGATGACAAATAAAATTACACCACCTGCTTGTCTGTAAACATTCAGGTTCAGAGGTTATGAGAGTTTAAGTGTTAACAAATTTACATTTTTCTAATTTCACAAAATTTATAACTTCTAAAGAAAATATCCTTGCATCCATTAAATTTGGCTTGAAAAAATAAATATTCCAGTATTTTGAATTATTATATTAGTCTATGTCAACTTGTTGCGGAAATAATCAATATTTTATTCTATAATGGTATAAAGTTACCTTAATTCCGTCAATGATCCAATGAAGTAACTAATGCGCTGAATGCTGGGATAGTCGTAAATTTATTTTATTGTAAATTTTCTTGCTTTAAGGAAGAAAGTATATATGTCGGTTTACTGAATGTATTTTTTTATCGTCCGTCCGTTAGTGTTATGTTTTGTGTGAAGTTAAATTTACTGTGTTTTTTAATCTTCCAACGAACTCAAAAGAGTGAATCATGTTCATTGGGAGCCTGATGATGATGTTTATGTAACTTCGAAACCGGTAGCGCATTAGTTACTTCATTGGATCATTGATGGAATTAAGGTAACTTTATACCATTATGGAATCCAATAATTGATCCTGGGCCAATTATAGCAATATCAATATTTTAGTTTGGCGATAAATGGAGTACGTTGTCTAAAAACCAACATTTCTGTTAATTGCTAACCGATTTCGATAAAATTTGATATATATTTATGGGATAGTCGTAAATTTATTTTATTGTAAACTTTCTTGCTTTAAGAAAGAAAGTATATGTCAGTTTCCTGAAACCACTTATTTCTCATATAGATTCTTTCTAGGGCTTTAGATATTAACACTCTACAAACGGAGTGTGTATTCATTGGTTGATATACCTATATGTATATATCTATTCCTACTTAACTTCTGGTGTAACTCTCTGGAGTAGTGTCCAATTTTTCAAGATTCTAAAAAATCATTTTTCAGTCAGTTTACATAAATTATTGTGACCGCTAGAGTTACACAAAAAAATATACATTTCATGTATATAAAAATAAAACACATTATTGCGTTGTTGTGTGTGTATTATTAACAACACATTGTAAAGTTTATATATATATATATATATATATATAAAATTTGGAAAGATCTGACCACAGTTTCCCACTATACAGTCTAAAGTGACACGCCTTTACCCAAAGGAAGGTGTATATACCTCAGATGGGATGGGTCCCTTTTAAGAAATCCAAGTATATGGATAATCGGAGGGGTACTGTAATTTTTCTTTTGAAATAAGTTGGAGTGAAACATGTTCAAATTCCAATCATGAAGAGGCCAAGTGGTTAAAGGTTGGGAGATAAAACTGTGGGTGTAGTTATTTGTAGTTATTAACCAATTAGTGGATTGTTTATAACATTCTGGAGTGGGGTATTCACAGTCTTAAAACTATTTTCAGCTTGTTTTGCTACATGCATAATTTCCCCTTTTTTTTTGTTAAGTTTCATAATTTTGCTTTTGGAATCTTATTATCTATAAATGACCTCCCTAATTCTATTAGAATATAATGCTGATTACATTGGATTTGTTTTCGTTCTTTATATAATTTTCCAGAAACAAATTTATGATATGCTATACTAATATTAGAAAAAATAAATTACCTCACAGTGTGACAAGGAAAATCATCCAAACACATTAATGTAGGTGTTTTTTTCTTCTTTGGGTATTTGCTCGAATGCTTTATGCATGCTTGCATCTTGATCTATCTAGTTTAATTTGCTGTTTAATTCATTCACTCTAATTTATAAGTTCGCAATAGTTATAAGTTTTTTATTCTTTTTTGAAAGTGATGTGAAGTGCTTGTCGAAGACTGAACTGACTATGACCTCATTTCCCACGCACAGGTTTACCTATGTAAGAAGTATTTCCACCAAAATACAGTATATTTGTCTTCTGTAATGTATATAAGGAAATAAATCAATTCACTTAAAATGACTAGGTGACTAACCACTCCGTCTTCAATCATTAAGTTCAATCAGTGGATGACTAGTTTCAGGATTCTATCCCATCATCAAATCCTTCGTCAAATAACTTACATAACACATATCTTTGTCATAAAATAAAATCTTGACACAACACAAACATGGACAATTTACATTTTTCTTCCAGCTAACCAACGGCATCGGCTAAACAACGCTCGCACCCCGCAGTCTGGAATCGTGTCTGTGGCCGGCCACGCGAGGTTAATAATTATATGTTTCTTTTTCATAAATTGTCTGTGTTTGTGTTGTGTCAAGATTTTATTTTATGACGAAGATGTGTTATGTAAATTATTATTTGACAAAGGATTTGATAATGGGATAGAATCCCGAAACTAGTCATCCACTGATTAAACTTAAGGATTGAAGACGGAAAGGTTAGCCACCTGGTTATTTTAAGTCAAATAATCAATCCAGGAGGAAAATCATGAATAAATATATTCATTCATTCAAAATTAGTTTAAAGAGTTTATTTTTTTATTTCAAAAATTTTGCAATTATTATTGGCTAGTCAGATAATAGTAAATAATATCTCAACCAGATTGAAAGAAAAACGGTTGATAATTGCGGCTGCTAGAGTGCTTAATTCTTTCAACTTAACGTATTTAGTAAACTCAAATTTTAATCCATAAATCGGTTATTTTTGGTGCTATGACTTTGGGAGGAGACTAAGCTTGTTATTGTTGTTGTGTTGTTAAGTTTATTTTCTTAATGAACAATAAATTACATTTATTTTGGGACTTATAATACCAATTTTTGGTACAAATAAAGGCCAATAAGGTGTTTACCCTTCAGAAGTGTGGGCGGGGAGAGGGAGTTTGGCCAATGAACTTGTCCAAGATATTATGAAACAGAGTATTCTTACAAAATTTGAAGACAATAGGACAAAACTTGTGAATGCTAAAGCGAGCCTCACATATATACACAAACAAATTTTAATCGATGGTGCTATTGGCATCTGGGGGCCTCAAAACAAAACTTTTTTCATAGTTCCAGCCCTCTGAGACCTCAATTTACCACCATTACCACTGCATTTGGACCGTTGCAATATGGATTGATATTATGCTACAAAAAGATGATGCATCTATACAGGGTGTTCCATAAGTAAAGTGCCAAACTTCGGGATTAGGTTATATTGGTCAAAATAAAGATAAAATGAAGAATAAAATTTTTTCCAAAACCCCTTTGTTTACCAGATATCCGCCATTTTGTATTTTTTACAAAATATTTTTTATCTCCCAAGTTTTTGAATCGATTTTTTTGAAACTTGGTATGCACCTGTATCTAGTCAAGATTAGTTTATGAAAAAATAATGAGCATGATTAAATGATAAATTTCAAAATGGCGGCCGCTTAAAATCTTTAAGTTGAAATAAAGAAAAAAACGGTACGTTTTACAAAAAAGTACAAAGGATAACAATTGAAAAAAAATTTTATTTCCCATCTAATGACACCAAAATTATGAAAATCGGTTAATAAACAACTGAGTTATGATCGTATTTAGCTAGTGAGGCAGCATTTTTTGAAGCAAAATAGTCCATTGTTGCGCTGAGCCATGCGCTAATTCGACCATAACTCAGTTGTTTGTTAATTGATTTTCATAATTTTGGTATCGTTGGAATGGAAATAAAATTTTCTAAATATTATTGTTCTTTATATTTTTTTGTAAAATGTACCATTTTTCGGTATTTCAATTTAAAGATTTTAAACAGCCGCCATTTTGAAATTTACGATTCAATCATGCTGATTATTTTTTCATAAACTAACCTTGACTAGATACAGGTGTATTCCGAGTTTCAAAAAAATAGATAAAAAAACTTGGGAGATAAAAAATATTTTGTTTAAATTAAAAAATGGCGAATATCTGGTAAACAAAGCGTTTTTGGAAAACATTTTATTCTTCATTTTATCTTTATTTTGACCAATATAACGTATTCCCGAAGTTTGGCACTTTACATATGGGACACCCTGTACATGTGTGTCTTTAGAATGAATCCTTAATACAGGATTGAAACATACTAATCAGAATATTGTGTTTTTATTAATATTTCAGTGAGTGTAACCACTAACACTTATTATTGTGACATAATAATAACACTATTATGAAAAGATCGTACTGAATAACTTGTAAATTTTAGTTAGCAAAAGAGTCAATGACATTATGGCCAAACATTCTTATTGCTTCCTTATACATGTGCTGTTGTATGTTTTAATACATGTTGAAAAAACTTTGTTATGCCGGAACATTTACAAAAAAAAATATATTACTTAATAAAATCAGTACTTGTACACATAGTTTGGTTTAGTATATATGAATATACAAGAAATAAATATATTTATTAATTACAATGGAAGGTGTTATAATCTGCAACATAAAACAAATTGAAAAACAAAATAGCATAAAAATTAATCGATACAATTCATGGAAAACTTTATACCGTTGATAAAAACAACCAAAGTACAAATGTCAGCTAGTTGTTTATGTGATTCAGCTGCAGTGTGATTCAGAAGCAGCGGAAATTCTTTTTGCTCCCAGGCCAAAAGACTGCTTGCAGTTTATCAAGTATTTCAATATTGTTAAAGTTCCTATAAATTTTTAAGAGATTAAATTATTATTTATGATTTCTAAAGATTTATAATGACTAAAGATCGCCAGTGGTCGAAAAATCGACCAATTTTCAAAGTGACAAATAGGGATAGCTAATTTTATAAATAATCCCCGCATAAACCAATGTGTTTCTAAATACATTTCATATAGTACATAATTTCCATGTAAACACATAATATAACCAAACTGAGGGCCCAAAAACAAAAGAGAAAGACTCAGACCTTGACTAATTATTTTACTTCATTTCTGACTTATGGCATGGTTTTTAGTAATTAGTATTTTATTAAGATAATGACTATTTTATTAAGATTTCATGTTTATTTTTTTAAGAATAATTATTGAATCAGAGGAAAGTAAAACTTCAGTCATCAAATCAATTTATCCTGTACACCCCTTACCACAGTTCTCTCCCTCCCTCCATTAATTCCTCACTCTCTACTTCCGACCTTCTTTCCACTTTTCCCTCCTTTTCTCCTTCATTCTCTTTCTACCATCTCTCCTCCCTTCTTTCCTACCATTTGGAACTTTTTCCCTCCTTCCCTCTCTTCCTATTATTATCACTAAAATGTAATATATATTTTACCCATTACCCACCAATAAAAACAAAATTTGAATATAATGTGTCCATTTATACTCCGGTTGCCAAGCCCGGTGACAGAATTTTCGGGCCCCTGTGCAATTGAGAAACCCACCTTTTTTTTACTCATCTCGATTCTGGGCCCCATTTTTACTAATCTCACATGGATCTGGGCCCCCTGTGAGTCCAGGCCCCTGTGCATTTGACCCTCCCCCCCAGTCGCCGGCCCTGCCGGTTGCATGTCAGTTAGTACATTGGATGGTAGAAACTTAACTTAATGTACTTTTTTCTTCGCTTTTTATCAGAAAATTTTTATCTCTTAATCTTATTTAAGCAAGTAAACTTTATTTATCCTATATATGTAAAATGGAACACATTTGAGTATGATAACCTTAATCTTCTCTAAGTACTCCTGATTTCAATCAAATTCTATATTTTCACTCCATGCCCCAATTAACTGTGGCTTAATGTTTCTACATCAAATTAATCTTTACTCTACGAAAAATAGCATGTGATAACAGCTACATATGATGCTAACTCTGTTTATGTTTGGTTGTTATAATATTACCAAAACAGCAACTCATAAGGCTAATGTTAATTTTTTTGAAATTTTCAATTGAATTTTCTACATTTCTAAAAGACTAATATAAATTTCAATGGGATTCAGCACATCTACAGGAAAATACAATTCTATCGGTGTGCTTAGATTTTTGATACGTTGCACTCAGGCTGAGAAAAAAGGAGTACAAAAACCTTATGGAAAAAATGCTTGTCTATTAATATAAAGATAGCATAGCTAAAAAAAGAACAGAGATGGACATGTTCAGGGGTGCCCATCCCCTCCAAGGTTTATGGCGCAGTACCCCCCCAAAAACGGCCAGAAACCCCCCCCCACCCTAAACTAAAATACCCCCATTACAGCAGACCTGCATACTCAGCGAATTTCAAATGCAAAAGAACATAATTCAAACCAACATAGCGAGATTTGGCATGTTTTTGTATTCTTCATAAAAATAACATGGGGAATGAGTGTGCAGGTTTTCTGCAACAGGTTGATAAAACTGGTTGGTTTTAATTCATCTACTATATATTTGTCAAATACCACTCAGTGGAAACATCGTACAGCCCAAACTACTTGACCTAGAACCTTGAAACTTTGCATGGATGTTCCTCTTAGTGCGTAGACATCCGCTAAGAACGGATTTTACAAAATTCGTAGTATAAAGGGGTTTTTGGCGAGGCCGAAGTTTTCAAATTTTCCCATTTAAAAGTATGTTGGACGATTTTTGTTTACATTTTTAATGTCCATAAAACAATCAGCTGGTAGTTAGCTTCGGAAAAGTATACGTTGATACAGATGATAATAAATTGATTTCTTTGATCATGGCTTCATTGATTTTTGTTGATTTGTTTCAAGGACATAATTATGTACTATATAAAAGTTACATTTAGTTTAGATAAAATCCACCATTAATTAGTTAAGTGGCACCATCTATATTTCGGTAGCGGGAGTTACGCAGTTTTAAACGTGAAGAGCATACTGCCTTTTGTGGCTGAGACTAAATCCCGGTAAGATGGAAAGAGAAAAGAACAGTGGTTTTTCAGTCACAAATAGAATGTGCTGAAATGATATGATTCTTTGATCTACTTATGTAAAAATTTATAAATTATACAAATCCCTGATTGTAAGTTATATTTATACTATCTTTTCTATTGTATTTTTGTCAAATACCACTAACCTATCCTATGTACAGCCAAAACTACTTAACCTAGAACCTTGAAAATTTGCATGGACGTTCCTTAGAGAGTGTGACATTCACCAAGAACGGATTTTTTTAATTCGAGGTTTTTAGAGGTTTTTCGTGGAGCTGAAGCTTTGAAAATGCCCCATGTTAATGTAATGGATGATCTTTTGTTTAAATTTCCAATTTTATTCAATCAAGCATATTAGCTTCACAAACGGATACGTTGTTACAGCTGATTTATAATTTGATTCCTTTTATAATGGTTTTGTGGTTGTTTTGATGATTTTGTTAGGTTATTCTTACTATATAAAAGTTACATTTGGTTTAGTTTCGTACCTTATACGTTTAATCATAAGCTCATTATGTGGTACCATCTTTTTAGGCAGCGGGAGCTATAGTTAGTTCCTTAGGCCGTCCTTCATGTTTTTAATTACAATCATGCCAGTTACAATAATTTGGCTAATTCCTTTTTCATCTAATTCGACGGTGTGCCGGCTTTTCACGGAAAAATAAATGCTGCAATTAGTGGTTGATCTTAAATTATTCCTACCCGTCCATATTTTAAGTTAAAAACTAAGTGAATCGAGTTTGAAATACTGCCCACGGATAGCACCATAACTGTTTCGAACATTCAGCCCTTTACTGTACTTAATTGATGCCCTACTAGGTAATCCAGGGACGTAATGGTAAATCTACAAGGAAGTACCTAAAAATCGATACATTTGGTGTTAAAATAGGTCCGGCCGTTTTCGAGTTATAACGGTGAAAAGAAAACCTTCACTATCTACTGTATCTACATTTTATCCTACATTCCGCCATAAAACAAACATATCTCTACATGACATATTCCTTGATAATAATATTTTCTATTCAGTCCTCTAGATTCTTTATATCAAGGTTAGACGATAATTTTTATCGTGAGCGAAGCCACGGGTTCTGCTAGTTATTTTATAGATCTTAACTAGAAGTCAAAAACAGACAAAAGATGGTACACAGCCCAAAGATGATGAGATGATGGTGATGGGATGGGTCTGGCCATCTGGGTGTACAGTTGTGGTGTTGGTACATCTTTTTTTAACATTGTGCTAAATGTAGAAAACCAGCTGATTTAACTGTATAACGTTTATCCTGTTGTTTTACCATAGATTGCAAAAACTTCCTTTTGTTTTCTCTGAACTAAGTCACAGATGCACTGAATCAGACAATATAATGATGTTCACTCTAGGAATCAGAAAATGCTCTACTTTTGCTTAGTGTCCTTTATAAATTTATGTATTGGACATATGGATAGGAGAAGTATAAAGAACTAGGATGTTTTCCATCACTGGACCACCCTTATTTGTAATTTGCATGTGATGATTAAATCTATAAGTATAAAAGAGGATGTTGGTATATATATATATATAGCATTGATAAACTCAGACACTGCTGGACCGATGGCCACGAAACTTGGTAGATACATGTAGAATTTCATGGAGTAGGTTTATACACCTTCAATTTCATGATAACTTTCAGGGCTTAGCCCTGGGACCGTCTTAAAGGTACCCATGGATCTGATCGATAAAGGATTTTGATCGAAATTGAGTTAGATTTGTTTACTAACAAAACATGTGAAAGTAAAATTTAAAACAGGTGATGTAAATTAATGGTATTTCTTTCTGCTATTTAATTGTATTTGTTTACATGAAGATTTGTTACTTGGTGCCAGATGGTTAATGAATTAAGATTTTTGAATATATTTTAAGTGCAATACACTATATAAAATGCTGGTATGTAGTATAAAATAAAATAAATAATTGATATTACTGAAGGTCTTCTGTGATCACTGATCACTTATACTTGAAGGACTTCTTTTTTATGACAACAAACTGCTGTTTAAAGAGGAAGAGTGTGCTACTGTAAAGTATTAATTTTATCTACAGCACTTTGAAAAAATTGCCGGGACGGCTCATTCAATCTTTTTGTTCAATATAGAGTCTAAAAACGTAAGACAGCACTTTATAATAATTGCTGGAGTGGAATTGTAATTTTTTGTTCAAGGTAGACCCTAAAACCTTAAGAAAATGATCTTTTACAGTGAATAAAATTTCAAGTCATGTTCTATGGTTCCTCTAACACGTATGCTTTCATGAAGGAAAGAAATAGGATTTCTAATACGCAGGACTGCTGCGACAGGGGTGCAATAAATGTCAAATTAAGGGTAACTATGCTCAAGGCCCCACAGTGTGGCCTTGCTATGCTACATATGCGAGCAGATTCAAAGCTGCCGAAAAAGCCAAGGGTGCCATTCCTTATATCGTGCCCCATGATCATCATCAGTGCAAGCTCAGATACCATGCGTTAAGCAGAAACGACCATAAATTCTTCTCGGCGTTTGTCTTGGGTGAGCCAGTCTCTGTAAATTTGCTTCTTGAGTGTGCGAGCGCAATCCTCTTCACCTGATAGCAAGATCGACTGGTCAGCCGATACAAGCAAACAGCACTTGCAAGAGGAAGGACCGCCGATATTGGTCATGAGCCTACCCAGGGCAGCAACACCATTTGGGGCTTTGTCGGTGGGGCGCTTTTTTCCTATAGACAGGCACTTCAGGCAGGAATAGAATACCCCCGTCGTAGAAAATGCGTACTAAGAGCAAATTTCTAAAAACTTTTTTTGTTTTGTGGAAGTACATTTGATATGTTTAAAGAAGAAGATTTTACAATAAGAAAAATAAATGGGAAAGCAAAACGATATAATTGATGGGTGGTAGTGTATGTTTAATTTTTATCGTGAGCGAAGCCACGGGTTCTTCTAGTATGTGTCTAAAGATTAAGAATGCATTGAGTAAAATTGGCTTTGGAGGAGCGTTAGTTTGTTATTTGGATAGGAGGGCCTCATAAACTTTTCTTGCCCTGGGCCTCACACTACTATGGCCGGCACCGTTTCTTGCCCTGGGCCTCACACTCACTAAGGCCGGCACCTGCCCTGGGCCTCACACTACTATGGCCGGCACCGTTTCTTGCCCTGGGCCTCACACTCACTATGGCCGACACCTTACTTGGGCCTCACACTCACTATGGCTGGCACTGTTTCTATTCTTGTTTCTGCTGAGGAGTGGCCTTGTATTTTGCATTGTATTAATGCTACTTACAATTTAATACACCAACAACTTAAACTGCAGTTTGAAATTAAAATTTTGTACTTATATATAAAACACTATATGTTTACCTCATTCGTGGAATTCAAATTTTAAACAGATAGAGTGGCTTTTGTATCCTCTTAAAAAAAGGTAAGATAAATTGACTAATTTCGAAATTTTTTCAAGCCTTAGAATATTAATAAGTAATTTAAATCTAACAGACACACTTATTTTTTAGCAGTTTACAACTACTATAGCTAGAGCATAAAAACTGCCTTCTTAAGAAGTGTGTGCAAGAGAGGTGTAAAAAGGAATGTTTAGAGTGAGATAGACAATTCCTAATTTTGCGATAGTTATTGGCTACAACAACTTTTTTGTGCCTGTATCTATACTTATTTAACACGCTAGGGGTTTTTTTGTGATCATTACTCCTCCTAAACTACTGGGCCGATTTTAATAATTAAGGTGTCGTTGGAAAGTGTTTGGCGTGTAGTTTTGCAGGAAATAAATTTCATGGAGATTAAATTAAGAGAACGGCCCTAGACGCCCTTAAAGTTTTGTATTTGTCCATAAGATTTAACATGGGAATATAAATTTCAAACAAAGCAGCGGAGTGGAATAAACAAAGTCTTTCAGAAAAGCCATATGTTATTAATGGAATTGAAAACAAAGAATACATATATTGAAGCAAACTTTAAACATTTATTCATGAGTAGATTTAAAAAAAACATTTCAGTTCGGTTCAAGATTAAGACGGGATATATTTTGTCCTGGATACTGAATTACAGAAAGTTTTATTATAATAATGTAAAACCTTCAAAACAAAGCGTCATTTTTTTGGAGACATATTAATTTTTCATTACCGGTACCTATTTAAAACAACCTTTTTGAAATCATGTGTTTTTCATAAACAAATTTACAGTCGATTTTCAAATAACTATTTGTTTTGGTTTATTTATTTTATTATTATTCCAAGAATAATTATTTTATACAATTTACTTGGACGTGATGGTGAATGTTAATGTGCAGTGTTTGTGGGTAATGATCTAAAAATGAAAATGTAAGAAATTTTCATGTTAATAACCAAATTGACAAAGGAAGAACTTATGTAAACAAAACCTCAAATCATAAAAATATATTTCAACAACTAAGATTTTTATTTTTGTTTTGAAAATTAGCTCACTTATTTGCATCAACTTAGCAGTAGTGAAGAGTTACTGAGGCCTGAAAAGGGGAGATTCCATATAGACTTCACCTAGACAAATAAAAGACTTCCGCATAAAACGATGGGTTAATATTCATGCGCAGGTCGGAATATTCGCCCTTGAACTATAATTAACTTTGTTACACGGTGTTTAAAAACTTTTAATTAGCTCTTTTTGTGTTTAAAAAATTGTTCTGTAATAACTTTTAATAGGGATAAGTATTCTAAAGCACAAAACAAAAGTTGCAATTTTAACAGTATGAATTTCTGTCATAAAAAAAGTAAGTTTCCAAGTGATATAGTCAAAATAAAAAAATCAGGAAAGTGCATGTTTAAAAAACTTGTTGCACTTTATTATCTCTAAGGTCCTACAACCTTTAACCCTACAGTGGATAACAAAAAAAAGCTGATTTTGTTTTGAATCATCAAAGTTTACAGCGTACCAAGAAATTATTGCATAATCATGCTGAAGAATTTGTTCCCTGTTTTGATTTATCTAAGTCATTAGATTCTCTTACAATTTTTGTAAACCAAACTCTTTATATTACAACTTTACAATACTAGAAAACCAAAAATTAGGCCAGAGAACTAGATATTACAAGTGTCAGCTATTTAGTATCCCGAATTTACGATGAATCAGTTTTTATCTCTGTCAAAATCACCACATACTATTCTCATGAAATAACAGCATATTTTCCAGTTAATCTGTGATATTTAAAAATATAGAATTCATAAAATATAGGCCTTTATATCTTTCATAGGCCAAGGTTACAAAGTGGTACATGGAATAAAACAAGAAAGCAAATAAACTTTCACTCAAAAAATGTCACAGGTATTCAAGAAAAAAAAATTAATTGCATTTAAGATCTCATTAGGACAAAAATTGGTTAAATTTGTGTTTGGTTGTGTTTAAAAAAACATAATAAATATTTTCAAGTTGGTTACTTTTACTTGATTCATCATGATTATGTGCCAGGTACAAACCTGAAAATGAATCAGGGCTTGAAGCTATTTTTTTGTTTGATACTTTTAATATTTTAAAAGTAGGTATAAAAATACTCAGTATGGATTACAATGAAACATAAAATAAAATAGACGTGAATTTTATATGTCAATAGTTAAGTAACTAATAAAAATTTGTTAAGTTTCAAAAAATTAATCTCAATTACTGTATCTTGTAAGCTAAATCAATTTTGCTCTGATGTTATACTGGAACAACAAATCTGATCCCTTATAAATGGTAAAATATATGAGTAATTAAAAATAATAATTATTGTGCTCAAAAGAAAACTGAATACATAGCAATTCATGTATGAACAAGAAACTGAGCACATGGGTTCAATCAATCTTTTGTTAGCATATATTTTAGAATATTTAAGTAATGATTTTAAAAATTAAGAAATCGATGTAAAAATATCAACTACAGAAAACAATAAAACATTAAAAAATGTAAGATACTTCTTTTACTTTGATAGCTTGAACTCACCTAGAAGCTGGAGCTCGACAACAAGTGACTGGGCCGAAGAAAGTCAGGGACTGGAATGAACGAGAAGCCATGGAATGATAAGCACTTTGCAGGGTTGCAACTACCCCTTGCAAAATATCCCTATCATAACAAAAACTAATTGACGTAAAAATATCTAGATTTGCACATCTTGAATTCACTATTTTTTTACTCTCTGCGAATTTAGATAACATTAACCAAATTAATAAGCATGAAAACGATACAGCAATTGTTTTCCACTAAGGAGAACACACTTACTACAAAGATAGTTGTGGGTGAAATACAATCATTTTTATTTTACTCTTTCATGAGTCACAGGCATGGTCTTCACAATCAAAAGTTATCAGGAGACCTTGGAGTCTTAAAGGTCAATTTTCAAACCCTATCTCTCTTTAGTCATTTTGAAACAAGTACATGTCAAACTGGACTTCTCATCTTGTTTAGAGAATGATGTTTCTTTGAAAACTTATGTCCAACACTACCCAGGGAATTGTGACGTCCATTACACGAACATTGTTTTAAAGATTATTGTGACAACTATGTTTATTTAATTTATATTATATTTAATTATAATGTTATATAAATTTTTAAAACTATTTCAAAACTTACAACTATTTCAAAAGTTTACAAACATGTCATTGTTATAAATTTTGAATCTTCATTGTTGATTAGGGAAGGTTTGAATTAGAGTAAGCTTCCGCCTAGTCTTTAATGCGGAGCATCGTGATTTACTAATAAATATTCAATATTTATTCGTCACAAAAAAGACTTCCACTATCAAATTAATGCGTAATAAAGGTATTAATCAAAACCAAGTATCAATATAGTCGTATTATGCTTTTTATTTGATTATAGATACTCAATTAATGATAACATACAAATAAAATTGATGAAAATTTGAAAGAGTAGATTACGAAGTTTGTGAGTAGCAAATGTTTTTTTAAAAACAGGAAAAATTATAGCAAGTTTGGAAAGACCATTTTAGTATGTGAGCGTTTTACAAAGTTAAATTCTTTGATCTCAATGCAATGTGAGTGTTGGCAAGCTTTTATAACCAGGTCATTTTATTATTAGCGAATTTTCTATGTATTAGTGAGCAATAGCTCACTAATACATAGAAAATTGTCAATAGACAATACCCGCACAGCCATGGCTCTGAGGCATGAAACCATGATAACTATTCATTTTGGGGCCCCCAAATTTTTAAAACACATATGTATCCGTAAGTGAATGAATGAATAAATAAATAAATGAATATATATATGTGTGCATTTACATATATGTGTATTCAATTATATGTGATGTGAGCACATACATGCACATTTCTATATGTGATAGAAAATGATGATTTTTTAAATTTAAATATGTTAGCAATTGCAGTTTTTTTAGATTTCCTTCAAATTTTGCGTTAAAATTCCTCTCATGATATGAAGGTTAAGTTTCCTAGAGAAAAAATCTAAACCTTCACTTAGGAGCATTTATCAAATGCACCAAATTTAGGGTTTTGGGTCCAGAAAAGGGTAACGGAAGCCCCAAATGTAAATGTTATAAAAATGCTATTAAAGACAATAAAAATAAAAACATTTTAAGCCCTCTTCCAAAGTATGCGTACCAAAAACAACCGATCAATGATAAAAAGTGTGAATAAACTAAATTTAGTGAGTTGTCTTAAGGTGATTTTGCAATTATTAGCAAGGGGATTTCAGCACTCTAGCGTCTGCAATTATCATCTGATTTACTTTAAATATGGTGCATATGTTATTTTCTCCCACCTGCTATGTTTACACGCTTTTTACTCCTTGTAATGCATGAGTAAAATAATAATTTGTCATTCAGCAGGAGTAAAGTGATTACTTTGTCTCCCAGCGGGAGACAAAGTAAACCCATAAGAATAACATTGAAATCAATAATTCAAAAATTAGAGCGCCTTCAAATTTCCACGCACACATGCAAATATGTAGCAGCTCAACAAATGCAGGTGCTAACAGCTGATTGGAGGCATTGGCTTACAGCGGAAACGGGTGATAGCGCTCGACTTGAAACAATTGATACCCAGACAGCACAAGATATTTAGTAGATATCTATTTTTGTTGTTATTAAGTCTAGAAATGTCTATAGCTTTACCTCTACATCTAGTAGATATATAACCAAGTATAAATATATTTATATACCTAAGAAGATATATACTAAATATCTATTCATAAATGTTTTATATATGTCTATGTGAAATATTCCAGAGATATCTAAATACATCTGTATACATTTTTGGATGTTGCTTGAATATATATGGTTAGATGTTTGATAGATGTTTACGGTTAGATGTATGATAGATGTCTACGGTTGGATGTATTAATAATTATATGATTTATGATAGATGTTTATTCAATACTGGAGTGTTTCAGTATTTGTTCATTTTTTCATACGATATGGAGGATTGTACAAGTTAAAGAAAAAGGCAAAACAATAATTTTGTCTGGGTCAAAAAAAGTTTTTACGGTAAATTATTTAGAAAATATTTTAAAAATTTATACCATCAATAACTACTTATTTATATAATTTTATACTTTTAAAATTTTGTATTCTTGGGTATTTTAGCGAATTTCCCCTATAGGGAAGTAGCTATTACCGTAGGCGGCACGGTGAGACTTAAGCCCGGGACCATGTTATTTTTTCATTTTGAGGTCCCTAGACCCCAAAAACACCGTTCGTTCATTTATATATATATATATATATATATATATATATATATATATATATATATATACCTGTCCGTAGGCGCGATAACTTTGGTAAAAAAGGTCCGATATTGATGAAATTTGGAACAAACGTGTAAAGCGTCATTCATGACTTCGAGTTCGAAAACTAGCAAGATTGGTTTACTCTAATAAGGTTTTCTTGACAAAATAAAATTTATTTCCAAGATTTAACACCTTTTTACTAATTATTTTTTAATTTAATTGTCAAAATTGAATTCAGCTTAAAAAAAACAAACAATTTAGCATTTTGAATTATTATTCTACGTCAATCCGTTGCTTAGATATTGGATAATATTGGATGTGCTAAACACAGTACGTTGTCCAATATTATTTTTAAAATTTCCCTCCAAAAAGTATAGTTACCCTGATTTGAGATGTTTTTTGAAAATACAATTCTGAACATATGATAAAATTTTCAGGTGATGAATATTTTATTTTTGTTTATTTTGAATAGTTAGAGTTCATTGATCAAGATTTTTCAGGAAATATATACTACATCAAAATATACAAATTATTTTTAAATTTAATAGAGAAAGTATGAGCATTTTGAGGGGGGAAGTCTTGGTCTAAACTGCCTGAAAATGTAGCATAATATTTGGGATGTTTACAATGATGAGAATTGTTAATATGTTTTATTGAAATTGGCTGGATATGTAGGTCTGTTGCAACAGGGATGTTTTAATGTACTGTAAAACTGACCATATGATTGAATTTAATTTTTTCATGACATTTTTTTTTGTTTTGAGTTCATTGATTATATGTTTGTTGACATTTATATAGGTACTATAACAAGACTACAGTTATTAAAAATTAAAAGATTAAGAATTATATAAAATACAAAAGTTTATGTATTACTAATGAAAACCAATGTGGTCTCTTTGTTAATTTTCCTCATGTTTAAAGCTCATGAATGGTTAAATATGCGTGTTTAGTTTATTATTTACTTAACGTGTCCAAATAATACTTTCCTACAAATAAGTTAAATGCTCACATATACAAAAAATCCTATGGAAATTCGCTGAGTACGCAGGTCTGCTGCGACGGGGGTATTTTTTTAATTATTCAGGTTTACGAACACCTTTTACATATAGCACTAAATATGGAAATTTGTTAAAAAAGATTAAACTTGACAACTATTATGTTGTTTTTACACGTGACGTGACGCGGATTTTTTCTGTTCATAGAAAATCGGAAGATCTGAACTTGCCATGTGTGGCAAGGAAACAACTGAACTGATCGAAGAAACAAATTAGTAGTCAATCGGTTGTGTGCTTGTTCAATGTAGTGAAAATGTCAGAGATTGATCGGTTGTTTTTACCTTGTAATTTGAAATTAATTATACTCTTCAGCTCAAAATAAAGTTTTTAATATACATTTGTGATGTTAACGTTCGTTACTGTCTCTACTATTAGGAACGTTAATGCGAACTATTTTTTTCGCTGAAGGACTGCATCGTTATTCATGTATCTCTCCGCCCTATTGCCGTTTCAACAAAGGAGTAGTCGATCGGATGTTTTCTTTAATAGAGTGAAAAGCTCTGCCATTGGCTTTGGCTTTGACAAAAGTCGCGTGTAATTGTTTGGGTAAATGGCAGCCCCAAAACCCAAAAATAACCTTTCCGCGAAAGTTAGGACCCCATTTTAGGAAGCGTGGCTCAGATAAAACAATCGCAATCGAGTAATTGAGTTCTACAATTAATTAATTATATATTATGCAGAGCACAGGTGTGACCTCGAAGAAGTTTTGCTACCCAATATAAATAAATTAATTCATTTAAAATCACAGTAATCATCTCGGTAAATTATTAGAAATAATGCCACGATTAACAACCAGAACATCACAACCTAACTTACTTAGAGATTCTTCAAATAGTAGGCTATAAATTCATCACCATTACTCATTAGCAGCCGTGGCACACAGGATCAGTAGACAGCAGCCTATTCCTGAGTCAAGCAACATCGGGCATGGTAAGAAACTGGATGGGTGACCGCTTTCCGTAGGTTAAACAAATGTCTATTTTACATCTATAGACAATTTCTTCAATGTCTAAAGATTTTTTGTAGATGTGGACTGGGACGGTGGCGTGTCCTGTAATCCAGCTTCTTGGAGGTCACGAATTGTGGATAGTTATGAGCGATATGGCTTGTGGACGCGGTGTTCCTTAGTGGGGATTAACGTCCGCACTATTGAGTACTCGTTCATGGGACCATCCTCATAATTAGACCAGTTCGTAAATTGTTAACCGAGGCGAAATCGTGGTTCGGATCCCACGTAAAAATGTAGGTCCCTTAGTTGCCATTGGCTGTTGGGCTATTAATTAACAGTCCTGTCTAAGGAATATGTCGGCCTTAGTCAGTAACAAGACTACAAGATCGCGCCACAATCATCCTTCACACATCTGTCATTCATACTTGGCTTAAAATACCTACCTGGGTAGGTCGCCAATTCAACTAATGTATCTAATGTATCTAAATGAATAAATATCTTTCGTTTACATCTGTCAGATGTTCATTAGATGTTTCACAGATATCTGATTCAGACGTCTAATAGACGTATAATTGTGTGACATTTGAACGTCTAATAGATATTCATTATACATATAGTCTAAGATATATACATCTATGAGATGATATTAGATATTTGGTTAAGATATCTACTAGATGTCAAATAGTAGGCTTAATGTATTTGTGCTGTCTGGGTATTTTGAGGTTAGGTGCAGTCGTCATTACTGAGACACGATGGATTCCGACTCTGAATGTTTGTTAACCCCAACAGATATTTCTGATGAAGCTAAGAATGTTACAGCAAATTTATTACCCGAAAAGTCAAGAGAAAAGTATGAGAAACGTTATAATTTATTTATGGAATGGTGTAAGAAAAAAAGAAGTAAGAACATCTCTGAAAATGTAATACTTGTGTACCTATCGGAACAGTCAAAGGTATGTAACCCAGCTTACTTATGGACAATCTATTTTATGTTGAAGGCTACAATTCAAGTTAAAAATAACATAAATATCAGTGGTTTTACAAAAGTAATTGCTTTTTTGAAGCGGATAAATGTTGGCTACAAACCAAAGAAAGCTAAAACCTTCAATTTAGACGAAGTAAAACAGTTCTTGCAAAATGCTCCAGACGAACAGTATTTATTGAAAAAAGTTGTTATGATTCTCAGTATTAGTGGAGCTTGCCGTATGGATGAATTGTCCAAGATGACTGTCCATGATATTGACGACCAAGGTTCCATTCTTATAGTTAAAATACCTGACTCAAAGACCAAAATGGAACGAGTTTTTACAGTGACTAATGGAACCCAGCAAGATGTGGACTACTACAGAAAATATATAAGTTTGAGGCCCAAAACAACGACTTCTCCTCGTCTGTTTTTAAATTATAAAAATGGCAAATGCGTCAATCAAGTTGTTGGGAAAAATTCCCTTGAAAAAATACCCAGGGTTATTGCACAGTATCTAAACATTCCCGACCCCAACCTGTTCACTAGACATTCATTTAGGCGAACTTCTGCTACTTTGCTATTTAATGCAGGAGGAACAATGACTCAACTTAAGCGTCACGGAGGATGGAGAAGCACTACCGTCGCAGAAGGCTACATTGAGGAATCGATTAATAATAAAATACAAACTTCACACAAGATCCTAAACCAAACAGCCAGCGTTATTGATGTGAATGTTACTAGACAAAATAACCCAATTTCCACAAACACAACCCAGCAACTCCAATCTAACTCGAGCCCAGGAACTGTGTTCCAGAATTGCAATAATTGTACAATCACGGTGAATAATTATTTCAAGTAGTAAAGACAAAAAAGGTTAATAACCATGTAAACAATCTTTGTTGCTAGAGTATTTATAATTACTCATTTAAATAATAATTTTAATTATTAGATTTCAATATGTGTTTCTTGTCAATAAAATAGTTGATTGTTTTTACATTGCGTATTTATTTATTCGTCCATGCGGGTAAGAGGTTATAATAGTCACATAAAACATTGACGACTGTCAACTGATAATTAAACGTTATTGTTGCAACAATCAGCTGATCGCTGGTGCATGAATGGTTGCAGCTACTCACATGCAGGCGCTAATAGCAGATCGAAACAAAATGGATATTGTTTGTTGATTAATTAATAGATATAGATTGGGTATTTATTATTACCTCGCAAGCTCGGGCGCCAACAGTTTCACTCGTGAGACAATGTTGCACTTTACTCACTCAACACACAAATAACTATTGCTATAATCTGATTGGCTGGAAATAAATCAGATGCACCTACCCCCATTTTAAGCGACTTAAAGCCCTAAATTTTGGGTTTTTGGGTCTAAAATAGGCAATTTAAACCCTGAAATTGAAGTTTGCTCCGTAATGTCAGCGTGGTCTGTGAGTACTCGTTTTTATATTCAAATCCTTGTTTATTGTGGATTTTAGATCATTCAATTCATAGCCAAACCTTCGTACATTATTTTTTTAACTTCATATTGTCTTTAATTTCCTCAATAGTTTCATCTCTAGTTTTTGGTCTCCCCATTTGTTTTTTGTCTAATACACTATAAGTATCCTCAAATGCATTGCTCCATCAATGAATGTAATGTCTCTGATGAGGATTTTCATTTAAACTCACCAATATGTATGCTGCTATACAAACAAATAATTAAACTTTGCAAACCGCAACTTACTAAAATACTACTAAAGTACTCAATGCAAATTCACCATAATATCTTACGAAAATGTTAGCTACACACTAACAAATAGCAACACAGTGGGTTGACCAGCAAAAAAGTGTACAATTCGTTCTTTCTGATGTTATTAGTGTCATTGGTAGCTATGTGGAATATAAAGTGCAACATAGTTGTGAATATCTATTCTTCCTTAATAAGCCAGGGTGTTTTTTTGATCAAAGACCCTTCCTTCATACAGTTCTGATATGTTCCCCAAGGTCAACTAAATATAGCTCCGATTTCCGTCTAAATGGAGATAATATTTCATGTTACCTGCCAATGTCCTTTCCTTATCACTAGGGAATGTTTTTTGCTTGTTTTTCGTGGGAGGGAAACGCTCTTCCGGTTTAAAGTGTCCAAAAATAGATCGCAATAATTATGCTTCCGATAAGAACTCTCCTATCAAAAGCTCGGCTCGAGTGTCGAGCTTTTTCGAAAAAAGTCGAGACGAGCCGAATACTGAAAAGCTCGACCGGTCGAATACTCGCACACCCCTAGTTGCTGTATTATGTGGCAAGATAATGTATTCACATTTTTCGTTTCTTGTTCTGATTTTTTTTTTCATTCAGTGAATTTTTCCTATGAGGAAAACTATTACCTTAGGTCTCCTGGTAAGACCTAAGCTTGGGACCTTCATAACTTGTTCTTTTGGGGGCCCCAGATACCAAAAACACCATTTGTTCAAATATAGAATATATACATCATAGTTCTTTAGTAAGTGCTGCCTGAAATTTGCATGTTTTCGTCCAGAAAATTAACAACCTCTCCGTTATTAGTAGTCTGATCATCATGATCTTATCATCACTGCTAATTGGATTAAATTTGACAACTTTTTTGTCTCATGTAATTTTTCCAAAATTTAGAGGTTTTAAGATATTTAGCTTTGAAAAAAAAACAGTCTCCATTTTAAAATGGTACAAAGAACAATTTTGAAATTTCTTAAAAAAAATGGTTCTTAATAGTGGTTGTCCATGTACCAAGTTTGAAGTTTATACTTTAAGAGGACCCTGAGATATAATTAAATATGGAAAAACACAAACAGACAAACAGATGGAAAAGGAAACCCTTTAGGATCATTACCATTACCATGTAAGACGCCGACCACCAGTAAGGGGGATTTAAAGAACATGATGAAGGAACATGAAGGATGATTGTAGGATAATTGTGGCACGATCTTGTAGTCTTGTTACTGACTAAGGTCGACATGTTCCTTAAACAGGACTGTTAATAGCCCAACAGCCAATGACAACTAAGGGACCTACATTTTAACGCGGGATCCAAACCACAATTTCACCTGGTTTACAATTTACAAAATGATCTAATTATGACGACGGTCCCATGAACGTAGAACTCAATAGTGCGGACGTTAATCCACACTAGGGAACACCGCATTCACAAGCCATCACTTATAACTATCCTATGATTATGTATATTAACCTTTTTTCTTATTTTCATCCCAATTCTTAAATATTTTGCCATAATGTCCAGATACCCTACATGTTTGCTGCCATTAATATAGGTACTCTAACAAGCATATCTTTATTAAAAATTATTAAATGTAACGTACTACACAATACATTACTATAGGTGCTGCCTGACTTATTAGTAGCCTTCCCGTTTCTGCCAGTGCACGAGGCCGAATTGTATCAGGTTTGTGAGATTATAACTAAAAGAAAAAGGATCAGAAATGAGCAGACTGATTCAAAAAATTATAACACACTCAATTTATACATATTTATTAACATGAACCAGAACTATTGGTATAGAGAAATACAGATTAGAAAGTAGAGACAAAGTATTACAACAACAAAAATAATAAACAGTCTAAGTGTACAAAGAGGAACTTGGTGCTCCTGCCAAGAGGACATGGATGTAAAAGATGATTGTGCTTTGAGGTAATTTTTGGTTTGATCTTTGGAAGCATATTTTAAAAAAAAGTGCTTGTAAAGGTGTTGATTTTAAATGTCAATATGAGATCAATGTAAGCTAGACAACAGATACTTATTACCAATCGAAACTAACAAACTAACATAACAAAAACATACCTCACCTTAACTGTTAATATTAAAGAAGGGTTGATTTTGGATGAAGTTAGATCGTTTACCAAAAAGGTGTTGGTTTTCTGTTCACTTTTACTCTTAAAATGTATTTTTGTCAATTGAAAATACAAAATACATGAAAATAAAGTGACCTTTTTAAATGCATACAATTAGCAGAGCACAATAATCCCACATCCACAACCTGCAATTTATAAAAATTACTTACAAAAATAATATACTAATTGAAATTAAATATCACATATTTGACTAATACTAGAAATAGTACAATATTGACAGTGACCGCTAATATGATTATTCAATTAGCATTAACATTTTATACACACTGCACCTAAACAGCCAATACTTAGTTTTGTAAGTTGTACATTTGTTGTTCATCCTTCAAACCCATAATATTTCATAATAAAACAATTTTATTTATATAAATAAAATATATCTTTATCAATGTACATTTTTCTGTTAGAAATTCATTTACTATTCTATTTTAACAACCGTATCGTATGATTTAATGATAATATTACAGGGAATCAAAGATGAAAATAAACAGAATATGAAATAACTAGTATTGGGAGCACTAAATAAGGAGAGGTCACAGTCACAGCTGCTGGCACAATTATTGTTTATTATTTGGCTGGGTGGATAATATATGAAATATATACATATATTTTAATATAATATGATCCTATTATATTAAAGAAAACACAAATTTACATGTAAAAGACCCTGAAAAACACAAACAAAGTTTTGATAGTTCAACAAAAACATTTCATTTAGTTACTTCAGCTGAGCTTTAGAAGATGATTTGATGAGTTTACAGTTTTTGCTGCCCGCCTTATTTTATGCTCAAAATATGTGACCCGCCAAGGGAAAAGGGACCTTAACTTCCATTTTTCAAAATTGAGCAATTAGTATATCCTTAATCTACATTAAACACCAAACAAACTGGTGAAAGAATTTTCATGATATCTTAAAAAATGCCTGAGTTATAAATGATTGAATTTGAAATATTAAAAACATCCATTTTAGGAAATCGAGGTCTAAAGTTTTGCAAATTTCTAACCTGAATTTTTTTGTTACTACTTACATTATTAGTTATGTTTTATATATCACTTTGTCAGAAATTTAAAGCAAAATATGAATCCATCATTGAATTTGAGAAAACTTTTTTTATTTTTTGTCAAATGTTGCTGAAATAGATAGAAGTAATAAGAAAAACATAGTGTTTTAAAGACAAAATGTATTGTTACATGATAAAAACTAAATTTAATTTTAATTTAAACTCAAATAAGAATTTATGATAAAAATATTAACAAAATATGACATTATATCAGTGTCTTGAGCTTTTAAGTTTTTATTTGTTGACCTTCTAGTACATTTTTGTTTGTTTTGAAACTTCACTTGGACCAGGTGCTACGACGTCGACTACTTCTTTTGGAAGATCCTGTATATTTTCATGATATGATTCCTGGATCAGGGCTTAGCAAGTCCTGCATTTATTCCTCACAGAACTCTCAGATTTTCTTAACTTCAAAGCGTCGAAATAGCATTGGGGAAGTCAAGGTCCTTGTTCTCCAGGATGCAATGGTTTCGAAAAAAAAATAATTTAACCATGTTAAAAGCTAAATTCAAGTGTAAGATAGTCTGAAAATTGTTTGGAAACATATAAACATTAAAAAACAATAAAAATTAGAAAATGTGTTTTTTTGGCCCTATCCTCTAAAACTTGCTCTCCTGTAAAATTTTGTCCGGGAAGATAAGGTCCCTTTTCCCTTGGCGGGTCACATATTAAGAGGTTTTCTTAAATATTTCCTGACAGGTGGTTCTATGAGAAAGGGTGGAAAGCACAGCTAAATAACAGAAAGTTAGTTACTGTGTACAGTAGTATTTATTGATGGTAACAAACAGTTTTTAATTAGATAAAATCCTACACTCTTATATGAGCAATTTTTTTTGCTTGTACTTGTTTGTTTGCTTGCTTGCCTGCACAACTATCTCAAAAACAGCTCTGAGGATTTTCCTAAAAGTCTAGAAATAACAGATTTCTAACTCAAAAATAACTTGGCCTGAGAAAATCTAATAACTTAATAAAATGAATTTTTAAGGTGAAAAAATTTAACAATGGGCCTTATGAGTTGCCATGCTGACAACAAAATGGACATTTTTTTCAACTAACTCTAAACAAATAAAGTAATCTTAACAGCTGTTTACAAACTGCAGCCATCCAGGACAAATGCAGTGTTTGGGACACTGAAATAATAAATAGTAATTCATGAACTAATTGTAATTAGATGAACTAGTAAAAACATGAAATGATATCGAGCAAGGGTCCATCAGGTACTGATATTAATAAAACAACTAAAATTGTCTGTACTTTAAATCATGTCTGACTGGCTGGTAACCAAGGCTTTGCTCGGAAGATTCTATCAATGTATACTACATTGGATGTCCCTATTTAAGTAGGGACATCCAATGGTAACTTTTTAGTTCCGCCACCGAAAAGCAGAGGAGGAATTAAAAAAAAATTTCTAATCATGGAATAATGTATAGAATAGTTTAAGATGTCAAACTCACTATCCAGAATGTCAAAATGAGAGTGTTTGTAAACTAAATCATGATTGAACATTGCAGTGAAAGATACAACAATACAAAACAATAACATACACCTGTCAAAATATTACAACCAGCTGCTTGACTTCAGTTTAACTGTAAACTGATACAACAATTCCAAACGCTGCAAAACTAAAGAGGCAATATCTCTTTTTCAGCGGCAAGAACTACTCATTCTGATAGTATACGTTTATTCTATTCTCCTTGTTGTATTAATAAGTGCTTCATTTATTTGGTAACCATCACAACTATTTCAAACCAGACCATATATTTTTATATAAACAAACAAAACCTAAAGCACTTCCAACATCCTTGACAAGGGTCCCTTTTTTGGGCAATCTGCGGCCAAGCCCAAGGCCCACATTACACAACCAAATACTTTATAAAAGGTCTTTTATAAAAGATTTGATTTGACCAATCAAAATTCAATTTTTTGATTTGAAAGCCAGCTGTAACCCAATCTTTTATAAAATCCCAACATTTTATTGGTATTTTACAGTTTGTTTCATCAGGTCCTTCGAGTGAGTTAGCTGTACATCCTAGCACTTCTCAGTAATAAAGAAATACAGTAAACTCTCGATTATCCGCGGAATTGGGTGGCGCGACTATCGCGGATAATTCACAAGTGTTGAAAATGGGAGGGAATGAAAGAGAAAAACAATTTCAACATTAAAAATCAATTTATTTAATACAGTCAGGGGCGAACCCAGATTTAATTTCGGGGGGGGGGGGGGGGATCCTATAACGTCGCGGTAGGCGAGTATCGTGTCACAATAGACATATATGGACGTTGCGGTAAACGAATATTGTCGTTGTGGTAGACAAATATCATTGTCGCGGTAGACACATACTGTTGTCACGTCGCAGTAGATGAAAATCGTCGTCGTGGTAGAAGGATATCGTTGTCACGGTAGACGAGTATTGTCGCCGCGGTAGAAAAAATATCGTCGTCGGGTTATACGAATATGGACGTCGCGGTAGGCAAAGTTCATCGATGCGCTAGACGAGTATCGTCGTTGTGGTAGACGCCGCAGTAGACGAATATGGTCGTCTCGGTAGACGAATATCATTGTCGCCATAGATAAATTGTTGTCACATCGCAGTTGACAAAAATCGCTGTCGCGTCACGGTAGACAAAATCGTATTCGCGTCGCGGTAAACGAAAATCGTCTTTGCGTTACAGTAGACGGAGATAGCCTGCGCGCGTTTTGTACTCAAAAATCTTGTCAGTTCAGTCTAATTTTTTTATAAATACGTATTTTCTCGCTTTTCTTAGCACGTGCGGATAATCCGCACCGCGGATAATCCGCTCGCGGATAATCGGGAGTTTACTGTAATATACAAGCTGTTTGACAAGATAGAGGATAGCTTGGACCAACCTAGTTATTATTTCATTTTTATATTGTGCTCAGAGCTCTTTCTGGTCCAGATCACTCAGATTGAGAGGGGGCTAAAGGCAATTCGGTGTCACCATCGCAAGAGAGATCCGAACTAACATTACTCCGCGATGGTAATGGAACATATAGTGCGACATAGTATATATCAGTGTTTCCTAAAAATATGGCCTAACTAGCATTTAAATTACTCTTTTACACTTTTAATATCCAAAATATAACTTCAGAGACTGATAATGTCGTTGATAATTCACATTTGTATCCAAACAGTGATGAATCTAGTTAATATTCCTCTGCGGGGTCGGCGATCAGCTCAGGTCTGCAGCGCATGAGCTGAAGTTCATGCGGTCGCAAATTATGCAAATATAGTTTCATTTACAGAAAATCATTTTATTGCATCCTGAAGAAAAATAAATTCAACACTAGTCGTGAATTTTCTTTTAACATCCCGAGTTATTTTAGCACAAAATATCAACTAGCTAAAACCCACTACTTAAACTCAGACGTCAATTACTCTCTTAATTTTTTTGATATCAGAAAAATGAAAATTTCATATTGTGAGGAATTATTTTAATTTAATTTGATGTGGAGGTGGCTTATTGTCGTACCTGAAAAATAACGTCAGGATATGGTTCTGCACAATCGTCTACCTTTGATAAATAACAATTACAAATGCCGTTCCAGCAATTTTTGAAAATACTGACTAAACCTGTTTGGGTCTATATTGAAAATAAACGGTATCAGGAAACTGACACATACTTTCTCCCTTGCAGTCATTTATAACCAGAAAACATAAATAGTGAAATAAAACAAATTAACAATTAATTATCACACAAATATATACCAAATTTTATCAAAATCAGTTAGTAAATAACGGAGATATCGGTTTTTAAATATTTTCCATAAGAATAACATTGGACAACATACTGCGTTTACCGCCGAACTAAAATATCAATTATCCCCGCAACCAGTTGACGTAAACTAATGATTCAAAATACTGGATTATTTAGTTTTTCAAGTCGAATGTAATGGTTGCAAGTATATTTTCTTTATAGGTTACAGATTTTGTGAAATTTTAAAAATATCAATTTTTTAACACTTAAACCCCCATAACTTCTGAACCTGAATTTTTACAGACATGCGGGTGGTATCATTTTGTTTGTCATCTTTAGCACTATAAACCATGAAATTTTTATCAAAATCGTTAGAGCCGTTTTTGAGAAATTTGGATTTTTGTTGTACTGCAGCATTTTATATAGTGTATTGCATTTAAAATATATGCAAAAGTTTAATTCATTAACAATCTGGCACAAAGAAACAAATCTTCATATAAACAGATATAATTAAATAGCAGAATAAAACATACCATTAATTTACATCACCTGTTTTAAATTTTACTTTCATATGTTTTGTTAGTAAACAAATCTAACTAAAATTCTTTCAAAATCCCTGACATGGGTACCTTTAAGACGGTCCCAGGGCTAAGCCCTGAAAGTTATCACGAAATTGGTGTATAAACCTACTCCATGAAATTCTACATGTATGTACCAAGTTTTGTGGCCATCGGTCCAGCGGTGTCTGAGTTTATCAGTGCCAACTATATATATATATATATATATATATATATATATATATATATATACAAATATATATACCAACATCCTCTTTTATACTTATAGATATAATTAGCTTGCTACAAGTGACTGTACCATTGTCTTAAAAGAAATCAAAAATAAACTAAAAACTGAAGCTGTTAAATAAACTAAATACAATAATCAGTATTTAAGAAAAACGGTTGATCTCTTGCCAAAATAAATAAATAAAGGTATTCGTTTCTTTTCTAGATTGAAAACACACAACACATTAAGAACTAACACGTAAAACTCCTAGCTACCTACAAAATCAATAAATATTAAAATATCACAGTGTTTTGATTATAATGTTGTATGCTTACTTAGTCAATACAAAGACTTAAAAACTGAGTCATAGTTTTGTGCTAACGCAAATAAATATCCACAGGTACAAGTAAAAGTTTAACAGTTATTAACGTAATAAATTAACAATACTCAAATAAGAATAATTTTACAATAGAACTCCTCATATCCGGTCCCCACCGGACGGAGCCTAGGCCGGATAACGTTTTTGCTGGAAAATCCACCCTATTATGAAAACGATTATTTTTACTAATTAATAATACAAGTTAATGAATTAAGTCCAAAGTAGAGATTTAAGTGTCTATTGGGTTATTTAAAAAATTCAAATGTTAGAAAACCAACACAAAACATCATGTGAAGACTAATTGATCTCATTTCACTCATGGTATTGAATTAATTTCAAACAAAATCATTCCTTATTCATCAGTATTCACTGCCCCCACAGCTTTCATCAGTGTTTGTTTGCCTACCTTACAAAGGGACTTAAAGAAACAAAACATTTAACAACCACACTAGATACATCATAAACAACAGTTTAGAGCTTACTAGCTCAACTGAGTATCGTACAATGTACAAATTATTGACTCAAGTTCACTATCGCTGAATCATATGCGAATTCGAGTTGCCCAAACATTCTGTGGTGGTTAGCGATTTGCCGCATGAGGCCTAATGAGAGAAATATAGAACACACCGAACATACCAGTACAGGATCGCATTCACCGGGATCATCCTGATTGTTAAAAGTGAACTGGAGCCATAAAAAATAGAGAGGCAATAAAACATAAACAAACAGAGGAATCCAAGAGAGAATCAGAGTGACTAAGCATCTGTAAGAGTAGGAAATGTGGTTTGATATTTGCTTCTGAGAAGAGGCCGGATAAACCGAGGCCTGGTGAAACAAAGGCAGGATATGAGGGGCTCTACTGTAGTTTTTTTTCTACTTACAACTAAAAGAGGTTACACTATCGGTAATGTTACAATTCATAAAAAACAATAATTAGAACTAAGACAAGAACTAAGATTCTGAATAAGAGCTGAGAGATTTTTCTAAACAAAATTTGGTGAAACATTTGATTTTTTTCACTGAAAGGGCAAAATACCTTGTAAGTTAAGCTTGTTTCTGTTAAGTGGGTATAGGAGGAACTTTCTTTAGAAATAAATGTAAATTCAAGTTTGCTTCAATAGATTTTTGATTAGCTAAATTAAAATATAAATTTTTGTTTAACTCATCCTCTACTGAGAACAGTTTTCCGTGTTCCTGGATACGAGCCTTCCTCGCACCTGATGAAGGATTACATTTTCATGTCAATCTCATTTCATCGCTCCACTTAAGCTCAACAGTGATGAATTCATATTTAGCGTAAAAGTCACCTTGACATAAAAAGTTCAACAGCTAGCCAATTGGACATTCAGTAGAATCCCTATTTCTTTTCAGAACAAAATGTAACATTTCCGAAAAAGTTTTGCTGAAATTTTAAGCAAATTCATGAAACGTAGGCAACGGTTTGAAGAACGAATTATTGTTCTTATACAGGAAGAGTTTTTACGCTTTTACATAAACCGCATTTGATCTACGACACTGAACTACAGTCTACCACGGCCTCCACACATCGTCGTCCTTGGGTTCGACCACTTCCTGTTTGACCGTGATGGGTTCGTCCTCGCGCTTGACGCTGAAGTCCAAAGGACAGTCCTGGTCCGCCTTGGTCCGCTCGGCGCCGGCCGCTACGTAGGCGCTGGGCAGCAGGAACACCACCTGGCCGTCGGGCAGCCGCGACGGAATCACCTGCGGGCGCAGTGCAGTCGTCAAGTCGAGGCTTTCCATCAGCATAAGTAGTATTTTGTTTTGACATTTACCTCACCAGAGCTGTGATCCATGAGGAAAATAATCCAAAGTTGTATTATATATGTATTTTTTGACGTGTTCATTGTGTTTTGATGTTATTTTATTTGTTTATTGTTAAAAGAGAATATAAGTTTAGGTTTAAAGTTTAAATTTCAAAAAATCATATAATTGTTAATTGAACTTTTAAGATAAACTATTAAGAGGATTAGACTAGCAGCCTGCATTACTTCGTGATTCAAACAACAAAATAATATGGGAAATAGTTTCATGTTGATCAATTATGAGGTTTTGCAGTGCAAAACACATTTCAATGAGAAGTTTTTATTTTTATTTTTTGTATTTAGTTATAGACATTGTGCCACTGGAATAAAATTACCAATTGTTGCACTTCTCACGAGGACAAAATTAGTTAACCTGCAGTTTTAAACTTCAAACTTCAATATGAATAAGAAATTCTTCATAGAATTACAGAAGTTTATTAATTTTAATAATGCCTATGTATACGCTCTGCACTTCGCAGCTTCGACAGGACAGCCACTTTCATTTTGCATAATGCTTTTGGTTCAATGTTAACGAATCTCAAAATACAATCTCGCAAATCTTACTAAAACACTTCATATTTTTCATAAAAATAAAGTAACTGACGAAATATAATAATATCTGATATCACGAAACAGGGTCAGTTTTAAAATGTAATTGAAGGGGTCCCCTGTAAAACGTTCTAAACGCCAAAAACCTAGTTTTGAGTAATCAAGTGTTGATAGTTGAGTTCTCAAATTTACGGTTTTTTACGATTAGAACTTATAATCATGTATAATTTTTTAACACCCTATTTATAACATCATAATGTAGCCTTATATCGAATTTGTACTCGCCATTAAGCATTTTAAAACATTTTACATGTTTTTTTAGGGGTTATAACGTTCTAAATGACTGGCGCTTGAAACGTTGTCTGACAACATTAGGAAGTGTAGGAATACCAACAGAAACAAAAATAAAACTGAATATAAAATTATTTTTTTGATGTAAAAGTGCAAAAACGTAATGTTGTTACTAAAACATGATAGTCATTTTGCTAAAAGTTATCCACATGTGGTGCTTAAAACGTTATTCTACCCACTTCTTTTGGGGGCGATTCCCAGGCCTTGGCTTCTTAGTTTTTGAAATATAGGGTAATCCAACTTTTCTATATTCATTCCTGGTCTTATCCTTCCACTTTCCAATATTTACTTCACGTCTTTTATTTTTATTTACGTGATTCTGGTCCTTGGGTGACAGCGCTACGATCGGCGGGGATTCCATCTTTCGGCGAATAGAACATTATTCCCCAGAAAGTCCGTGCAGTCCCAAGAAGCACTCAAATTTTGGAAGACGAAATCAGGGCTACCAACTCTAATATCTTCAAAACAAAATATACCACGGTGTAGCTCATGTCCTAGAGAACTTTTTTCACGGAATATCTCCGATTTTGAAATTTTGTCGCTTAGGACGTTTTACGGAAGACCCTTTCAATTATTCTGCCAGTATGAGTGTCAAACAGTTTTTTTAGATGACAAATGAGTGTTACAGTAGAGTCCCACAAACCCGGACTAATGTGGACCGAACGGTGTCCGAGTTTGTGAAAATTCCGAGTTATCGGGAAATGAGTAAAAATAAGAAAAAATAAGAATAGTTTCTGTTATTTATATAAGAAATCATTTATTTATTGCATAGTAAAAAATATAACAACTATATTAGTTACAAAAAAAACTTAAAGAAAAACTAAAACTGTTTTAAATGTGTCACACCGTGCTCTGGCCTTGAATCTCAATGCACTTTATTGCTCTGGCAGGCTTTCCGAGTTATCCAGAATTCCGGGTTATCGAAGTCCGGGTTTGCGGGACTCTACTGTATTTTGATGTCATTTTGCTGTTTTTTTTATGTGGATCATCATTGGTTAGTGTATCGCTGTGACTTTATTACAAACATTTTTTCAAAAGTAAAATCTAATTTTTCAAAAGTAAAGTATAACTCTTTATTTTTTTTATGTGTCTGTTTCCTTAATTTTTTTAGAAATAAAATAAAGTAGGTAACCTAAATCAAGTTAATCAGAGATTGGTTGCCTTTTTCCAATAGGATAGATACTTTCTCTAATGGTAATTAAAGATTATTTTATTTTTTCAAATAAAAATATTTCTATAAAAAAAATCAGAACTATAATTTGGATATTAACCGACTTTGTATTAACTAGCTAATCTATGACTGAAATAGCAGTATAATAATAAAACACTGATTTATCCTGGGTTATAAAAAATTGCTATTTCTGTACGGTATTGTAATGGTAAACTATGACACTCTTTCAAATCTTCCTCATCTGTTTTGTCATGAACAAATGTGAACTGGAAAATACTGGAAAATACAAACCTGTTGTAAAACCTTTTACTCAATGGAAACAGATTTTTACAACAGATAGCAGCACTTTTGCTGGAATTTCAAAAGCCTCCTGGGCTAAGGCTTTCCATGGGATATTTTCTAAACATGCAAAAGGCATATCTAGAGAATAGCTTTAATTTGATACCAACAATGTATGAAAGAATAAATTTCTAGAGGTTGAAATCCTGCAAACAATAACCTAGATATTCTTTTTATAGGTAATACAGATAACTCATAATAAATTTTCACAATAACCAGCTGCTTGACAAATCTCTTACCTGTACAACTGAGAGGTTTGGTTGACTAGAAGAAGCAGTGGCTAATTCACTGCCTTTGGTTGAAGTAACGACAGGCTTCTTGTCAGGTTTGCGCAGCCGCAAGGCAGAAGACGACTTCCGCCGAGCCTTGTTGTGGCTGTTGTTGTTCTCATCCCCAGGGGAGACAGTGCTGCTGTCAGGTTTTGTCATCTCCTCGTTATCCACAATGTCTACAGGAGTCTGTTAAAAAATGGTAACCAGTTGTACGGTAAAATATAAAATAAAATACTAAAACTAAGTATAAATTCATTGTGGATATTAAATTATCTTATGGAGTGAAATTAACATGAAAATAACCACCCATAGATAGGAAATGCTCCAAAAAAAGTATTATTGCTGTAAATAAGACAAAAACACGTCTTGCCACCATGTACACAAAAGGTCAGTATTAAAATTGAGAACCAAGAGAGCTAAATGAATGTTTGGGAACCTTCATTTCAACTGATTTGTGAAATCACATTCCTCAAGAAATTTTCTCAACTGTCATGACTTTGGCTAAAAAAATCTCCAAAATCCAAGAACTTAAAAAGGTTTTCCTTTTTACCATTCCGAGAGCCTAAAAGTTTGATTCACTGACCAGAATTCACAGCATCTTAACTTTCCGGTAAAAAACATGCTGATAAAAACTCCTGAAAGCCCACCTGCAGCTTGGGTCCGCCCATGAGCATCTCCTCCAGTTTGTCGAGCCGCTGGTCCGTGTCTGGGTCCAGCGAGGTCCGCATCGTCGCCAGGCTGAAGTCCAGGTCGATCTCCGAGAGGCAGGACTCCATGTGGCGCAACAGTCGCTGCTTGACGCCCGGGTCTATCGGGGGCGGCCCCGGGGCCAGCGGCGCAGTCGGTCCCAGCTGCAGCTCTGGTGTCTCCAGGAACCTCGTCACCTGGGGTCCGGTAAACACAGGTAAATTTTGTCCAACTTCAGTCTTTAAATTTATGTTTATATTTTCCATAGGTACTTTGGTAGGTGGATGTTTTGAATCTATTGGACTAAATATATGTGAAATAGATTGTCTAATTTATCAGACACTAGTCAGTCTACCACTAAATGCTGCTTTGTAATGGCTCATTATGAACAAAGGGGCAAGGCCTATCAAGAATGCCACAATATCACTGTCATCAATGTACTACCAAGTGAGTGTAATTGGCAACAGTGAAGTCGAGAAAACTACTTCAAAGCAAGTTATTTAATTATTTGCCACTAATCTACCAAAAAATGTTGGAATATTTATACAGTTGTCACTCACCTCTCGGGCGCACTCCTGGAAGCCTGCCTTGTATTTGTCCAGCGTCCCACAGCTCAGAGTCTTCTGCCGCTGAAGGTGTCTCACTGTCAGTTCTAGAATGTCTGCCTTCTCCAACTTCGAATGCTTTGTGTTCTAAAACAATAACATTTTCAAAGAAACCCTCGATTTCCTTACATCAAAACAAATAATGATCAGCTGATTTTTCGGTACCCAAACATTGCATTTCCATAACCAAACAAACTTTTTCTGTACCCAAACAAAATTTTGTCGTACCCAAACAAACGAAGTTCCTATTTTGACAGTTCAACCTAAACTCTAAACTAAAATAGACGGTCAGCCGTATTGAGTTTGCTTATAGAAAAATGACTAAATAATGAAACGTAGGATGATTTTTTATGAATTTGTTTACTTTGGTACTTTGCTTACTTTTTTATAAATTTGGTTTATTTGCATCATGATGAAAAGTATTGTTTACAACTCATCATAAAAGTCCCATTCTGGGGCTCGATAGTGTTTTACATGCTTAGCTTACGCCTCAAAAGTAAAACACTATCTCGCCCTGAAATGGGCTACTTTTGTGACTAGTAGTGAAATATACTGCTATTGTTTGTTTCTACCTAGGCCTTATGAAATATTATTTTCCTTAAATTATCAACATATAAATTAAGCACATCAGTTATTAATGTAATGATTTCATGGATTATGTTTCAGGCCAACAAAACTAGTTTTTTTTTAATGACAAACAGGATAAAATATTCTGTCTTGGCGTTAGCCAATATGCTATTGGACTCTCAATTGTTAAAAAACAGTTTTTTCAAAAGAAAGTATGGCTACCAACTAAATTATTTAAAAACAGTTTTAGTGAATTTCCCCTTTATAGGGAAGAAGCTATTACCATAGGTCTCATGGTAAGTCCCAAGCCCAGATCCATCATAACTTTTGTTTTGGAGCCTCCAAAAGCAAAAAAACACCATTCGATCTAATGTTTACATATATGTTTGTTAGCACAACAGTGGCCGTAAAAATGGTCTGATCTTCATGAAATTTGGTACAGGCATTTAAAATGGTAATCAATTGGAAGGTTTCGTAAACCAGCCCGAACAGAACACTAAAAAGGGGGGTGAGAGGGGATAAACCTCCCAAAAATGGGTTTTTTGGGGTTTACACATATATAAATGATCCAATTTTGGTTAGCAACAATGAATTAAGCTTGAAAAAAATTTAGTTCCTTGAGTCATTGCTATTGACGTACATTGCTTACCGAGATATTGACTGTGTTAAACATAGTATGTTGTCCCAATGTTAACCTTACGGGAAATAAGTAAAATTTATATCTCGCTTATTTCTCAACACATTTTAATAAAACTTGGTTTGTGGCTTCATATAGATGAGATCTAATGTATATTAATCCAAAATCCACGAAATATAAATGTTTGTGGGAACACACCTTCATTCTCATTCCCCATGTTAACCTTATGGGGAATCTTCCTATTTCTGAGCAAATCTTGATAAAACTAGGTATATCTATAGCTTCCTCTAGGTCAGATCTACTAAATATTGCAATAAAACCACCCAGTTTTAATATATCTGTTGCAGCAAACCTGCATACTAATTCCCCATGTTATTCTTATGGAGCTTACAAAAACATGTCATATCTCACCATATCGGATTTAAATTGTTGTTAATTGAAGTTCGCTGAGTATGCAGATGTGCTGCAATGGGGGTATTTCTTTATACTTTAGAGATCATTTTTTTATTGAATGAATGAGCCCAAAAGGAAAAAAAATGGAAAAAAAGGGAGGGAAGAAGAAGAAGAATCATAGGTCCCGATCTGATGATCTTACTCCTGTATCTAACACTTTTTCTTTGATAAATTGATTTTGAGTTATATTTGAAATGTAAAATTAAACTAAAAAATTGAATTACTGTAAAAAGTTTGTATATTGTTTGTTTTACCTCCATTTTGGCAGAGTCCAGGATGAGTGCTTTGAGCACTGCAAGGGACTGATTGATACGAGCTCTGCGTCGCTTCTCCATCAGGGGCTTGTTGGCCTGGAACAAAACATTTTCAGTTTCCGGGGGTATAAAACTTTAGAGAAAATTCTATGGTACAATTAATAAACAAGACAATTAGTGTAAATATCATTGTATTATATTAAAATTACTTTAATTAAATATAAAAAAATGTCATAAATCAAATTAATGTTAGATATTAAACTAATTATAATCTAACTACAAATTATATCCGCCGAGTTGTTTTACAAATTATAATAAAAACATTGGTTAATTCATGGAAAACCTTAAATACACACTTAAAGCAGTACAGAGAAAGCCCTGCATTGACTGCATTTCTCGTCACAAAAATAAGGACTCTCTCACAATTTCTATGGGGGCTATTGCAAACGTTTTACAAACAATTAGTAATACGTAGGTAATCAAATTAAACACTGTGGGAACATTAATTGTTGTTATTCAAAACAAAATAAGCGATTGAAACAAGGTACAGTAATCTTTTCCTAGGATGATGTCAATTTTCAGATAATATTTCTGAGTATCGAATGATGATATAATGTGAAAGCCACACTGCACCACAGCGCATTGTGCAATTACGGTGAGGGGATAAAACGAGTAAACATACCACCGCGATATTTTTCCTGCCCAATTAGCCCAACCGCCCTGCTGACATGTTTACCGATGAATAAAACCAATCACGTCATTTGTTACCAATTAATTGCGAATCTTGCCCCAGTCATTCCATCTCACCACAGAGCTCCATAATAAAACCACTGGCAATCATTCAATCTACTGCTAATAACCTGTGTTTTGTTGTGCCCACATTCATGGTGTTAGAATATTTCAAAGGAATTTCTATAATCAAGCTGAGTTGATTAACCAGTCCCCTGTTTTACAAAATATGGAGTTTTATTTTCTGTTTGGGTTTCTTATTTCAAAGTTTTTACAAAGCAGGAATTAACAGTTGTCAACAATGAAAATTTTACATAAATAAATGGATGTTTACATAATATAAGAAACACACATTAATGAATATAAACTGTTGAAAATAATATCAATAACAGGATCAGTCATTATTCTACAGCAAAATATCTTACACGTAAGTGGGTTGGAATAGCTCAAGGTGGGGTGCTGGGGCCATTAATGTTTATAACATATGTTAATGACTTGTTGAAATTGAACTTATGTTCAGAAATATTTTCATTTGCAGATGATACTGCTATCATTTGTAAAAATCGTAATTATAATGTTCTTAAAGATTGCCTGCAGAAGGATTTGGATAAAATTAGTAATTGGTGCATGGAGAATAAACTTATTGTTAATGTAGATAAAACCAAATGTATTAATTTTTTATGTAAAGCAATAATTAGATAGTAGCCCGATTTTGGAATGTCATAGCCACAAATGTGTTTATAAGTGCAATTGCCAAACCATAGAAATTAGTGACAAAATTAAATATTTAGGTCTAGTTATTGATAACAAATTAAAATGGAATTATCATGTAGAGTATTTAAATGCAAAATTAAGAAAGATTAATAATTTGCTGTATTTTGTTAAAGGTTATATAAAGTCAGAACATCTATAAACTTTGTACATTGCATGGTTTGAGTCAACATTACATTATGGCCTAATTCACTGGGGTGGGACCTATCCCACAACCATTTTATCAGTGTTAATGTCACAAAGATTTGCTCTGCGAAACATTTGTAACAGGAAGAAGTATGAGAGTATTACCAGTATGTTTAGGGAATTAGATTTATTTACAGTCTCAGAGTTATACACTTTTGCAGTAATTAATTTTGTTGTAAGAAATCTTGACTTGTATGAGAGTAAACTATATATTAAAAACACAAGAGCTTCACAAACGTATACCCTTGTTATTCCGCCTTATAAACGTAATATATCAAGAAATCAGTTATGTTATTCTTCAGTTAAAATATTTAATAAATATGCTGATGAAATAATAAATATATTGAACAATAGTATAAATTTAGGGAGCTTTAAAAATAAAGTAAAATTATTAATCAAATCAGTGAATTAGTGCTGTTTTATCAATTGTTGGTATGTTCGTTGTTATCTGTTGATCTTTTTTGCACTTTTGATTCTTTGTTAATTTTCAAAGATTTATTATGTTATTTATTTATTGTTAACTTGTTACTTTTTTTGTTATATGCTCGTAGTCTAATTTATCTTATAACCTGCAATACTTTGTTTACAGTCCTCTTCTATTTGTTCAGCCACATGATACTCTTGTATATTACCAGTTGAATAATTTGTTTTGTCTCGCACGTGCGTGTGCACATGAGACATGTATTTCTTGTTTTGTATTTTTTTTATGAATAAAAAGTTTTGAATTGAATTGAATAATATTTTGGGTATTTAGAGCAAAATTTGGGAAACTGAAAAAAGTTAGTAACAACGTTTATTAGTGAATGTATTAAAATTTATCAATCTCAAGGAATAAAGTTTGATTAATACAGTACTATATATTGTAATTAAAATTCCATAACAATTCAAGATAGCTTAATGGTTTTATTATAATTTGATGGGGTTATGAGTAATACGAGATCTTTTGAATTCATTATAATGCTATGGTATCTCAAAAAATTATAGCTAAAATAAAGTCATATTTTTCTTTACTTCTATGAGTCTGTACAAAATGAAATAATCTATGTTCCTACTACTGTTTGTACCATTGTTTAACAACGGGTCAAAAGCTGCTGTGGCGGGAGTTTTCCAATGGCCTCTGTGGTGGTCATTAAACGCTAGTTATCCGTGCGGATTAGCTTTGTAGCCTCCCCCCCTGCCTGGCCATGTTGATATGACCCGCATGTACACCGCACACTGCGCTATATACAATACCGACCCACCATCGGCTGATTCGCTCGCGTACACAATCATTGTAACATCTGAATCTGTACAACAGACGACAATATTTTATTAGGACTTTTGATCATTCACTGAACAGTAGATCCACTGCAAAAATTCATATACTGGTACTGTAAACTAGTACAGTTAGCAATTTACCTATGCATGTTGTAAGTAGTTCTCTTTTACACCAAAACAATCAAGCTACTTGTTATATTTGAAGCATGTAATTAATTTGACCAATATATAATACTTATGTTAGAGAGTTTGAGTTTTCCTCAACAGCCTTTGTGACTATGTTAAGACAATGCCGATGATTAAAAAAAGTTTAATGTTGACCAATTCTAAGCAAATTTTGTTCTATAAAGTTTTTTTTAAAGTCAATACTTTTCGGAATATTCACGATTGAAATTGGCGATTCCCCCCCCCCCAAAAAAAACCACTTTTTCAAATAATTTTCCACAAATAACTCAAAAACTAAGAGATTTAGTGAAAAAGTTACAATGAAATAAATTGTAGCGTATAAAAAAAACAAAGAAAATGGCGGGTCTATGAAGTCTGTAAACCCAGTTGGAGCCAAGTTATGGCTTGTTTAAGAGTGGTTTTAATTCGTCGAACGCCAAAACGCATAATTTCAATGTGAAATAACTAAAAAACTAAAAGTTTTTCGAGGAAAACTTACTGAACATTTTTTAAAGATCATTAAAAGACGTTTAATTTTGTTTTTTGGAAAAGTTAATATCGTAAAAATTAAGCGAGTTATGATCAAAATAAAGTTGGTTTATATTTTTTCGGCGGTAAAAATCTTGAAATTTCAACCCCCAATTAGGACTCAAATTTAAATTAATCCTTACCGCTCTGCAATTCCCTTCAATTATGCATTTTCAATAGGCTCAAGAAGTTTGAACTCCCTTAAGAGCTTATTTTTGGAAAAAAATGTGAATTTAAAATAAAAAAAATTAGCAATAACAAAAAAAAACCTTTTCTTCAAGATAACTCTAAATCTATAAGTGATCCGGAAAATTTTATTGAGTAAAAGATTGTCGCGATTAATTTGATAAAATTTTGATACTTTTTCTGTTTTTTTTTAGAATAATTAACAATGATACAGGCGTTCAAAGTCTTCAATTGTTGATAATTACTGATATTTTCAAACCCTTTCAGCTCACCCCGTTTTTTCTTAAGGGTTGAAAAACAAATACTACTCTGTGAGCTTATAGCTCCTAAAAAAAAGGCACAAAATGATACATAGAAAGCCTTCGTAACTTAAAAATTGACCGAGTTATGGCTGATAAACCAAGTACATATTTTAACAATTATCGCAAATAATGTCCCGATTGCTTTTTTCATTAACAAAAATGTTTTTATAGGTTGGTAGCCCTGAAAACATAAAAATTTAAAAATAGTTAATAGTGTGTCAACTATTTATATTACTCTAAGGTTCTTGTAAATACTAATAACTTTCCAATGTTCACCTACCATCTACTTATTGTAGTAAATCATTAGGCATCTATTGTTTTAACTATGTTGGCAACACTGCTGCCGGTTCAGCTGTTTCCCACCACGAGCGGAAAGGGAAAGAGTGCGCGGCTTTCATTGTTGACAATCGTTAAAGGCTAATAACTTTCAAACGTTCACCTTCAAGATATTTCAAGATTTTTATCGCCGAAAAAATATAAACCAACTTTATTTTGATCGTAGCTTGCTTAATTTTTACGATAATAACTTTTCCAAAAAACAAAATTAAACGTCTTTTAATGATCTTTAAAAAATGTTCAGTAAGTTTTCCTCGAAAAACTTTTAGTTTTTTAGTTATTTCACATCGAAATTGTGCGTTTTGGCGTTCAACGGATTAAAACCACTCTTAGCCATAACTTGGCTCCAACTGGGTTTACAGACTTCACAAGCCCACCATTTTCTTTGTTTTTTATACGCTACAATTTATTTCATTATAACTTTTTCGCTAAACCTCTTAGTTTTTGTGTTATTTGTGGAAAATTATTTGAAAAAGTGGTTTTTTTTGGGGGGGGGGATCGCCAATTTCAATCGTGAATATTCCGAAAAGTATTGACTTAAAAAAAAACTTTATAGAACAAAATTTGCTTAGAATTGGTCAATATATCCATTTCCGGGCTTAGTTTCAATGTAACGATTTTCACCCCCTAGAAGGGGTGGCACCCACCCCCTGGGAAAAAGCAACCCTTAAAACATTTTTAACTTTGAAGTAGAGGATAAGTAGAACCTAAATCAAAATGTTTATGCAAATCGGTGCTGACCGAGAAAAATTCTCGAGTTTCGCCGTTTTTTACCTTCAGCAGGGCCGCCCCAAGGGCGGGGCGACCGGGGCGGTCGCCCGGGGCGCCGCGGCTAGGGGGGGGGCGCCGTGGCCGGAGGGGCCCGCGGCCGTTAAGGGAGTAATAAAAAATATCTCCGAAGCGCTAGAGGGCGCAAATATTTCACAAGCAAGAACCGTAATAATTTAATCAAATGGCTGTTAAAAAATAAGTCGTTCAATAACTTTCCTCCGGTTCATAAATTATAACTGGAACACCTTAAAGTAAGTCTTAGATGAGTATCTATACACTTATTCATGGTAACTATCAAAACATGTCGTTACATTACATAAACTCGTAAATCATTATACAGTAGTACTGAGTTTTACAATGCTTGCTATGTAAGTTATAGGATTTTTTAAAAAGGCTATATTCATTTAGTCAGTCCTTTTGGCGTAGAGGTTGTGATGATTATGATGGCGAAAGTTACCCTGAATCATTAGACCACGACCCCTTTTCAAAAAGGGCTTTGCAAGTAAACCTCTGGTAACAATTCATTAGCAGCAACGAAATTGAACACTATGAAAATTAACTTAGTGATTGCCAGTTTTGAAACTATCAAAGTCAGTATATCATTAATCTACCAGAATATTTTTGAAATGGGGGCCAGGGCCTGATTTCAAAACGATGTTGGTAAATTAATTATACAGGCTTTGTAATTCGTATGATTGGAAATCACAAATAAATATTTTTACTTTAAACCCTTGACCTTTGAAAAAACAAATAAGTGATTTTTCATACAGTGCTCATAAAACTCGTTTTGAAATAAGGCCCAGATGATTTTTTGACGGGACAGCCGATCTGTCTAACAGACGGATTGATCTCTGTTTTCTCAGATGAATTTGATTACGGAATTCATTTGAAAAAAATGAATAGTACTGTTACATTATGACACGAGATTGTGTCATAGAACGGGTTGTGCTTAAGTTTTGATACTATTGGTTATTCAAAACAACATTAATGCAAATTAGTATGAATGAAAATGAATTATCCATTTGTCTAAATTAATTCATGTCAACAAAATTGTAGTGTAAGAATAAAAAATAATAATTGTGTAAGCTTTAACCCCATTGTATTATGTGATTTTTTTCAATTTAGGCCAATTAGTTGTTTGAAGCGTGCGCTCATCAAAATTTCGCCCCGGGCGCCTACTAGTCTCGGGGTGGCCCTGACCTTCAGTTACTGGACTAATACGAGTTATCTCTCAAACTCTGGCAGGTCGGGAGCGTGCATGTAGTGGTCGGATACGCAGTGCGGCGCAGTAGCGTGCTGCGAATCTGCCTACCCGTATACAGGTAGGCGTACGTTTTTATCAAATGGAAAATGCTTAATACGTCCCCGTGTGTCAAATACAGTATGTAGGCTGTAAATATCACTACATTATGCTAAAAATTGAATTTAATATAATTATTTAAAAATCTAGGTTTTTGATCACCCTAGTTTTTACATTGAGAAATTTATAACGTAAAGAATTCGCAATAAGCCTTAAAGCCTTGCGATCGTGTTTGTATGTATTTACTCTATATTTTGAATCGTATTGGAGCAAATTAATTTAAGAACATTAAATAATTAATGTTCATATATTTTTCATAATTTATAATTAATTAGGCTATGCGGTAGAGTAAAAATGGACATTTGTGTGTTGAGGGAGTAAAGTACAACTCTGTCTCATGAGGAAAATGTTGGCTTGCCGGGGACGATAATTTTCGCCCCCGAAGTTAATTTTCCTAATGTACTTATAAATTCTGAAATACAAACAACATTATTTTACCCTAAACGACACGAATAAACACACTAAACAAAATAGTTCAGTAAAACTAACTTTGTCTGAAAAAAATTAGCCCCACCTTGAAACTTGGTACACAGGTCGTCTTTAGACTCTAGTTGAAGAATCCAATGAGTCAATAAAAATTCAGGGGGTAGAAGGCCCCTTTTTCGAGGGGGGAAGGGGGGGAAGGCTGTATTTTAGCGAATTTCGTTAATGGAATAAGCTATTACGGTAGTACTCATGGTAAGACCTAAGTCCGAGACCATGTTAACTTTTCATTTTGGGGTCCCCAGAAGCAAAAAACACCATTCGTTTGAATTTATATATATATATATATATATATATATATATATATATATATATATATACGATAGCGGCCGTAAATATGGTCCGATTATCATGAAATTTGGTACAAACGTGTAAAGTGGTAATCACTCAGACGAGTTCGTGAACCAGCCCGATCGGACCACTGGAAGGGCAGGTAAAGGAGGATAAACTCCCCCAAAAATGGGTTTTTTGAGTTTTTTACATAAAAAAATAAAATTTATAAAATTTTTGTTGGCACCATTGAATTCAGCTCAAAAAAACAAACAATTTAGTATTTTGAATCACCGCTCTATGTCCATTGGTTACCGAGATATTGAAAGTGGTAAACACAGTACGTTGTCTCAATGTTAAACTTATGGGAAATAAGTAAAATTCTATATCTCGCTTATTTCTCAACATATCTTGATAAAACTTGGTAAGTGGCTTCTCCTAGTTTAGATCTACTAAATATTGAATTAAAACCAACCAGTTTAAACACACCTGTAGCAGCAAACCTGCATACTCATTCCCCATGTTATTCTTATGGAGCTTACTAAAAACATGTCAAATCTCGCTATGTTGGATTAAAATATGTTGTTTTGCATTTGAAATTCGCTGAGTATGCAGGTCTGCTGCAACGGGGGTATTTTGTAAATGCAATAACTCCGTTGAAAGAGGTCCGATCCATATAAAATTTAGTGTGGGCTTTTGAAACTGTATACTTTAACACTACATAAAAAATAAATTCGATCGTGTCATCCTAAAGGGTCCAAAGGGGGGATTTAATACCTCAAAAATGGGTTTTTTAATTTTTGGTATCCAAAAATTAAAATTATGAAAATTTAGTTTTATTTTTTGAATTCAGCTCAAAAATTAAACAATTTCGTATTTTCAATTATTACTCTATGACCATTGGTTACTGAGATATTGAAATTGGTAAACACAGTACGTTCTCCAATATAACCTCAAAATATACAGAAACTTATAAATCTCGCTTATTTTTTATCATTTATCAACGATATTTCGTATTTGGCTTCCAATAGTTGAGTTTTACTGGATTATAGCTCATAAGTCCCACTTTTCTTCATCCCCTTGTCAGCAAACCTACATACTCATTTCCTATGTTATTTAAATGGGAAAAAATTATGATATGTCAATTTCTCTTAAATTTCTGGTTCTAATGACAATAATGAAACTGTTTTAGACTTATTTTACTAGGAAAATTGGCTTTCAGATTAACCATTAACAGATCTATTTGGTTGGGTTTAAGGCTAGTTTAAATTCTATTATCAATGTTGTATTTTTTATTTATTTTTGTTTTTGATTGTTAATAATGAATATCTCAGCTGCTCTTAAGAAAGAGAATGCATTTGTTTTGGTCTTGAATTGCTCTGTAAATTATTTTCTCTCATTTGACCTGTAAATCGTGTACATTGGTTGATACTGAAGCGAGATATAATGTTTTATCAACATAAAAACAAAGTTTTTTTAAATGTTTATTTTTAATTAAAGGTTCATAGCTCCTCTTAAAATTAACGGTTTCAAATGATCTATAGCTTAAATGAAAGCCAATGGTTCAATGAATGATTTAAGATCATAACAAACATTGTATCTCCTTTAGAACTAGAGATATCATCCTTTCACTGTAAGTAAAACTTTTAAAACATTTATTTTTTCATTGTATTACGCATTATAACTGAGCCAAACCTAAACCAATTTTATAGAATAATAGCTCATATTAAAGCTGCTACATTCCTGTTTAATTTGAGACCAAAACTAACTTTTTATCTCCTTTAGAACCGGAGGTATCACCCTTTCACTGTAAGTAAAACTTGAAAAATAATTATTTTTTCATTGAATTACACATTATAACTGAGCCAAACCAAAACCAATTTTATCGAATAATAGCTCATATCAAAGCTGCTACATTCCTGTTTAGTTTGAGACCAAAACAAACTTTTTATCTCCTTTAGAAAAGAGGTATTACCCTTTCACTGTAAGTAAAGCTTGAAAAAAAACTTAATTTTTCATTGAATTACGCATTATAACTGATCCAAACAAAAACCAATTTTATCAAATCATATGTCAAGTTATAGAAAATAAGTTACAGAGCAATTTAAGACCAAAACAAATGCATTCTCTTTCTTAAGAGCTGAGATATTCATTAATAACAATCGAAAACAAAAATAAATAAAATAATACAACATTGATAGTAGCATTTAAACTAGCCTTAACTCAACCAAGTAGATCTGTTAATGGTTAATCTGAAAGCCAAAGATTTTCCTAGTAAAATAAGTCTAAAAAGTTTCATTATTGTCATTAGAACCACAAATATAAGAGAAATTGACATATCTTAATTTTTTACCATTTAAATAGCATAGGAAATGAGTATGTAGGTTTGCTGACAAGGGGATGAAGAAAAGTGGGACTTATGAGCCATAATCCAGTAAAACTCAACTATTGGAAGCCAAATAGGAAATATCGTTGATAAATGATATAAAAAATAAGCGAGATTTATAAGTTTCTGTATATTTTGAGGTTATATTGGACAACGTACTGTGTTTACCAATTTCAATATCTCAGTAACCAATGATCATAGAGTAATAATTGAAAATACTAAATTGTTTAATTTGTTGAGCTCAATTAAAAAAATAAAACAAAATTGTCATGATTTTTATTTTTTGGATACCAAAAAATTAAAAAAACCCATTTTTGAGGTGTTAAATCCCCCCTTTGGAACCCTTAGGATGGCACGATTGAATTTATTTTTTATGTAGTATTAAAATATACAGTTTTAAAAGCCCACACTAAATTTTATATGGATCGAACCTTTTTCACCGGAGTTATTGCATTTACAAAAGAAATACAGCCTTCCCCCCCTTCCCCTCTCGAAAAAGGGGCCTTCCACACCCTGAATTTTTTATGGACTCATCGAATTCTTCAACTAGAGCCTAAAGACGACCTATATACCAATTTTCAAGGTGGGGCTGATTTTTTTCAGTTTGGTCTTTTTTTGGACAAATTTTACTGTACTAAAAATATTATGTACTGGCACGAAAAACAATATTGTAACAAGCACAAGTTGGTTGTATCAACTTGATTAACACAAATCCTCAAATTCTTAACGGTCACAAAACATCAGATGAAAATGCGTAAAAATTTAAAGGCGGTAGATTTTCTGAATGATCGATTTTAATGCTATTCTCATGGGTTTAAGTAATCACTTTACTCCCACTGGGAGACAAAAAGTATATTTATTTGATTCACTCATTACAAGAAGTAAAATGCAACTAAACGTATCAAGCTGGTAAAAATCTATTGCTACCTTAGTTGTTTGCCACTTTTGAATGCAATAGAAATGTGACACATTGGAAAACTCTTCACTGCTACAAAAGTGGTAAATACTCATTCAGAAAAGAAAATTCATTGTTAGAATGTACAACTGGTCGCTTGTTAAGGAATAAAGAGGGCAATTGGTGGAGCAGGTCGGATGTGCTGAGCAGGGCGGGCTGGTATCAGCAAACGAGTCCAATTACGTGCTGAGTCTCGCCAGTCAGGTATCAGCAGCGAGCGCCACCACGGCACTACGGTACACTGCGCTGCCTCGCCGCGAGTCGACCGAAGAACCGAGCCTTCTCCACAGTTCTCTCTGCATTCATTATTTTTAACTTGACTCTTGGATAAAAACCCAGAGAAAAATCCATATGACTGTTTTGAGAGACAAAAAAGGTTTGTCCATTCGGATGTTTAAGTTAAAAAATTTGAAAATTATTATTTCATAGCGATGTGCAGTCCAAACAATATTACTTATATTTTTACAGCATCGTGAATTGGTATTGTTTGGCAAAGTATGAAGCAAAATCCTATACTTGAGTCATGTTTTAGATAATTTTTTAAAGTTATAAATACTGAGATTGCTGCAAACTAGATCTAATGTATATTTGTTTAAACGGTATGTATTTTTGAAAAAAAGCCTTTTATTTTTTAAATCATTCATTGTAATGTGTGTGATGGACGATGGACAAAAGACGAAAAAATCATTTATAAATGGTCATCTAAACACCTTATTTTACACTTGATAAACAACCTATCTTTAATGCTGATCCAGTTGCACTGCCCCGAACCACCCCCCCTCCCGTCTTTTTAATTAAATGTAGCACTCGGTCATAGGTAAATCGTGCATCTAACCTATCTCAATTTTAGTTTCTTCAGATTGTGGATAAAACACGTGCCTACACTTTGCAACTTTGCTTGCAAGTTCCCATATTTTCTGTCCAATCCAGGACTCCTCAGGATATCAACTGTTCCTAAAAATTCAACTTGATTTTCGCCGATAAAAAGGGTTGGTTCCAGTTTTGAACTTGTGGTGGGTGTTCAAGAGTAGTTTATAAAAATAACAAAGCTGTGAAATGCAGCGGATCGTGTAAATTATAGTTTCACAGCCACTGTGCTTTTATAAGTGATGATGTTTACAGAATCTATGTTGATGACAAGGAAAACGCAAGCCCATGGGTATGTACAAAATGTAACCCATCTGACGACATTAGGACTTTAGAGACTGAATGTAATGAAAAGTGCAACTTTTCTGTAAAAGTCCAAGATTTAATGGGTAAAATTAACACCTTGACTGACAATAATGAGAAACTCACTCATAAATTATCTGAAATGGAACGTGAGATTTCTAACCTTAAATTGGCTCTCAACAGTCAGGCAGAAGCCATTGCTGGTATTGTTACCGGTGGGAATTATAATAATTCGTATGCTGATAAAGTTAAAGGAGTGGTGAACGGGAATAAACCTAATGCGCATTTTATCAAGGATGTCATTGCGTTTAATTCACCAGGCTTAAATTTGACATTGAACCAAGAAGTAAGTCAACCTGTTGATCATTCTCAAACTGACAGCAAACCTGAATTCGAAATTGACAGGTCTGGCCCTAGCAGCCGACATGCAAAATCTCCCTCATTTCAGACTACACAGAGTAAGAATGTTCAAGATTCACAGCCCATACCACCAGGAGACAGTACAGGAGGAAACAGAAATCAGCAAAGGCGTGTCCACCGGTCTGACACTTAAATGGAGCCAAGTGGTAAGCTTGATTGGAGCGGGTTAGTTCGATGCAATTTATTCAGATGGCGTTGTAAAAACATGACTTTCTTCTTCTTCACTGATTCAGCCAATCAGAACGACGATAACGATCTGCTTCCCGTTCCGTTTCCCCTGATTTTCTGTCACGACGCGACGTGTACACAACCATAACGAGTTGGAATTAATTTGAGTGTGGGAAAATACCTAAAGTACGTTTGCAGAAAGTTGTTCTTGTGTAAGTCGTTTCGTGAAATACTGTACTGCGTGATTCATGTTGTGCTTGAAGCTATTGATGGAAAATAAATACGTAGATGTTTACATAAAAGCACTTAATAAAAATCAACTAAGTTAATTTTTATTAAGTGCTTTTATGTAAACATCTACGTATTTATTTTCTATCAATCGCTTTAAGCACAATAAGAATCACTCAGTACAGTATTTTGCGAAACAACTTGCACTAGCGGCAAACGCACTTAATCTAAACAAACCGGTAAAGTCATTAAAATTGAAAGTCTAGCAAACAAAACAAGAAAACGAAAATATAAGCATAGCAGACGACGACGATCGATATGTCGCATCGACAACGATCGATATGTCGCATCGATGACCATCGATATATCGCATCGATCTTTTTAGTTCGTTGCACATTATTCAGATAGCGCTGTTGTCTCCTTACCACCGAGTTAACATGGGAGTGCCATCTCTTTACGAAGTTCATTATTACTCTATGGCGAGTCAACACACAACACAACGCAATTCAGAAGGCTGTGTACGGGAAAAAAGTACTGTAAGCCTATGTCTGAAAAACAACTTCAGTCGTCTGCAAAGCCAGCTGTCATTGGGTCGGGGGGGAAAATAGTCTGCTCAAAGTTGTTGACAAAATAAACTGGTTGTTCGTAACCAGACTAGTACCACAAGTGAAGGCAGAAGATTTAAAGAGTTTATGTGAAGGATAAGAGAGTCGAAATTATCAAAATGGTAGAAATACCAACAAAGTATGAACATAAATCCTTCGAGTTGGGGGTTCTGGATAAGGACTTGGACCTTGTTTACACTTCTGATTTATGGCCTGAGGTTGTGTTAGTGAAGGAATTTGTTCACTATAGGCCTGTTCGGTCTTTAAACTTCAAGCAGAAGTTCCAGGACAAAAAGACCTAGGCCTCGGTCACAAACATACGCCTAGTGTTGAGGTTAAAAGTAAGAAATTAAAATTTTGCCTCTTAAATACTCAGTGCTTGGCAAATAAGCTAAGAGAGATTGAAATTGTACTCGCACAAAATTGTGTGGATGTGTTTTTTGTATGTGAACATTGGCTGAAAAATGAGGAAGTTAACCTATTACAGCTCTTTGGGTAGTTTAGCTGATATTTATTGTCGAAGTGTCATAACTCGTGGTGGTGCGGCTATTTACACCACCAAAAATTTGACGTTTCGTACCTTGGACATTTCTCGGTATTGTCAAGAGCTCCATGGTGAGTTTGTGTGCACAATATTGACTGAGTATTCGCTTGCATGCATTGCTTGTTACCGCTCTCCTGACGGTGACCCTTATATTTTCCTCCAGTTAATTGAGGATCTCCTGATTTATATTGGCTCTTTTAATTTGAAAGTAGTAATTTTTGGTGACATTAACATTGAGGATGAATCATCAGCTTTAACTAAGACTTTTCTTAACCTTATAAAGAGCTTTGGTCTTTATGTGGGAAGCTCTGAGCCTACCAGAGGTAAAGCCGTTATTGATTTGGTCCTGACAAACCTTGAGGAAGATGATTATAATGTGACTGTCAAACCTGAATGTATAGCAGACCATTTTGCTGTATATATGAATGTGGATGCCAGCTGGGTAAGTTCTATTGCAAATAGTTCGAGTGTGCATGCTGCTTTAGTAGTGAGTAGACCAATTAAAGAGCGTAATGTGCATGATTTTTCTTCTGCGCTAAGTATGGTAAACTGGACACTTCTCCTAGCTGACAAAACTCCCAGTGATGCTTTTGATACTTTTTTCTATAAATTTTTAGAACTGTTTAATGGTTGTTTTCCTGTTGTGACAATGTCAAATCGTATCGAGAACAAGAAGAGGCGTAACGGTGCTGGGGTTGAGTGGTTTACCCCTGAACTTTCAAATCTACGGTCCCTGATGTTAATTGCTTGGGATAATAAAAAGAACTTAGACAGTGAAGAAAATCGTCGCCTGTACAACCGTATCCGTGCCCTGTATCGTGCTAGCCTAATATCTGCGAAAAAGGAATACAATGCCCGGCTCATCGGCGATTCAGACAATCATTGCAAGGCTGCCTGGGATGTGATTAAGGAGGAATGTCCAAAGAGAACTTTGCAAGGAGATTTTGCCTCTGCTAATGATTTAATTGTTTTTTATTGATTCTGTAAAGAATATTGTTAATGATTTCCCTTTTCCAACCAAAGACCCTGGCGAGTTCCTTCGAAATGTTCCTTGCCATTCTGAATTTGCTTTTCAACCTGTTTCCGAGGGTGATATTGTCAAAGTTGTCCATTCTTTCAAGAATTCAAAGAACAAGGATGTTTATGGGCTTTCCCCCTGGTTCCTGAAAAAGTCGTGATTTTTATTGCTGTATCTTTAACGTTCTTGATAAATAATTGTCTTGCTTCAGGTATGTTTCCAAACTCATTAAAAGTATCAAGAACAGTTCCTGTTTAAAGGGGAACAGGGAGGTGGTGAGTTCGTACCGTCCTACCTCTTTGATACCAGTTTTTGCCAAGGCGTTTGAAACGATTGTGAGGGATCAGTTGTACAAATATTTCGAGAGCAATAGCCTGCTCTCACCCTCACAATTTGGTTTCAGGCAGGGTTTGTCTGCTCCTTTAGCTGTGGAATCTGTTTGCAGGATAATCAATCATGGATTTGAAAAGAAGGAGGCTACATCAATGGTGCTTTGCGATCTTGCTCGTGCCTTTGATTGTGTACCTCATAAGGTTTTATTGGAAAAGTTGCCTCATTATGGGGTGACTGGCCTGACTCTCGGGGTATTTACCACCAGTGACGGATCTACACTTACTGACGCCCGGGTCAAAATCGGAGTTTGGCGCCCCCCCCCCGGAACGAAACACAAATATTTTTAATGCGTCTTTGAAGTGATGGATAAACAATTATCTCGTATGTATGATTTTATCTTAGCATTCTTATGATTTTATACAACCGATGTTCGTGGGCTACGATACAGCCTACCAAGAGCTGTTATTGCCATAATATGACCGAGAAATTTGTCAGCCGGTGTAAAACCAAAGCAAGGTGTCTACCAGATTTCACACATGAAACTTCATACTTTTTTCTGACCTTTACCGGATATTTCAAAACAATTCCCGGCCAGTGAAATGTATAATCTAAAGTAAAATACAATATTGTTTGACGCCCGCAATGCGACTGAGAGATTTTATGGCCGCGATATATCCAACATATTTAACGGCCGCAATGAGACCAAGAGATTTGCAGGTCACAGAAACACTAAGCGATTTTCCGGCCGCATGCGTAATACGACCGAGAGATTTGCGGCCGTGGTATATACGACCGCGATGTGACCGCGAAAGGGTGTAACAGTCATGAAAATGGCATGCGGTTTAGTTGCAGTGAGACAGATATTTGCCAGCCGTGGTCTAAACGACAGATTTTTCGGCCAGTAAATATGACGACCTCGAAAAGAGCGAAATAATTGCGGGCAGTGAAACAACAAAGATATATGTCTGCCAGCAACGACTGATTATATGGGCAAAATATGGCCAATAGATGTGACGGCCGAGAAAGGAGCGAGAGACTTGTCGTCCACAATGCGACCGCAAAACAAGCAGGCGATTTTTCGGCCACGAAATGAGCGAGCGAATTTCCGGCCGCGGGACGAGTGTGCTATTCTCCGTCCACGAAACGAGCGAGCGGCTTTCTTGCCATTAACACGTTGGCTACCGGCCGTCACAGTGCCGGGTACGTGGTGCTGCACCAGCTGTGGTAGGAAACGTGTTAAAGTACGAGAAATTTGATGTCACGAAAACATGTGGTCAGGCTTGACGGCCGCGATGCGACGGTGATTTTACTGCAGGGTGCTAATGAAAGATTTGTCGGCAGTGAAACGAAAAATTTAACTTTAAATTAAACTTTTTAACTCTTTACTTAACCGGAGCCAGCCAGTTGGGGCGCCGCTGGCGCCCCCCACTGGCCGGCGCCCGGGGCAGGCGCCCCCGCTGCCCCCCCCTAGATCCGTCACTGTTTACCACTTACTTAAGTGACCGAACCCAGATTGTGTCATGGAATAATGAAACATCTAAAATTTTACCTGTCATGTATGGTGTGCCTCAGGGCTCTGTCCTGGGGCCGCTTTTGTTCTTGATAATGATCAATGACCTAGCTCAAAGTGTGAGGGGCAGTATCCTTCTCTTTGCTGATGACACTAGCCTCATGGCATCAAATAGAAACCTAGACATTGCTAAGGGGCTAGCTAGTGACCTGCTTGCATGATCAATGTAAGCAATGGTTCACCTCTAACCAATTGTCTTTGAATGAAGCTAAGACCCAAATCATGACTTTCAATCTGTTAAATTTTGTTGACTTACCTGTGGCAAGGTTGTTGGGATTTGAGTTAGACTCGAGATCAAGCTGGAAGTGGCATGTCGAGACAGTGTGTAAGAAATTATCACGGGTAACTTACCTCCTCCATAAACTTAAGTTCAGTGTCCCAGAAGAGTACTGGCGTGTAGCTTACTTAGCCTTTTTTGAGCCCCATATAAGGTATGGTTTAAAACTATGGGGTCATGCTACTAATGCAAATGAGGTCTTGCTGCTCCAAAAGAGAGCAATTAGGGTCATCAGTGGAGTTGGACCCCGAGAGCATTGCAAGCCACTGTTTGTTGAGCTTAAAGTGATGACCATTTTCAGTTTGTATGTACTAGATTGCCTATATTATGTAAATAGTAATATAGCTCAGTTTACCCCAAGAGATCTTGTACACAATCATAGTACTAGGCATAGAAACCAACTTGACTTACCTAGGACTAGACTCAGTAGGATTCAAAGGTGTTACATGCATGTAGCTTTAAAAATGTACAATGCTCTTCCAGAAACATTTAAGAACATGAGTTCACTGAGATTCAAGTCTAGTGTAAAGGAAAATCTCCTCTTAAATCCTTTGTACAGCATTGATGAATATTTTGATGTTTGCTATTCTTTTTGTTGATTTGCATGTAGACTAATTTCTAGTGCATGTTGTATTTTTATTAATTGTTTTGTTATAGGCACCATCTTGATCTTGATCGTTGAATGTGAGGATTGTTTTGCAGTGTTTGCTTTGCATGTTGCAGCACTTTTGCTATGCCTTGTTTATTAGAAACTATTATTGTATTTATAGCATGTATCTGCATGTAGGCCTACAGCTGTGCTGCCAATTATTGTACTTGTATGATTGTAAATTGACTATGTCTATTGCATGTGAACATGTCTATTGACTAAATAAAATATTTATTTATTTATTTGAAATCATTCTACAATTTATCTGGAAGCAGATTAATTTTGTCGAGCAAGGGTTACAATTAATTTATATTATGGTTTGTTTCCATTGAAACATTGAGCAAGCCAATTTGATTCTCTCTAGAAGAGTTTAGAAATAAATTTCTACAACTGATTTATAAATCCCACCTTTTGCAGTTAGTAGTCAATAGTAGTATTTTGGGCAGTAGACCTACACTAACAAACTGTTTATTTTATTTTTCGTTTGTGATTATTATCATTGGATCGGTGACGATTTTCGTGATCAGATAGGAGTGGTCCAACCCTCCTGATCGTCTCACTACCTAATTTTCGCAATGTATTGTTAATTGATTAAAAACCAATGGGAAATGTCAAAAGGCAGGGCCCACCGAGTCCACCGAGCCTAGTAATTCACTGATGGTTCTTCACAAAGTTTCTTCAAGACTTCACTCAGGTTCAAGTCGGCATTTTTTGTTGCACGAACGCTTGAGCAATTAAGAGAAAGAGATCTCTCGTTTTTACAATGCATGTCTACTCACCCTGCGGCCGTCCTTAGTGATCCCGATGGCAGCCGCTAGCGGCAAAGAGGATCCCAACTTGGCGGGTTTTTTGGCCGCGGAGCTCTTGCAGACCGCCGAGCCGGGCGACTTGCGCGCCGCACTCCTATTGGTCGACGAGCTCGCCTCCTGGCCAATCAGCGTCTCGTTCTGGGTATTGTTGTTCCTGTCACTGGGCGACGCGAGTTTAGCAGTCATAGTTCGCGCTTCGGCAGCAAGGTAGCGCCTGTGTCCGCCGGCTCAGCACACATTTGTGTTGGTTTGCACCGCTTCGTTCATAGAGGGCCTCCAAGCCGAGTACTCGAGTTGACCTGCAACAAACAGACACTAAGATTCTGGTGTGGGTGTTAAAGTGCTTTCAGAATTTAATTTTATACAAAATGACTAGACCAACACCAAACCCACTCGAAGTGGTACATTTGGGGCATACTTCTAGCATTATCGTACATCAACGAAATGTTGTATACATTTTGACTGCATCTTTCCATTCTAAATTTTACCCTCCTAAAATATATTAAAGTCTATACAACTTCATATTTTACTCTCCATCGTAGACGTTGTGGATCGCGTGAAAAATGATAAGTATATGAATCCCTGAAGTAATTTTAATACACATGGGCGGATCGCTAGAGCTCGTCCGCGACGCAAAGACACCTTGAGAGGCAGCTCAAAGCCAAGTTCTTATCACTACCCCCTCTCGACACCCTTCCTACCACCCCAGTAACGCCACCCACCGCCACCCCGTGCTGACGACTTCATCAAGCACAGAATGATCACCCTCCGCCTCCACAACACTCGTAGATCCTACGTTCTGACTGAAGCTTTGTTCCCTAAAACATGTGTAGCTTGTGTATCCTAACCAGGTGGATTAGGAATTTCCGTGGTTAAAAATACACTCACAACAATTGTACCTCCCTTTTTAAAAGCGACAATGAAATATGTTTTTAGTTAGTTTAGTGTTGTTCTTTAATATACTTATTTAAAACCAAATCATTGTGCAAATGTATATTGAATGCACCATGATCATTGATAAGGTATAATTTAAATGTGTAAACAAAAAGACATAATTGCCACATTTTTAAGAATTTATTTATTAAATTGAATTCATGCCAAACCATAAGTGAATTTGAATCACTATTGCTCCAATACCTTCATCTAAGAAAATATTTCAATATCATCATCTTGGAGAAAATTCCTTAACAAATATGTAAGTTTACAAAGATATTTCAAGGTTTTTTTATTATTTGAAAATATTAAATCTCTCATGAGTTTATCATAGAATTGCACAAGATTTTTAAATGAATTACACAAACCTAATTTTTTCGAAAATACAAAAAATTTAAAATTTAAAATATTAGAAATGCGGCAAAACTTGATTTTACTTGAAGTTATTTTTCCCTAGATAAAGGTGCGGTACACAGATCCTAGTGGAGTCTCGGCTGTGAAGGCCGTGTCGAGCAAGAAGCGCGGCGCAGTAGTAGGCCAGGCTATTTGCTATTACGCGAAGGCGCTGGCAGACACATTGCATTAGCGCGCGCCGCGGCGCCGGTGACAACTAATTTATAACACCTCGCAGAACGCTTATCGCCTACCCCTCGCCGCCACCGCCTCGTCGTCACAATTCAAATGCCTCTGCCCGCCCTGTTGATTTCACTTTTGCGTCTCGACTTTCCAGTCAGTCAACAGTTCTTAACTAAGATCAGCCCAGGAAACTTTGTCAAATATGTTCTCATAACTATATATGTTACCGGACAAACCCGATTTTAGGACAAACTAGTTTGGACTAGGATGGACTAGTTTTTCCTGACCGCCCTAGGATAAACTAGTTTGGCCTGATTAATTACAGGCTAAACTAGTTGGGCCTTATAGCGTTAGGATAAACTAGTTTAGCCTGGTTGATTTGTTAGGCCAAACTAGTTTTGCCGGGTAGCGTACGGATAAACTAGTTTTGCCTGGTTCATGGTCAGGCCAAACTCTTGGCTAGTGCACCAGTGCTGCAGCCGGTGGTAGTCAGGATAGGTCGGGTTGGGTTGAACTAAGTTAGGTCAGGTTAGGTTAAGTTAGGTTAGGTTAGGTTAGGATAGGTTGGGTTAGGTTAAAAGAATAGAATGAAAGATAAATTACCTAACCTAACATAGCTGTCAATGGTGGGAGTCAGTTGGAACAAACTAGTATGGCCTGGTCTAAAACAGGCTAAACTATTTTATCCTAACGCCACCCGGCCAAACCAGTTCAGCCTGTAATTAATCATGCCAAACTAGTTTATCCTAGGGCGGTCAGGAAAAACTAGTTCATCCTAGTCCAAACTAGTTTGTCCTAAAAATCGGGTTTGTCCGGTAACATATGTTTATTTCAGACTTGTAAGAGTCGTAACATTTTTTGATTACTGTACTTGGTCATGCATATTTAATATATAATTAATTAATATGATTAATTAATTAGGAGTGTTTGAAGTTAGGCATTCACATTTTAGGCCTTATTACTAAACCATCATTATTCGATAATGAAGTTTTAAATGTCTTGTTCCACAAATTGGAGCTTTGGTTATATTGTATTGGGGTAGAAGTATAAGAAATAGAAACCAGTTGAAAAAATGTGAAAGTTTTAACCAATTGGGAAAAAGGCTCTTTTATAAACAATTTTCTATAAAATTTCATTAAAAATGATTCTTAGTTACCAGCACAGTATATCCTAACTTTACAATACTGTTACGGTTTAAGAATGATTTACTGCGATTACGTTTTGTAAAAGACTTTGGTTATTTTGGGACATAAATTATTTTATTGAAAATACGCTATGTAATATTGATTACGATAGTTAACTAGTGTTTAGAACCTAGTGCACTGGGTTCTAATAGACGTTTAAAAAATTGAATTTAGCGAATAGTTTGATCAAAGTTTTGTACATAAAATTGATTCTATTGACCCTAGTTGTAATGACTTTTTGTTATCCTTTAGACATATGTAACATGTAAGATCTTGTAGATATTGTATGTTAGACGCGGTCAAGTGGGTGCCAAGTGTCAGGGTTGCCAACGCGAGATAAGTGGACTCGTTATCGGCCAGTTGGCAGTTGGCAGCCCTTGCCACCCAGTCACCCAATTCTCCATCCGCCAACAGAAAAATAAAATCCTTAAAACTTCAATTATTCAAAAAATTGAGAACATTTTAGTGATATGGGTTTTATTTTAACATGTTTAAATCAAACTGAGAGCCTAAATAATAAATATTATAATAATATCTAAAGCTACTTGGAAATATGAAATAAACATTAAAATGGAGAGATTATAACGAGCCCTACTATAATATTATTTTTAAAGAGGGTTAGGATTAAATTTGTTTTTACGAATTTTATGTCGTACTTGAAATACTGCATGCTGATGGATCTGCTACAGCTATTAACTACAACTCAACTTATTTGAAAAAATAATTGTTGTTTATTTGAAATTTCTTTGTCAGTTTGAGTTAATTTGGCAGTTAGCAAGAGGCAAGGGGGAAAAGCGTAGCCACCTACCCACATTGATGCGGCTACAGCTAGACTGATGTTTACACGGTCGAGCCAAACTTGCCGAGTATAGACGAGCGACGCCCAAGTGTGTACCGCAAAGGCTCTTTCAGTGAAATTGGCTTGGTTGGCTTGTACTCAAAACCTCCATAGGCTACGTACAACGTTTTACTGTAAATATAAAGTGTGCTTGGTTATGAACTTACCACATGTATTTTCATAAAATATAATTATTTGATATATATCACTAGGCAACCCACTTCTCTGAATATTTAAATTAAATTACTTCTGTTGATTTACATAAAAGCACAAACAGCTGTCAAAATAAAGAATTATCCCTCAATATAACTTACAAACTTTGACTCTTCGTATGTTGGAGCCTTTGAAATTTCAAAAAATCTCTACGACGCAAGAGCTTTTATTTTACTTTGAAAAAAAGTAAAATCCTTACAATAAACTAAGCAATGACAATGATCATAATGATTGCCACTGATGGTAACATATATAAATAATCTGATTAGTAGGTGCATGCGCAGTAGGAGATACGTTATATACATATGCTACAAAAATCCTACAAATTTGTACAAAACAAAAAGTCTACGGGGAAAAGCCCGATGGAACTTTAAGAATGTGAACAATTCTATGAGTTGGCTGGGGTCAAAATCTATCTGGGCAAAAATTCAGCCTGGTCGGCACAGTAGTTTAATATTTATTTCTTTACTTAGTACAGATAGACAGTCATTGTACTGAAAACATCTCTTGTATAAGGAAAAAACATTTTTAGTCTTGACTCATGGAATTTCAAAAAGTCCTTCTCAGGCATGTATTGACCACAAGAAAAAAAGTTTGAAATGCGTTCGCCCGTAATTTCGAGATGCACGAACAAAGAAAGTCAGTTCTTTACAAATAATTTACGATTTAATTTATACAGATTGTAATAAAAGATGGGATGATAATTAACCATGTTCAACGTTTGCAGAAAGTTTGACCACGTAAAGTTTATACTTTTAGCACATCTAATTTGAGGAGACTAAACTCACCATATATTATATCTAAAAAAATGCAACATTTGTCACCAATAATTTATTTCCATTTTAAGGACTCATTATGCAACTGTTGAATCAGTCTCGGTCTTGCATCGTGAACCATCGTTGTAAAACTGTATTTATTGTGTACACAATTTTTTTTGTCAAACCATTATGTTTATATAATATAGTGTATTTTTTCACTAATTTCCTAATACAATAGATTAATTACGGATTTAACACGTGCAGGCCGCTGTGAAAGCGTAAGGCTCCAAAGGCTCCCAAGTGACTGACTCCGTGGATGAATGTAACAATCGCCCTCCTTCCCCTCCCCCTCGCTCCATCGCTCCCCACCCCCTGCACCCCTACACCCCGATCCCCGCACTACCATTGCCCTCATTTCTCACAGACAGTTCCGCCATCCACTTGATCTCCCACGCCCTTCGCCCGCGGCTTGCCAAACTTCCGTCGAACCGACCTCTATCTGGGCTCAAACCTAAAGTCCGCTCTTAAAACGCTCTCAGTTTAAAACTACTGACTTGACTTTAAGGTTCGAGATGGAGATGGTTAATAGGTTTCTATTAGGTCTACTATTGTTGTTATTTTTTTATTGCTGATAATACTTGCGAAAAACATAACGAGAGGATGAGTTAAAGTGTGGGAATATAAAAATCCTTATTTATGAATTATAAAAAAATAAATGTTATTTATGAATTAGAAAAAAAATGTTATTTATGAATTAGAAAAAAAAATTGGAAATATTTATCCAAAATCGAGCCTAAGTCAAGTGTAATCCTAAGATAATAATGTGAAGGTTTAAATCTGGATTAAAATATTAATTACTAGCTTGTCTAAGTCAGTAAGAAAGCTATCACATCTCACCCATCTCAAACTCATTGAACACTCCACATTCCCCTTAAAATTCCTGGAGGTAGTCGGAGTGAAAAGAAACAGATTTAAAATGAATTGAGAATGAAGATGTAATAGAAAAAAGGTACCTAAAAATGAGTTTTTATCGATAGATTTCTGTATATCAAGCGCAAACTATCCGTAGCTTTTAAGAAAACCATAACTCTCACACCTGTCAACCTTGAATGAGAGGTCTTGGAGAGAAAATCCCAGGAAAACTCTTCAATTTTTAAAAATAAAACTTCCTTAAGGGCACAAATTTAAAGAAAATGACTGAACAACTAATATATTTGTTTTTATCTACAATCTTCTTCTATATTATAAAGACGCTACATGGAAACTTTATTCACGATAAGGCTTTTTTATTTTAAGACTTACCCCCACATATTATACATCAAAACACGCGTCTCTATGTGCAGATTCATGTAACGTCTTTAGATTTTTAAGTTGGGCAATATAACTCGAAAAAAGTGCGAAAAAGTTATTTGAAAATAACATTTGTTTCGACAGAAGCGAAAATGTAAACAAATAAACATCTGATCAGCTGTGTGGGATCCAAGCAAAGGTAACAGAATAGTCCATATGGTCTGTACTGAAAGGTGAATGTGGGATTGAGTATAGATATAAAATTAGTTTCAAACTCAGCCCAGCTGTTTTTTTACGGCTGGGCAATGTACGGCAAGGTGTGCGTGTGCGCGACAGAGGCTTCGTACGCGGAGCTGGATCAATTAGTGGAAAATTCAAATCTGACAAAAAATATCACTAACAAATCCAAGGATTCTGCAGCATTCACTTGGCAGGATGGCATTACCATGTCAGAAATGTGGTGCGCTACATTTTCAATGAGAAAAAAAGGAAATGCTAAGGATTTTCATACTGCTGCCATAAGGGAAAGTGAATCTACTTACATACCGACAAAGCAATTACATTCAGAACCTTATTACTGGTACCGATAGTCTGAACAGAAACTACAAAGAAAAAATTAGTTCCTACAACCTGTGCTCGCAACGGCAAGCAAAAGAACTATTAAATTGAAGAAAACAATGGCGGAGGGTTTTTCATGTATAAAGTGTAAGCAACAATTTAAGGTTATATACTCAAATTTGTATCTATGACATGACGTACGTCGAAACTAGTGATCAAGAAAGAATGCTAAACAAAGCCAACAGCTATTGCAGCGCAATGAACTCATGAACAGTTTGACTGAACTCTTGGTTAAAGTTAAGCCAAAGCGCAATATTTCAACGTGATGATTTGCGTTCTGAAAAATACTCCAGATGAGCAGCATACACAACTCGGAATACACATTGTCTGAGATCGAAAAGAATATTAGCGTCGATACAACGACTTAATGATGTTGCTATTCTTTTTAGAGCAAACGATAGCGAATCACCAAGTGCAGGCGTGACTTGATGATTTACCCAAAAGATCAGTCACTTAGAAGAGTACATATTCTCCAATTACAATACAGTACGATATATTACTAATTTTGCCTCGACCCAATGGCTGACCCGTTGCTTTTTCCATAAGGAGATGAAGGTTGACAGACAGATCTAAAAAAAGAAAAAAAACTGTAATGAATACGCAAGTACACAAATGGACATTGCTTACAATGCTGCAATACGCATCCTATCGATTGGCTATCAGAGACACTTTCAGCACGCTACATCGTTCCAAAAACCTATTTTTACAATAGATTGTCAACATATTATGTGCGCATAGAAGGCAGACGATCATTTATAATTTAATAATCGTGCGAATTCGCACGGGTTTACCTAGTTATTTATCTAAAAGCTGCTGGGCAGCAAGGGTCCCAGTATTACAATAAGGCAAACTGTTGAAAATATATGTATATATTTGATATACATTGAAAGATGTTTTTCCCCAATTGTATAATTTCTAAAGTCAGCTGACAATAATGTACAAGGTTTTGTATATTTTGTTTTTACTATGATGATTATGTTTGTGTCAAGTTTTTGATATATTAAAGAGTTTTCTTTTTCTGTTACAATGTACTGTTTTACATCTAATTAAAAGGTTTTTTATAATGTTTGCTACCAAAACTAACTAATATTTAAACTCTGCTAAAATAAAAATCACAATTGGTCATGGAACACAGCACAACTTCCACTGAGCAAAAACTAATAATTTGTACTTTTAAGTCTTAGGTTTTAGGTACCATTGGAGAAGATTTTCTTAATGGATTTAAAAGTCAATATTGGTTATTTGGAGGGTAAGAGCAATTGGGCTACCTGGAAATACAAAGTCCTAATCCTTCTAAGGAGCATTCCCGGAGGTGAGGATGTAGTAAAAGGAAAACTAAGCAAACCAGAGGCTGTACCAGAAGGTTCAACAGAAGAACAGGTAAAACAGTACCACTCTAAGATAGAATTCTTTAATAATGCTGATACAAAGGCGTTGTTAGTTTTAACCGCTAATATGACGGAGGAATCATTAACAAAAGTAATGAGATTCCATTCAGCTAGAGAAGTTTGGTTGGAACTCCACAGACTTTACGAAGGGGTAACGAAGGATAAAACATTTTCCTTGTGCATGGAGTTTTTTTAATTTTAAATACAACTCTGATGATGATATGTCCAACCATCTTTCAAAATTAAAGAATATCTGGAACAGTTTAAATATTGAACTAAATGAAGGTAACAGTGTTGACAAACTTCCAGAAATTTTGTTAATCTGTAAGATTTTGGAGACTTTACCTCCTGAATATTTTTCTTTCAAATCGAGTTGGCAGCTCATGGCCAAGTCTGAAAGAACTGTTGACCACCTAACCAGTCAACTATGTTCATATGAGAGAGCTTTGCGATCAACTCCCTCAAGTAATGATGTTAGGGATCAGGAGACTTTGAGTTTAGTCAAAAGAAAACCCAAAGTAAAGCAAGATTTTAAATCGAAATCTAAGTTTGTTTGTCACTATTGCAAAAAAGAAGGTCACATGATAAAAAATTGTATCAAGTGGAAAAAGGACGGAAAACCTCCTAAACTACAAAACATTGAATTTGGTTCAAGTAATATGCAATAGGGTGCACCTAGTTTATTCTCTATTGAATGTGATAGTCAACATTGGTTTGTAGATAATGGTGCTACAAATCATGTTTGTAACAATGAGAGTCTTTTTAAATTTGTAAAACCTTTTGACAGACCTCATAGTGTTACAACAGCTAATGGTCAAAGTGTCGATGCACTTGGCTATGGGGACGTAGGTCTCAGGATTTATGAAAATGGTAGTTACAGGGATATCACTCTTTCTAATGTATGGTTTGTCCCAAGTATGAGCAAAAATTTGTTCTCTGTGCTGTCAGCTCATGACAGACAACCTGAAAGTAAATTTATTTCAAATGTTAATAAATGTAGGTTGGAAGTCAATGGTAAAGTAGTTTTTACTGGGCAAAGGGAGCGGCACAATGGTCTTTACAAATTGAATGTTGTAAATATTCCAAATCAACAATCCATTGTTAATTCTATAACAAATCCGAGCAAAACTTTGCAAATTTATCATGAGCGCTTGGCTCACCAGGACAAACGTCACATCAAAAATGTCATTGAACGTGAGTTGGGGATTAAAGTTCCTGTGAGTTCTGAAATTTGTGAAGGGTGTATCTATGGAAAGGCACACAAACAGACGTTTGGTACAAGGCAGAGAGCAACAACTCCCGGAGAAGTAATTCATGCGGATGTATGCGGTCCTTTTCAAAGATCGATTGGGGGTAATCGCTACTATGTTCTATTCAAAGATGATTTTACGAGATTTCGATTCATCTATTGTATAAAAGAGAAGTCTGAGGTATACGAAAAGTTTCGAATGGTTATTAAGGAGGGTGAGCGAGCTGGTCATAATATTAAAGATTTCCAGTCTCATAATGGGGGTGAGTTTGACAATGCTCGAATGAAGAAACTGTTGGATGATCACGGTATTCAGCAAATTCTTACTCCACCATACTGTAGTGAGCTCAACGGCTTTATCGAAAAAGACAACCGCACTGTAGTAGAAGCAGCAAGGTCACTTCTACATGCTCATGGAAACCTACCTCAAGCTTTATGGGGCGAGATGACAAACACTGCTGTGTATATTCTCAACAGAACGGGAAAATCCGGAGATCCAGATAAGTCACCTTTTGAAATGTGGTTCCACAAGAAACCAAACATTAAGTTTCTACGTATAATTGGAAGCGAATGCTATGTACATCTACCGAAACAGAAGAGAAAGAAAATGGACAAGAAAGCAATCAAAGGTGTTCTAGTCGGGTATGATCGCTTCGGATATCGAGTTTGGACTGGAGGATCCAATATAAGGAGATCACGAGATGTCATTATCAATGAAATTCCATTGAATTCAGAATCTACGACTATTTGTCTACCAAAAGAGGATACAAATGACACGAAAGGAGAGTCAGGAAATATTTCAAATAATAATTCAGAAGAAAAAGAGGTTGACCCTCAACCGCCTCAAGATGCTGATGGCAATCAACTGAAAATGAAGCTCAGAATCAGGGAGAGCATTCTTCGTCCTGAGCGTTAAAATGAGTACGTATCACTTTTAATGACTGAAGCATCATATACTCCTACAACATATGAAGAAGCTATTCAGTCAGAGGATTCCAAACATTGGAAAGCAGCGATGGAAACTGAACTTAAAGCGCTTGAAGAAAATGAAACGTGGGAACTTCAAGAACTACCTGAAAATAAGAAAGCCTTGCCATGCAAATGGGTCTTCAAAATAAAGGAAAACCCAGATGGAACTGTCGAAAGATATAAGGCAAGACTCGTTGTGAAAGGTTATTCTCAACAAAAAAAAGAATAAGACACTTCTTTGTTTGAGAGGTTTCTCAAGAAGGACTTTTCAACATTCAACCGATTGCAACCGAACATCAGTTAGCTGATATGTTAACTAAGCCATTACACAAGAGGAAGTTAACAGACCATTTAATTAAAATTGGACTTATAAAATGAAACATCTATTCAATGAGGGAGAGTGTTGAAAATATATGTATATATTTGATATACATTGAAAGATGTTTTTCCCCAATTGTATAATTTCTAAAGTCAGATGACAATAATGTACAAGGTTTTGTATATTTTGTTTTTACTATGATGATTATGTTTGTGTCAAGTTTTTGATATATTAAAGAGTTTTCTTTTTCTGTTATAATGTACTGTTTTACATCTAATTAAAAGATTTATTATAATGTTTGCTACCAAAACTAACCAATATTTAAACTCTGCTAAAATAAAAATCACAATTCAAACAAATACCAAAGAACATCAGTAAACTTAGGACCAAAGTTTACTTTTGTTTTAATTTGAATTTGTAACACTTTTACCCTAAGATTGCTGGATGAGCACTCAAATCCTGATCCCCTGACAAAAAAGCATCGACTACCATCGTAAATTAACAGGCCTGGAAGAACGAAACAGAGCAAAGATCGAATAGCTGCGAAGCGAGGGGGAAATGAGGAAATGACTGAAAACGGCGAACATGGGGTAGGAGAATGCCTCTCTACACAATACACTACTTCCTCACTGACAAAGAGGTGACTGAAACAAGCCGTGCCGCTCTTACTGCACTATCAGTCACAATAGGGACTGCCTGAACCCCGTGGACCATATAAGGACAATTATACAATCAATATTATAAACGTACAGAGAGTTTGTTGATATAGCAGTTGATACGGCCAATAAATGTCGAATACCATTGATTTTGGTGACAAATTAAAGCTAGGAATCTCATGATGTGCACTTTGGTGGTTGGGCTTCGATAACTTTTGGGGATTTGCCATGGGACCATTTTGAAGGAACCCATGTCATGGTTCTAGGAAATGTCCTTGGCAAGATTTATTTAGGCTACATGAAAATATATTGTCATAATTTGAAATAGATACAATGGTTACCAACAAAATGCCAATAAGAAGAAATCAATAAAATAATCTCCCTTGTAAAACCAGGGTTACGAGCTAGTTATGTTATGTTATGTTATGTTGTGTTATGGTGTAATATAAAGTGGAATTTGAAGCACGGGAGCAGAGTATCACTGAGTTGCATGTAACATGTACATGCTATACGCGCCTCTAACCTCTAAGTTGTGTGTGAGTGTGAGTGACGCGCCACAACATTAGTGCCTGACGTGACTTGAGTCAGCGAAGGGTCGCTGAGTGTACGCACAGAGAAGAAATAAGCAGAGTACGCATTAATATGGCAGTAGTGTTTCCGGTAACTGCGTGACACACAGGAAGTCAAACAACAGGGAGACAATAGACTTCCGGGCGCCCCCCTACCCCCCGCGCCAACTCTACGGCACTGTTCGACACATATTTAGCGAAACATTAGATGCGTCCTCTGTCTTATTTCTTCTCTGTGATGTATGCCACCGCCGCGACGCCGACGCCACCCCAGCTGCTCGCCCACACTCACCCACGCCACTGAGCTGTGAGCTGACAAGCTGGTCCACAGTATGTAGCGTGGTGTGACTGGAGAGTCGCTGAGTGTACGCCACCCCAGCTGCTCGCCCACACTCACCCACGCCACTGAGCTGTGTGCTGACAAGCTGTTCCACCGTGTTTAGTGTGGTGTGACTGGAGGGTCGCTGAGTGTACGCCACCGCCGCGACGCCGACGCCACCCCAGCTGCTCGCCCACACTCACCCACGCCACTGAGCTGTGAGCTCTGAGCTGACAAGCTGGTCCACAGTGTGTAGTGTGGTGTGACTGGAGGGTCACTGAGTGTACGCCACCCCAGCTGCTCGCCCACACTCACCCACGCCACTGAGCTGTGAGCTCTGAGCTGACAAGCTGGTCCACAGTGTGTAGTGTGGTGTGACTGGAGGGTCGCTGAGTGTACGCCACCCCAGCTGCTCGCCGTCACTCACCCACGCCACTGAGCTGTGAGCTGACAAGCTGGTCCACAGTGTGTAGTGTGGTGTGACTGGAGGGTCGCTGAGTGTACGCCACCCCAGCTGCTCGCCCACACTCACCCACGCCACTGAGCTGTGAGCTGACAAGCTGGTCCACAGTGTGTAGTGTGGTGTGACTGGAGGGTCGCTGAGTGTACGCCACCCCAGCTGCTCGCCCACACTCACCCACGCGCCGCTCCAACTTGCTGCCAAACGTAATTATCAACTTTATGCCATCGGACTCCAACCCCTAGCTGCACCGCGGCTTTAATCTATTCCCTAAATGGGCGCCTCGCTCTTCGAGAAATTTTTAATTTAATAAAACCCTCCCTATAAATTTATGTGGCGAACACTGGAAAAAAAATCTTGCCGTTATCGATAGCCACATTTTGCATCCCTGCTGCGCGTTTTCCTTTTTTAAAAATGAGTATTTATAGTTTACTAGAGGCTTGAAAGGGCTAATAGCCCCTAAGCATATTCCTTCTTTACTATAGTATAAAATACCTTCTCAGAAAATAGGCTTTTGGATCCACAAAATTGTGATTATATCTAGCATTTGGTTTTAAGAAAACAAAGCAGGCCTTTTTACATCCCAATGGTTTTTAAATGACAGCTATTTTACGTTATTTCTCATTTTATAATAAGCTTAAAGTGATTTCAGTATTTTCCCCGAGTCCTTGGGATGGATACCTTCAATTTCAGCCCCCTCCCATCATCCTGCGACCTTCCAAACGCCCACAATTTCGGTGCAAAAATTTCCCTTACGTAATTATATATATATATATATAGATCATTTGGTATTAAACCTGCATCGTTATAACATAAACTAAATAAACGTACTTAACTTTTTATAATTTTAAATTATGAAAAAACTCAAACCCCTAATTATTATAGAATCAGAAAATCTTAAATTTAAAATATTTTTTGATATAGTACATTGAACGTGCATAGTTAGTTGAATTTAAAAAAATCCCAGATGTCAACATCTACCATATGGCTTTGAATCAAGCATTAGCACCACATGTTTAAAGAAAACAAAGCAGACGTTTTTCAATCCCAATGCATTTTAAATGGAAGATATTTTTCATTATCTCTCATTTTCTGGTATATTTGGACATAACCTGCTATTTTTCCTAACCCCCTGTGACCGACACCTTTCATTTGAGCCCTCTCCCATCATCATGCGAGCTGTCAAACTCTCACAATTTTGATTGAAAAAAAATCGCTTACAGAATTAATAAAATAGATTTAAATAAAATATTATAATATGAAATCATATTTAATTATAACATAAACTAATTAATATACTATCTCTGATTAGGACACATTATTTTTCACTGTATTATTTTTGGTATTTATTATTTGCTGTGACTGGATCAAAGCATTTCTCTTCAGGAAAATTAGTTGTAGCTGTAGCCCTTTAATAATTAATGTTACATTGTTGCCCGTGATATCAGTAGCTTTTTCTCTTATTACCTTTTTTATGACTTAACATACCTACTAAAACATGACATGAACAGTAAACAATCAGTTGTATTTTTTTTTATGTATACATGAATAGTGTGCCAGCATGAATGTCATAGCTGTGAAAGTTCTCATAGAAATGGATGGATTTAGTTTAGTAACCAGCCTCTGGACATTTGTTGTTGTTGGAGTATTTTTCATCTTTGGACATTAATAACCTCATCAATAGAATACAAACTACATGTTGACGTTTTTCATCCAAGTTTTAAATCCATGAGGAACGAATGGAATGAATGTCAGTTTTGGAGGTAAAAAAAAATTCGAAGTGCAATCAATTCAACAGCAATTTAAGACAATAACAACGGACTACCAAATAAAATACTGATATCAATTTAATCTTTGCTTTAAGTACAATTTATTCACAAAAGTTGACTACAACTTAATGCATTATAAGACTTCGATCGGGCACTGTCTCCTCGCTATAAAGAATCAGTAATTAATTGTCATCTAAAGATATAATGTTTTATATAGTTTTTACTAACATTTCAATTTTAGATGTATTATTAAAATCCACGTACATCTACTGATTTCAAATACATAATATTATATGAACAGCAAATAAAGGATGTCACTCGTTGATCGCGTCATCACAAACACGGAGAGTTGAGAGGAGTAGCTCCCCCACTCCCTCCGCGCCAGCACGGTTCAACCACCCACTTGTCCTATCCTGCGATGCGGTCCAACCATCCGTCTGATACCACATCACATCACGCCGCCACCACTGCCACCAACACCACCACCACCCTACCAGCAACACGTCCAACCACCCACTTGATCCCCACCCTACCATGCGGTCCAGCCATTCGTGTGACACCAACCACTACCACCACACTACCATCGGCACCAACACCATCACAACCCTACCAGCAACACGTCCAACCACCCACTTGATCCCCACCCTACCATGCGGTCCAACCATTCGTGTGACACCAACCATCCGTCACGCCACCACCACTACCACCACACTACCACCGGCACCAACACCACCACAACCCTACTAGCAACACGTCCAACCACCCACTTGATCCCCACCCTACCAAGCGGTCCAACCATCCGTCTCACACCAATCATCCGTCACACCACCTCCACTACCACCAACACTACCACCGCCACCAACACCACCCTACTAGCAACACGTCCAAACACCCACTTGATCCCCACCCTAACAAGCGGTCCAACCATCCGTCTCACACCAGTCATCCGTCACACCACCACCACTACCACCAACCCTACCACCGCCACCACCAACAAAATTAAACCATCCACTTGATCCCACGCCGCCATACGGTCCAGCCATCCGTCTGATACCACATCACGCCACCGCGCCGCCACTACCAATGTCACCAACGCCACCAGCACAAACACCACCACTGCCATCACCGTCACCACTTCCAATATTACAACCACCGTTACCACCATCATAACGTTCAACCACCGGCTAGATCCGACTGGTTGCCTGACCATCCTTTTACCAAATAATGGTAGAAATACTATGTAAACGATAATCACTGACATGATTAACCATCGTGGTGATAAACTTTGACTCGGCAAATAATAATCATAGATAATATTTGAATTAGTTAAAGAAGCTACTAATTATCAATACTTCTAACTTAACGTTGTAATACTATTGTGCAGGTTAGATTTTAAGATAATGTTTTGTTAGTCGCATAAATTAATGACGTACATTTTATAAACCGCTATATCATAATGAGCCTGTTTAGTTTAACAGGTCACCAAAATAATGTATACCAAACACTGGAGGGACAACAGTTGTAGATTTAGTAAAAGCATGAAATATTACAATGAATACATGTGAAAAAGTCCAATATATAGGCTACATTAGACACAGATTAACTACAACACCTCCCTTATTCTTTGGAGGTATTTGAGAAAATCGATCTTTGTTGGATTTGATTTAAACGCTGCCAGTGACAATTGCACACAGCCGGCTCGGGCGGTGGACGCAGCGTGTTGCAGGGATGTGGATCGGAAGGTGGCTGGAGGCAAATGGTTTATTTACGAGGGGTTGGGACGGGCGGCGCGGCGGCGCCCGGCACGCTCCGGCCCTTCATCTCTCCGCACTCCTCTCCGTGCACCGCGCCCGGCACGCTCCGGCCCTCCATCTCTCCGCACTCCTCTCCGTGCACCGCGCCCGGCACGCTCCGGCCCTCCATCTCTCCGCACTCCTCTCCGTGCACCGCGCCCGGCACGCTCCGGCCCTCCATCTCTCCGCACTCCTCTCCGTGCACCGCGCCCGGCACGCTCCGGCCCTCCATCTCTCCGCACTCCTCTCCGTGCACCGCGCCCGGCACGCTCCGGCCCTCCATCTCTCCGCACTCCTCTCCGTGCACCGCGCCCGGCACGCTCCGGCCCTCCATCTCTCCGCACTCCTCTCCGTGCACCGCGCCCGGCACGCTCCGGCCCTCCATCTCTCCGCACTCCTCTCCGTGCATCGCGCCCGGCACGCTCCGGCCCTCCTTCTCTCCGCACTCCTCTCCGTGCACCGCGGACATTCCGCCTCGACTGACTGCGGGGCGAAAAATTAACTTGTATTAACTTATAATAAATGCGTTGCGTGCAAACTAACAATAATTCAAAACCCTGTATTAGCTTCAGGGGGTTTATTTTGGGAGGGTCCGTTTATTCAATTGTCGGGCACAAAAAGGCGTAAATTGAATATATTTTCTAAGCTTCCAGCATATGCAGATATAACACTAATGAGTAAATTACCAAATTATTTAAATAATGAAATGAGTTCGAATAAATATAAGAAAGAGTTAAAATATGTTTTAATGAATATTCCTTTTTATCAGGTTTCTGAGTTTATGTTCCTCTAAAATGTTTAAATCAAATATAAAACTAAATTCACGATATAACATTAACAATTTGTAATATTCATTGTTATGCTGTGATATCTTTGAGACTATGGTATAATATAACTTTTGTTTTAGCTATTGTTAATTTATTATTATATTTATAGGCGAAATGTAATCAATTATCAAATTCAAGATTTTTGTGTTTTAGACATTGATACACAACATATGTTGTTGTATATGTCAATAAAATAGTTGTTATTGTTATTGTTATTGGTATTGTCTTTACTCAAATTATGACTCTCTTTTACTTTCTCCCCCCTATACATAGTAGGCCTATATGGAGAAAGTATTGTTTTCGTCAAAATTTTCGAATTTGAGTTTTTAGTGGATATATTCGTTTTAGTGCTCCCTGAATCCAAAAAGTGGTTTTTGGCGTGGTGTCTGTCTGTCTGTCTGTCTGTCTGTGTGTGTGTGTGTGTGTGTGTGTGTGTGTGTGTGTGTGTGTGTGTGTGTGTGTGTGTGCGTGCGTGCGTGCGTGCGTGCGTACGTGCGTGCGTGAGAGGATGTAAACAAAGCTAGAGACGACACCAGTGGTCCGATTTTCATGAAATTTGGCATGTATAAAGCCGTGGTATCTCCAGGCGTATTTTTCATTTTTTTTTTTGAATTTTTGATTTTTAAGGGTAATTACCCCATAAAAACCCATAAAAAATGACAAAAATCCAAATTTCTCAAAAACGGCTCTAACGGTGTTGTTAAAAATTTCATGGTTTTTAGTGCTTAAGATGACAAACAAAATGCCACCACCCGAATGTCTGTAAAAATTCAGGTTCAGAAGTTATGGGGGTTTAAGTGTTAAAAAAGTCATATTTTTCAAATTTCACAAAATTTGTGACCTCTAAAGAAAATATACTTGCAACCATTAAATTTGACTTGAAAAACTAAACAATCTAGTATTTTGAATCATTAGTTTACGTCAACTGGTTGCGGAGATAATTGATATTTTAGTTCGGCGGTAAACGCAGTACGTTTTCCAATGTTATTCTTATGGCAAATATTTAAAAATCGATATCTACGTTATTTACTAACCGATTTTGATAACATTTGGTAAGTATTTGTATGATAATTGATTGTTAATTTGTTTTATTTCACTAAATGTTTTCTGGTTTTAAATGACTTGAAGGGAGAAAGTATGTGTCAGTGTCCTGATACCGTTTATTTTCCAACAGAAACCAACCCAAACTTAATCCTACTAATATTACGAATGTGAAAGTGTTTATAGTGTGTAAATATATATAATTGTTTTAAATTAGACAAACAGATACATTATTTATTTAAAATAAATGATGTTATTTTAAGTAAAATAGCATTATTTATTTAAAATAAATGATGTTATTTTAAGTAAAATAGCATTATTTATTTAAAATTAATTATGTTATTTTAAGTAAAGTAATTAATATTTATCAAAACGAACTTATGATAAATGCTAATTTAAAATATTGAATAACATTTTAATTATAAACAGAATTTTTATTTTTTTCTTCTTCGAACACATGTTTATGACACTAGCTGCAGGGATTGAACATTTATAATGCATTTCACTAATGAATACAAGTACAAAAGGGACAGCAGGCAACAGGAGAAGTGTAAAACGATGTGGCCGAGCCGGGATCGGACTGTGTGCGACCCTCGCTATCTCCCCCATTCATTTGAATAAAGCCTTGGGGTCTGTGACTGTGTACTCGACTGCGATAATCTGACAAGGGGAGGCCGACGCCGACGACGCCACCTCGCCACCCGCCGTCGCCGCACGCCGCCGCCGCACGGCCCGTGCTGGGATAACATTGGAGATATACTGGATTGTAGTGAAGCTTGAGCGAATACAACACGTTCATATGCTTATGAACTTGTACCTAAATAACATTGACAGTTGTGCCGCCCAGTCTGAAGTATGAGATCGTTATAAAAACACTGACTGGTGCTCGTGTCCACACACGCTAATAACACACTCTGTTGTGTGACCACTACCTCTGACAGTGTGCCGCCCACCATAACGTAGGCCTTCGCGATCGTTATGATTACATTTACGGAGCTCTTGTCTGTTTTCTAGAGCAACACACACACTGGTGTCGCGTGGTCACTACTTACGTCGTGTCCCCCCCATGACGTGTTGTGCGGTCGTGATAATCACACTGACGGGGCTCGTGTCTGTGCCCAGTAGCAGCACACACTGGTGTCGCGTAGTCACTACTTACGTCGTGCCCCCCCCCATGACGTGTTGTGCGGTCGTGATAATCACACCGACGGGGCTCGTGTCTGAGCCCAGCAGCAGCACACACTAGTGTCGCGTGGTCACTACTTACGTCGTGCCCCCCCCCATGACGTGTTGTGCGGTCGTGATAATCACACTGACGGGGCTCGTGTCTGTGCCCATTAGCAGCACACACTGGGGTCGCGTGGTCACTACTTACGTCGTGCCCCCCCCATGACGTGTTGTGCGGTCGTGATAATCACACTGACGGGGCTCGTGTCTGTGCCCAGCAGCAGCACACACTGGTGTCGCGTGGTCACTACTTACGTCGTGCCCCCCCCATGACGTGTTGTGCGGTCGTGATAATCACACTGACGGGGCTCGTGTCTGTGCCCAGCAGCAGCACACACTGGTGTCGCGTGGTCACTACTTACGTCGTGCCCCCCCCATGACGTGTTGTGCGGTCGTGATAATCACACCGACGGGGCTCGTGTCTGTGCCCAGCAGCAGCACACTGGTGTCGCGTGGTCACTACTTACGTCGTGCCCCCCCATGACATGTTGTGCGGTCGTGATAATCACACTGACGGGGCTCGTGTCTGTGCCCAGCAGCAGCACACACTGGTGTCGCGTGGTCACTACTTACGTCGTGCCCCCCCCCTGACGTGTTGTGCGGTCGTGATAATCACACTGACGGGGCTCGTGTCTGTGCCCAGCAGCAGCACACACTGGTGTCGCGTGGTCACTACTTACGTCGTGCCCCCCCCCCCATGACGTGTTGTGCGGTCGTGATAATCACACCGACGGGGCTCGTGTCTGTGCCCAGCAGCAGCACACACTGGTGTCGCGTGGTCACTACTTACGTCGTGCCCCCCCCCCCCCCATGACGTGCTGTGCGGTCGTGATAATCACACTGACGGGGCTCGTGTCTGTGCCCAGCACACGCTGCTGTCGCGTGGCCGCTGTATTGGCTTGATCATTGAATTCGTGCCGAGCTGTATTATGAATTACTATATGAACGTGATACCGTAATACCCCAAAATGGTGCCAGTTTTCTAGCAAGTTGGCTAGCGGTAGTTTAAGTGTTTTGCAATTTTTAAAATTCGTTACTTACATGAAAACAATGTTGGTAACATTGATAACCTATTTCCTGTGGCAAGCTGAATTTAGGTAGTAGGCTAAAAGTATTGTATTAAAAACCAATTATGAATTCAACATTATGCTTATATCTAACTGTATCTCATTACCTCACATCTTATACTCCATTTTCACTCTTGCAAAAAAAAAAGATTCCTTGGAAATAGGGTTTATTCAGGAATATTTCAGCTACGCCCGAGCTTTAGTTAACCAATTATTTTCCATGATTTACACTTTACAATTTGTTTGTGGATCAGAATAAAAAAAATTGATGCACAGGATTTTTTGAAATAATTACTAGCAGCCCGCGTCACTTCGTGACTTAAAACAACTTGGTAAAATAGGCTTTAGTTCCTTATTGATTATGATAGAAGGTTTGCAGCGTAAAATACAATGAGGAAGTGTGTGAATTTGTGTGATTTTTTTAATTTTCTGGACTAATTATTTGTGTCATAGCATTGGAATAATATCCTGTAATTGAATTTCTTATCGGGGCAAACTTTTATAACTTATTACTTTAGACTTGAAACTTCAATATGAATAAGACATGGTATTTGTTATACACTGAAATTTAGACAATACAACATTCATTTTGCATGAAATGGGGGTTAGCATGGATACATCTTTCTTGGTTCTTAGCATGGTTCTTTGCTTGGTACATCTTCACGTCTCTGTTTTAGAGTTTTCTAAAGTATTGAATCCCTATGTTAATTCTACACAACATCTACGCGTCAGTTTCTTGCACTCATATTTGTTATGTCTTAACAACAAATTGTATGAAGATGGAAAAACCACTGATCTACTAATGAGCTTATCTCTAAATAACATTTATAAAATAGCCATTCGCCGTAAAACAAATTATTCAACGCTCATAACGACCAAGGAATTAAATTTACCCACTTTTTTGTTTCGCATCTTAAATACATGTTTGGCAAATTTTTACCGAAGCAAATAACATAACTTTCTATGAAATGCCTTCATTAAATATACTTATTTTTATTGGTACATTTCAAAATTGAGTAAAACAGACAGGCTAACTGTTAACACTTCAATATCCTTCGCGTTCCAAGTACATTTTCAAAATACAGGTTTTAAATTTATAATGCGATTTAAAACTTGAATTTTTTAGGTTAATACTCTACTAATATCGATAGTTAAAATTATAAACGTTGAAAAATGCATCAGTGTGTTGAAACATGTATCAATGAGTATTCACTGTCAATAGTTTGTTAGAAAATCCCTTCTCCAGAGTACCTCATGAATTACTTGTGTTCCTTTTTAGTTTCTTTTTAGGAAAAGAAATACAGTAAATTAAGATGCGGTCTTAGTTGGTCTTAGTTTCAATAGGGCAAGTACTCTTCCTTTTTCCGTTGCCTTAAAAACCGTCAATAATATAGGAAATCAAAATCATAATGTGAATGAATGTTAACTGCCTTTTGCTAGCCCTGCGTTCTTTGGTATATCTCTGGAACTATTTCAAATCTTGATCATCTGTTTTGTTATAAACAAATGTGAATTGGAAAACGTTCACAGGTTCTACCACAAATAATAGCACTTTTGCGGGAATTAAAAAAAATTCTTGTGTGAAGGCTTTTCATGGGATATTTTCCAAACCCACAAAAGGCACATCCAGAGAGTAATGGCTTTAATATGATACTAAATATGTGTATAAATATTAATTTGTAGATGTCGATATGCTTTGGACAAAATGCCAGAAATTCTTTTACTAATACATAATATAGATTATTAGAGGAGGGTCCATGCTGCTACGTACCCATAAACGCTAGATAATGATAAAAATTGAAATTTCAAGTGGAAATATTTAAGTTTGCTGAAAGTATAGAACTTGAACTTACCTTTCACTTATATCCGAATTCAACATTATTTTTAAGAGTAGGGCACATGTAGATGTGTAGGTACCTGATGGAACGAGCCTTGCCCGGTAAATATTTCATATTTACCAGTTCATCAAATAATTACTGGAAAAAATTTCAGTGAGAGTTACACAACCACGTTTTTTAGCGAATTTCTCCTATAGGGGAGAAGCTGTTACCGTAGTACTCATATGGTAAGACCCAGACCATGATAACTTTTCGTTTTGGGGCCCCCAGAAGCAAAAAAAAAAAAAAACACCGTTCGTTCGAATTTATATATATATATATATATATATGTGTGTGTGTGTGTGTGTGTGTGTGTGTGTGTGTGTGTGTGTGTGTGTGTGTGTGTAGATACACGATAGCACGGCCGTAAATATGGTCCGATCTTAATGAAATTTGGTACAGACGTGTAAAGTGGCAATCACTCGGACGAGTTCGTGAAACAGCCCGATCGGACCACCGAAATCACTGCTCTATGACCATTGGTTACCAGATATTGAAAGTGGTAAACACAGTACGTTAACCCCCAATGTTAACCTTATGAGAAATAAGTGAAATTCTTTATCTCGCTTATTTCTCAACATATCTGAATAAAACTTGGTTTGTGACTTCATCTAGATGAGATCTAATGTTTAATAGGCTAAAATCGCCAATATTTCCATTTTCGTGGCAGCAAATCTGCATACTCATTCCCCATGTTATTCTTATAGAGCTTACAAAAACATGTCAAATCTCGCTATGTTGGCTTGAACTATACATTATTTTGCATTTAAAATTCGCTGAGTATGCAGGTCTGCTGCAACGGGGATATTTTTAAATACGCTTTTTCCATTACTAAGTGCAATTTTTATCCTGCACGCTTTATTTCTCCTGTAGTTTGCAAACAACTGCTACAATTACTTTAATTGTTTGCATTTTCGCCAGTTACTAGCATAAGAACTCATAAGGCCCAATGTCGAACTTAAACCTCATTTTACTACCTTGTTAGATTTGCTTTGGCCAAGTAACCTGCAAAAGACACATTTTTAGCTAGAAATAACCTATTAAAATATTTGAAGGGAATCCTGGTATAGAGCCGTTTTTGAGATAACGATGCATTCAATACCGTACATCAAACAAACACTGCTCACATCACAGCGCAGAATCAAAACTAAAAATAAATATATCTTTAATTATTGAAGTCAAAATCTGGAAACTTTAAGTCTGTGTTGTTTGGAAGTCATACATTCAAATCATATTGATCGATGATAGTTAAACTATACAGTAGTTCAAGTTAAAAAAAAGAACCTGGGTTCGGCAAGTGTTCTCAAACCTCAACTAATAAAAATGTCAAGAATAATAAAATGTCAAGAATAATAAAATGTCAAGAATAATGCTGGAGCTATCAATTTGCCTTACTGTGTTTGAAGAAAGTGCTTGAAAAAATTCAATTTTATTTTGGCTGTCCCAAGAGCGTAATTTCAATAATCAATGGGCCAAGTGAAAGCCGGTATTTCACTGAAGGTTGTTAATTACACCAAAATATATCGTATAACTACAGTGTGGAGATGTAGATCTTTATTGGGAAAGTTTCAGAAAAATGAAAATTATGTTGGATTGAAGTTTATATTTCGCCTAAAAGTTTCGCCTGTAAGTTTAAACTAACAATATAGCTCAAATGAAAGCCTCTAATTCGGGGGGTGTTTTTCGATCTGAAAATATAGGCTCATAGAAGTTTTTAGGAGGTTCATAATTCTCCTTAAATCCAAACGATTTGAGTTATCTCATCTGAAAACCTGTAGATGTATTTTTTTACTCTTTCTATTTAAATGAGTATTTTTCAAATCCAGAACTAATTATGACCTTCATTTCAATCCGGAGATGGGCCTACATGATATAGAAAATTATAAGATAAGAACGTTCCAAAATTGAAAATTCTTTATAAAAAATACATAGTTAGAAATTTTTGTTTGAGTATAAGTCGCATACTCGACATGTATGCTGATGACTTGATGGCAAATCTGCGCGTGCATACCTATAAATAAAGACCTTATTGGTTAAAATCGGTCAGGTAAAAAAGCCCAACGGACTTAAGAAAAACAGATTTTTTTAATGTTATAGATGATTTGATCTCTTCCTTAATTTTACAAATTTCGCCTAGTGTCAGCAGTACAGCAGAGTGGCCACACGACAACAGTGTATTATTATTACAATAAACAGACACGAGCCTCGTCAGTGTGATTATAACGATCGCGTTCGTCATACTATGGGCGGCACAGTGTCAGTCATACAATACAGCGGCCACGCGAAACCCGTGTGTTTATTCTTAACACACATAGACACAAACTCCGTCGGAGTGATTATCCCGATCGCGCACATTATATTGGGCGGCAAAATGTCAGTGATACAATGCGGCCAAGCGCCACCAACTCGTGTTATTTTACACACTATCAGACACGGTCTCCGTCAGTAGAACAATACCGATCGCGCGCGTCATATTGGTGGCAAAATGTCAGTGATACAATGCAGCCAAGCGCCACCAACTCGTGTTATTTTACACACTATCAGACACGATCTCCGTCAGTGGAACAATACCGTTCGCGCGCGTCATATTGGCGGCAAAATGTCAGTGATACAATGCAGCCAAGCGCCACCAACTCGTGTTATTTTACACACTATCAGACACGATCTCCGTCAGTGGAACAATACCGTTCGCGCGCGTCATATTGGCGGCAAAATGTCAGTGATACAATGCGGCCAAGCGCCACCAACTCGTGTTATTTTACACACTATCAGACACGGTCTCCGTCAGTAGAACAATACCGATCGCGCGCGTCATATTGGTGGCAAAATGTCAGTGATACAATGCAGCCAAGCGCCACCAACTCGTGTTATTTTACACACTATCAGACACGATCTCCGTCAGTGGAACAATACCGTTCGCGCGCGTCATATTGGCGGCAAAATGTCAGTGATACAATGCGGCCAAGCGCCACCAACTCGTGTTATTTTACACACTCTCAGACACGATCTCCGTCAGTGGAACAATACCGTTCACGCGCGTCATATTGGTGGCAAAATGTCAGTGATACAATGCGGCCAAGCGCCACCAACTCGTGTTATTTTACACACTATCAGAAACGATTTCCGTCAGTGGAACAATACCGTTCGCGCGCGTCATATTGGCGGCAAAATGTCAGTGATACAATACGGCCAAGCGTCACCAACTCGTGTTATTTTATACACTATCAGACACGTTCTCCGTCAGTGGAACTATATACCGATTGCGTGCGTCATATTGGGCGGCAAAGTGTCAGTGATACATTACAGCGGCCACACGACACCAGCGTATGTTATTTTGGGTACAATCAGACGCGTGCCCCGTCAGTGTGGTTATCACGATCGTAACGCATCAAATTGGGCGGCACGGTGTCAAAGTGATGCAGCAGTACTGCAGGCGTATGATTGCGGTACGGGGATAGCCCCTTATTTGATTATCGCTATCGTATAGTTTTTATTGGTTTTCGTTAAACTTTAAACTTTAATTTAACTTTTAATGTAATCTTAAATGTACAAGACACAAAAAATAAATCTTTATGTTTGGAAGCTAAATTTTACTTTTTAAAATTGTCTGATTGGTAAGGCTTGGTAAAATTAAATACAATCTGAGGGCAATCAAGTTTGTAATTGTCTTTTCACTAAATTAAAACTAGTTTTGTTCAAGATACACTTCATACCACTACATATTATACATGCTTAATCAAGTGTCCACAAATATATTAATTTTAAATCATCTAGTCTATATTTTATTAGGTAATCAAAACTATTTCACATCACTGGAATACATACCTTACATTGAAAAACTTAAACTTAAACTGCATGAACATCTAAATTTTTGTTAATTTTGCTTATGATATTCTCATCTTTGCATGACATTGCTTAGATTATACGTTTTTTAAATGTATTCATCTTAAATTCTCAACAGAATCATTACTAAGCCATTTTTTTCAATTATTCAGTGAATTTCGCGTTTTATTTTTATTTTATTGAGGCGAAAATGTAAAAGAAAAAATATTAAAATTAATAAATCGAAGTCATTCTATACCTGAATGGAAAGTGAGATCCAGGCGAGGGCGGTAACTGTGGTGATAAGACGCGGGCCGGCGGCGTTGACAGCGCGTCGAGGCGGCGGCGGAGGCGATGCGATCAGGTGGCGTGGCGGCACTAGACTGACACTCGAGCTGCAGGCGTGCCACCCTCCCCCGCCCCAAACACGAAATTCCCACCACCTACCCACGCGCTGCGAACTATAAAACGCTGAATAATTCAGTTAACTGGCGAGGCGACAGACACGCTCGCTCCTCCCTCGTAATTTGGCGATGAAGCGCCGGCGGCGACTGCGGAAATAACCGCGCTCGGGTGCGGCATTATACACGCCGCTGTAACCCCCGCCCTGCCACAGCGTTCAGCGAGCACGCCGCGCTGCTTCTGCCGACTGCAATATCTGCTGATCGTCACATTTTCAATATTTGTATTAATTTATTGGGGGTAAAAAAGTGGTGGAATAATAGTGAAAAAATAAAATCTTTATTGTAAGTGACAAAATACATTGCAATTTAAGCGTAAAAGAAATAAATTCTACTTTCATATTTTTTTCACTGAACGTCCTTGGAAAAATTTGAATCGCATGTACGATAAGAAATTATACTTTAAATATAAGTATAAAACACAGAAATTATTATTTCTTAGGACATTTAATTTGTGCCTGTTACTTCTGTAGTTGTACGAGAATTACTATAGGGGTTTTCCTTATGCCTCAAAAGAAGGAAGAGCTGTAAACTGCACAATTAAAACCGCACTCCTAAAAGTATGGGAATGTAATCGGCTAAAATGAAGGAAGCGGCACGCGGCCCGGTCAGCCAGTCAGTTATACAGGGTGTCCAATAAAAACGTTTCAGGATTCCAGGAGGCGATTCCTTACATCTAAAAAAAAAGTTAATGTGAAGGTATGTTCAAATGCATATTTTCCAAACATCCGCCTTTTTGTATTTTCATAAATGTTTTTTAATCTCCAAAGTTTTTAAAGCGATTTTTTAAAACTTGATGTATGCACCTATAACTAGTCAAGATTAGTTTATGGAAAAATAATCAACATGATCGAATGGTTAATTTCAAAATGGCTGCCGTTTAAAACTTAAAAATTGAAAAACCGACAAAGTGGTACGTTATGAAAAAATATGAAGAATGACTATTTTTTTATTAGTACATGTAATTTCCAACCTAATGATACAAAAAATAAAATAAAAATCGGTCAATAAACAACTGAGTTATAGTCAAATTTAGCAAAAAGATAGTATAATTGGCCTTTTTCAGCGCATGGCTCAGTGCTACAATGGACCATTGTGCTCTAAATTATGCTGCCTCGTTAGCCAAATTTGACCATAACTCAGTTGTTTAATATCCTATTTTCATAATTTTTTGTGAATAGATTGGAAATTTAATTTACTAAAGATTGTTATCCATTATAGATTTTTAAAAAAGTACCATTTTTCCTGTGTTTAAATTTAAAGGTTTTAATCGGCCGCCATTTTGAAATTTATTAATCGATCATGTTGATTATCTTTACATAAACTAACCTTGACTTGTTGTAGGTGCATACCGAGTTTCAAAAAAATAGATTTAAAAATTTCGGAGATAAAAATATTTTGTGAAAAATACAAAAAGCTGATATTTGGGTAAATATTTCCTTTTTAGGACATACCTTCATACAAACGTTTGATCTTAGTTTAGATGTAGGTGAGGACATCCTGAAATACTGAAACCTTTTTAATGGACACCCTGTAGACATTTTTGTTTAGTTATTTTTTTAGTCATGCCAACAATTCTCTGCATTTAAAAAATTAAAATTAAGTTGTAATCAATAAGTAAATAGCCAATTTTAAAAAGCAATCATAGTTAATACTAATAATAATAAATAAATGTGTGCTCGGTTCCCGGCATGAGGCTGTCCTTTAAAATTACTTCCCACTTTAATGTTCTGTAAAGGGATTTTTATCAAAATTTTTTTATATTGCAGTGTAATTGACTGATATTTAACGGCGATGAAAACACTAAATACGCCGCGCCGATTTCTTTAAAAATACATCACTCGAGTTGGAAGCTGTCGGTCGGCTCAGCACCCGCCGCGGCTCAGCGAGGGGCTGGTGACGTCAGGGGCGGGGGCGTCAAGTGGGTGTCCGTGCCAAACGCAGATTCTATGACTGATTGATAACGGTTTCGGTTTATTATTCTTTCAGTCATTGACCTGATAGTTTAGGCGTTATACTTTCCATTATTCATTGTCTGCCTTGTTTTTCATTCATCATTGACGAGAGGTATTTTTTAATAGCCGTGCTCCTAGCAGGGGAACACAAATTCTAACCAATATTGGAATTGTTTTGCTCCGCAAGAAATACATTTAATCATCACGAACAAGAAACAGCAAAAATTAAAGAGCGAAGATAGCTAGGTTTGCTAGGGCAATAATCTATAGGAAATAAATTTAATCATCACGAACAAGAAACAGCAAAAATTAAAGAGCGAAGATAGCTAGGTTTGCTAGGGCAATAATCTATATATTAACTGACAAGCATGATTTTTGGAATCTTTCTTTCTCAGCCCGTGTGCAACGTAGAACAAATCTAAGCACACAATTAGAAAAGTACTTTACTGTAGATATGCACAATCCCATTATAATTTGCTATAGTTCTTGAGAATCGTAAAAAATTTAAAATTAATTTTTAAATAAAATTAATTTTAATTAAAAAATTAACATGGGCTTTATGAGTAGCCATTTTGGTTATGGAAAACAACAGAATGTAGTCGCAAGTGTTAATAGAGGAATGAGTAAAACTAAATTAAATTATTTTCTAGTTGCATTTCGACCAGTAAGCGATCTCTAGTACCAATGAATCAAGTACGAGGAAAAAATATAAGTAAATGACATATATGTATAAGTTAAACATTTTGACAAAAGGATAGTTATTAATAAAAAACACAATATAATTTCTTAAAATATAGGCCAATACTATTTGAAGCGAAACGATATTTTAGAAAAAATATAGTTTACTGTAATGTTTGCGATTGATCATGACTGCAATTGAAGGGATTTGACCTAGAGGAGACATTTTAAAGCAATTGCATTATTTTACCGAACTTTTTTTTGTGATCGATATTTTATATTTTTACATGAAACAGATTTTGTATTTTTATTCTCCATATATTTCAAAGATAAGGAAACAAAAAGACATAACGTTTGCGATCTAGAATAAAAATGGAATGCATGTTAACTTTTGAGAGAATAAATAAACATTGGCGAGTAACAAGCACGTGGACGGGTGTGTACAAGCTCAGGTTGGCTGTTTTTGACTGGGAAGTCCGACCGATGCGGTCGATACCGATCCTGCGGAAAGTTACGCCTCAGTTCGTCTTTCTAAACATCCACCGTACACGCAGCCGAACGGCTAACTGCCTGATGGGAGTCTACTTGTTGACTTTGCTGTCGTATAGTGTGTGGAGTAACGGAACTGAAATGCAAGCGGTTTTACACTTTTGTGTAAAATTCAACGTGCTCACGTCCGAATGGTCGAACGTCTGATAGGAGTCTGCCTGGCGTTATGATATTGTGGAGGGTCGTCGGTATCTTGCGTTTTTAGCCCATCTTTCTAAAAATCCGAGTACAAATGCTGAGACGTTGGTTATAAGAGTCCGCGGGTGACACACCATTCAAAGTATATCACTAGCCTTATGAGCAAGCCCGACGGGCCGCGTACGCTGCAGTCCGTGCACGTATGGCACGCGTGCTTTGCTCGTATGGCCGATGATGTAAACTTAAGAAAGCGAGAAACACAGCGTGCGGGGCGCAGACGTGAATGGGGGCCTGAAATTTATTACACTATCCCATTTATGCGTAAAATCACCTCAACAACCCTCTTTGCCCACACACATTTTTAATCTACTACATCCAAATCAGAAACTAACTTTTCCATAGGACGCAGACTTCCATAGGAAGGTTTACATTCGAATTAAAAATACATATAAACAACAACTTGAGAAATTAAATAATTTTACAGTATTTTAATTTTGGACAAAAAATAAAAGACCCAGAAAAGAAACACTCTTAATCCAGGCAACTAAAAGGTATAGAGGGATTTTTTTAAACTTTGCAGCTTTGTTTGGATTAGTCAGGAGGTGAACATATCAAAAGTCCCCCGTCCGTAGCCCCTGAGCGGGGGGAGGGAGGGGGGTCTGAAGGTACCATTTTTGGTTTTCCCTAAATATCTTGAAAACTATCAACTTTTAGAATTCCCCATTAAATTTGAAAATTAAAGAAAATTAAATTTTCTGAAAGAAAAGTATGTAATATGTCTATTTTGGTCAAGCATTTAAAAGGTAAGCACTAATTTTATAAATATTTAAACAATATCCATTTCATAAGAAATACATGTAAATTTGTGGGTAACATACATGCCCAGGCAACGCTTTTTCACGTAAAGGAAAATGAACAGCATTCAGGAAATATTGACAAAATCTCCAGTAATTTGACACCTCAATCATAAAAATTGGTCCAAAATTAAGGTGTTGGCGAGCTCTCAAAAAGCTTTATTTTTCAAGGAATTATAACAAATTGTAATAATTCCTTGAAAATACAATGTCCAAACAAAGCTGCAAAGTCAACAGTGTTGTTCCATGCAATGTCCCCTATACCTTTTTTTGAGCATTCGTTGCCTGGACTATCCGTTTCTTCACCGAGTTGAAGGTTGATTGGAATTTATGTAATAACAGAGAGATAAATAAATTTCCGAATAAACAATTGAAATAAAAACGTTCAGTTAGAATCTAAAACATTTATGAAACAATTATATTTGATAGGTATAATGTAATAAAAGGCTGTACGTTGTAACGCAAGTATAAAAGGAAACAGAATTGTCACCATCGCATCCCGACATTTTGAGGTTCAGCTGAAATAACAGGCCGAGATTAAAGAATTATCGGCATTTCAGAAATGGGCCAATTAGAGCTAGAGCTACAGTGACATCCCCTCGCCTCGAGGACGAAATCCCCGCTGGTGGAAATAAAATATGAACGTAGAACTGAGAGCGCCGCCGCTGCGGCCGGTGCACCGGTAGTTTATGTTCCTCCCCCCTCGCGCCCTCCACACGTCTGCCCTGCAGGACCTCCCAAACGTACCATTATCGTATCAGAAATGTTGGAAAATTAATAAATTAAACTTAAAAAAATATCCAAACATATGATATCAAACAATTTATACATATAGGAAATAAAACTTCAAATACGGGGTTAGTGGAGGAGAAAATTCTGAGGAGCAGGTCGGAATATTTTTAATTGATCAAATCGATCTGCGCCTGTTTAATTTTTACTTTCTCCCCCTATACAATGTATATGGAGTATTGTTTTCGTAAAAATTTTCGAATTTGAGTTGTTAGTGGATATATTCGTTTTAGTGCTCCCTGAATCCAAAAAAGTGGTTTTTGGCATGGTGTCTGTCTGTCTGTCTGTCTGTCTGTCTGTCTGTCTGTGTGTGTGTGTGTGTGTGTGTGTGTGTGTGTGTGTGTGTGTGTGTGTGTGTGTGTGTGTGTGTGTGTGTGTGTGTGTGTGTGTGTGTGTGTGTGTGTGTGTGTGTGTCAGAAGTCAGAAGTCAGAAGTCAGAAGTCAGAATAACTTTATTCAAAAAATAATTTTTACATTTTCAATATTTCCATGCGTCACGAGGACGCGCGTGGAAAAAACAATGTTAACTAGTGTCCATTCTACATAATATATCTTTCAGCAGGCAGTACAGTCCGGTGCTTGATTTACATAAACACATAAATAACAGAAAGATAATAAGAAATAACAATAACTAGTGTAACAATAAATAAAATAAAATAAAATCAAATCAAAATCAATTTATTTCCATATTTAACACACTTTTACAAAAAGGTTTTTAAGAAAAATAATCTCGCATGGGCCTGCGAAGGGCCTGTGCGCGAGATGAGTTCTTATCTTTTATATTTACACCTCAACAACATTCCCAACTGCAAAAATATTTCAATTATCTGATAAAAAACACACAAAAAATATGAAAAAAACATATACAGCTACAATATTACTAAACCGGTTGCTATTTAAAACGCACCACAGCACAGCTTAACTAGTCACGCTCATAAGAATTCGCTATTAGGCTGGATCATATTATTTAAAATTAAATTCTAAGAGAAAAAAGATAATAATGAACGAAATGTAGTATAAGAGAACAGTGTATGTATGTAGGTAGGTAGTATGGTCGTACGGTCAGGCGTATTTTGTCAAGGGTCAAAGGTACTCGGAGCTGATAAGAGCCTCAGAGCAGTCAAGGCCGATCCCCAAAACCAGTTATTGATAATACGTTTATACACGCTGTGCGACACCTGCAGGTTCCTTATTTCAGGTGGAAGATTATAAAACAGAAAATTTGCAATGAAAATTGAGTTTGTCAAATTAGCCGATTTGAACACTCGGGGAACAAGCAGGCCAACGTTCACAGCACTCCTTGTGTTATGGTGATGAGAAACGGGAGTTAAAAAAAGTTCTTTATGTGAGTAGAGATAAACCAGTACAGTTTTAATGTAAAGCTGACGGAGGGATAAAATTCGAGACTCTTCAAAGAGCAATTCAGTCGAATAACGCAAATGTTTTTGAAAAGCTGTTTTTATAATTAATTTTTGTATTACAAAAAGAGGTTCGAGAAGTGTTTTACTAGCACCTCCCCATACTAGAATTCCTTACTGCAATATAGACTGAATGTAAGCAAAGTAAACTGTTTTAATTTCATTTGGATTTAAAATGTCTTTAATTTCCCTAAAAACAAATATTAACTTTCGAAGTTTAGTTTTTACAGAGTTTTTGTGACTTTCCCATCTTAATTTAGAATCTAGAATCACCCCTAAATATTTGTACTGACTCACCCTCTCAATTTCTTGACAAGCACACAGGGTACTATTCGGGTTATCAACGCGTGCAAAACGAGTCGAAGGTTTGCAGGTGGCTCGCTCCTCGGTCTTAATGCTATAGGTAAACACTTAGTTTTTCCAATATTCATTGTCAGGACATTTTGCGAAAACCAATTTTGAATCATGTTTAACTCTAAAGAAGCTGTGTTATAGATTTGTTCCCATGATTTGCCTTTAAAGACAACAGCTGTATCATCCGCGAAAAAAAAAGGATTTGCCCGTTACCGGAAGCTTATCTAAATTATTTATATATATTAAAAAAAGCAAAGGACCAAGCGTGCTTCCCTGAACGACCCCGTATTCAATGGTGTTTCTATTGCTATATGTATCATTAATTGAAACAATTTGGCTACGACCGTCTAAATAACTTTTGAACCAATTAAACGACTCGCCCCTAACCCCAACACATTCCAATTTTGAAAGAAGAATGTTTCGATCAATGGAATCAAATGCTTTAGCCAGATCAATAAATACTGTAAACACTTTTTCATTGGCATTTAATGAATCGGAAATGTGTTTATTCATCATAAAGAGGGCATCACTAGTATTTTTATTTTTTCTGAAACCGAATTGGCATTCAGACAAAATGTTGTTATTTTCAAGATACGATTGCAGTTGTAATTTAATGCATTTTTCAATAATCTTAGATATGACACTTAGTAATGATATTGGACGATAATTATTTAAATCATTTTTGGCACCAGTTTTGAATAAAGGAATCACTTTAGCTATTTTAAGTATGTCGGGAAACTTCCCTGTAGAAAAACTAAGATTTACAATATGTTTTAAAGGTTGGATAAAGCTAAACAAGTTACTTTTTATAATGTGAGGAGATATTTCGTCAATACCTGGAGCAGAGCCACCACGCATACTTTTTATACATGATTCAATCTGGCTGTCGGTGGCCGGCTCCAGCCTGAACTCATGCCCGGCTCTGTAATCATTGTCGTCAACCAGTGGCGGTCCGCCAGGCGGTGGCAGACGCTCTGCTAAATTTTTGCCTACACTCGAAAAAAAATTATTAAAAGAGTCCGTCACCGCCCTGACATTACCCTCACTTGTTTCTGGACTAAACTGTTTTATAGGAAATCTTTCAGATTTCACCTTAGCACCGCTGATCTTATTAACAATCTGCCAAAACTTCTTCGGATCCCCTGATGATTCCAATAGTTTTTCTTTGAAAAATCTCTATTTTGCTGTTTTAATTTCTTTACTTAACCAATTTCTATAATTGCAATAATTAAGTTTTAGTTCGTGATTGAAAGGTTGTTTTTTTAATTGTTTACTCAGTTGATCTCTTAACCTAATACCTCTAATGATGTTGATATTGATCCATGGTTTGAGTTTTTTATATCGACTGGATTTTAATTTTGATTTCGTCGCCAAACCTTTAACAGTATCTATAGTTTCAAAAAATAAATCACAACACGCATTCACGTCATGCAGAGCCAAGACATGGTCCCAACTCTGACGCTCTATCAGCCCACGGAATTCCTTTAAGTCTAGGTAAGTAACAGTTTCTCGGATGTGTGAGTTATTTTGTTGTGCATTGTTGCCACAGTATTTGAGTTTTGCCACAATGGCGTAGTGGTCTGTGACGTCAGTTTTAAGTATACCAGAGGTGACTGCCGCATAATCAAAATGATTAAAAAATATGTGGTCGATGCATGTTGTTGAGTGGTCAGTCACTCTGGTAGGCTTATCTATGTATTCTGTAAAACCAACTTCGTACAAAATATTTAAGTAACTGTCTGTTTCGTCGGATTTGCAGTTTACTGGTAAAGTGTCAATATTTATGTCGCCGACAAAAGCATATGTAACGTTGCGTATTATTGTGTTGTAGTGATTTTTTAGGTCTGTTAGAAAAGATTGACAGTTCATCGTTGGGCTGCGATACATAGCCAGAATGTTAAAAGTGTCTGTTATCAGTATCAAAGTCCAGTTGCAGTCCAGTGGCCTCCCCTAACGTAATCTGTTGAGTTGAAACATTCAAGTCTGATTTGCAATAAACAATTACGCCGTCGTTTCTATTCCAGTACTTTTTTGTAACATATGACGTAGTCACATGTTACAAAATAGTACTGTTGAATATAGTACTGTTGAATATAGTACTGTTGAATATAGTACTGTTGAATATAGTACTGTTGAAGACTACGTCATATGTTGAATATGACGTAGTCTTCCAAAGAAACTAAAATAATACCCGCCTCTAGCCATGCTTCCGTAAATACAATAATATCAAATTTAACTTTAAGACCTTCCAGTAGCACTAATACACTATCAATGTTTTGGCAGTAACTGCGAATATTTATGTGAAATATTTTCAAACTTGCCTCTGGTAAATCAGGATTGAAAAAATTGGTAAGCTGGCCGTGGTTTTCGATACATACATTCTGGTTTTTTGTAGCTGTCAAGCCCTAATCTGTCCCCGTCTCCGTCCATCGCGCAGTCAGTCCCGCGTCGCGTCGTGTCCGTTTTGAATCAGTATAGTCATGAATGTCACCTAGCAGTTTCGCTCATTATTATATCTATACTCAAGTAAGTCAGGTATTAAATTCCTTAGTCTTCAAAATTTGTTTAAAATAGAAGTATTACTTATATATTAGCTCATTTTTATCAGACATTAACAAAAAAACATTAGAGGTGTAATCTAGAAGAATAATTTATTTTAATCAAACTTGGTAATCAAACTTGGTAAAAGTTTACAATGCATCTGCTAAACGCTAAAAGCGAATTCCTTCACATCATATCATGTTATTATTCCTCGTCTTTGAGGATATCTTATCAGTACTGCGAGCTTTAGAACTCTAGAAAAGAATAGTTTGATAATATAGCTTATTTTACCGGGTGATTTTTTTTAATTAATGTAAAGGCCTCACGCGGCTTCAAACCAAAAAAGCTAATAAAGATGATGATCTTTTTTAAAGTGTAACTTTTTAATTTGTTTTACATAGAAAAATAATATTTAAAATCCCAAACAACTTAGATTTATAAAATAAAATATATTCTGTATAGCAAATCGAAAATTCTTTAATTGTATACAAAGACTAAGTTCAGACTTTGTCAGTTCAAAAAGAAAAATTCAATCTGATTATATAAACCCATATTGTGCTACCTAAGCAGGGAAAACCTGATGTAAAACAAATTTCCTAATTCTAATTAATAAATTAGTGTCTTAAAAAGATGGATTCCTATTAGCTGAAGAATAAATAAAAAAAACTTTAATATTCAGGACTGCATTTTTTTAAATAATAATAGTTTGTAAAAAACGTTGTACTAATGAAGCAACGTGATTTCCTATCAAATCGATGTGATAAAAAAATATTTGATAGGCCTTCAAAATAAATGATTTGTTTTCCTATCTCATTGCATTAATCTGACATACTATGATAATAACTTTAAAAAAAGACCCTTTTTAATTATATTTAGGCTCGTTTAAAGAGGGTCACAGCAGTAAATAGAAAAACGATTATACATGATAGCGAACTATTTGCCCCTTATATCATTAATTAACTAAAGTTGTGTGGAATAGGAAGGAATTTTCAGTATTTAAAATATTGATTTCATATTTTCAGAGTAGGACATGATAAAAGTGGTGTGGAAAAATGTATTGTATTGGTATAAAACTTGCTTTATTACAGTATAATGTATGTGTAATGAATCATGTAGAATTGTGTAAAATGTTTGAATAAAGAATATTGTATAATGTATGAAAACATAAAATTATTAACATAATTTGTATGTGATTTTCAAAATATTATTTAAATCCAAATCCTTAAAGTACTGTATGTCATAAGAATTACAAACGAAAATATGTGATCCTTTGTTTAGGAAACTCAAACAAGAAATAATGTATATTGTATAGTGTATGATAGCATAGAAATTATTAACATAATTTATATAGCGCTTTTCAACATTGTTAAATCCAAATCTATAATAATGTAATTTATAAGAATATGCAAACGAAAATATGTACTCATTTGTGTAAGAAGCTCAAACAAAGAATGTTATTAATCAGTGACAATAGAAGCAAATCTAAATAAAATATGTGACTTTACCTTTCAAAAAAAAAAAAAAAAAAATATATATATATATATATTACTCACTCAGAAGGCGCATCAGAACGTTGAGCCACACTACAGCTAATATCTTTAAACTAACTACTAAAAAAATATATTTTTTAAATAAATTTCCTAAGTTTTTTGTATGAATCTATCACTCTATGAGTTTATCGAGGTCTTCCAGGGTGTTGAGCGGCGAGGGGCGGCACTGCGGATCGTCGGTCTTCTTGGCGTACACTCGGCAGTCCCTGGTCCAGGCCCGTGCTAGTTTTCTCTCCTTCACCAGCTTCCTGGCACGGCTGAAGATCGCTCGGTTGTGGATGGTCAGGTGGTCGTTCACGTAGATGGGGTATGACGCCCAGGAATCGCTGAGGCCCGCGCCGCCGGAGCCGTTGAGACGGTTCCTGTGTTCCCGCGCTTTTGACACCCAGAGGTGTTTGTAGTCGCGGCAAACAAACCTCACAATGATTGAAGGGTTCGGACGGTCCTTGGTCACCTGCAGCCGATGTACCGTAGAAATCTCATCACGTCCATAGTTAATGTCTAAAAGTTTGGCGATTTTGTCGAGAAGCTCGTACAAGTTTTCCCCTGCGGAATAAGGAACACCTACGATTTCCACATTATTTTTGCGTGAATATTGTTCAAGGTCTCTTACACGCACATCAAGGTCACTTATTTGTTGCTCCGCTGTTGCTTGTTTTTCACTCAAGCGTTTATATTCTAATTTATGTTTTTCATTATCAGCCATGAGAGAACTTAGGGATTGCTGCATGTTTTTTATGGTTTCATTGACACCATTTATTTGACTCTTGACACTTTCTACATTATCGTTAACCTTTGAGATCTGATCACTTAACTTAGTGTCCATGTTCTGTAGCATCGTGACGAGAGCAGAGTGGTCGACGTCCGATCGAGTTGGGGTGGCACATCCATCACACTTCCAGGCCGCCTTGCGTTGCACACTAAACTTTTTAAAGTTTTCCATTGTTTCCACACGCGTGCAGGTCGGATGAAAGTTCAATTTGCACTCCGCGCACACCAAAATGTCTTTGTTACTGGGAAAGGTTAATGTACACTTCGCACACGACACCATTGTAGAACCGAATACTGTTCAGATCGAAAAGCGTAGTAAAAATTGTGTATTTATTACAAAAACGTGAGCCGAACACAGGTTAAGACACGGCACGACGCGCGACAGGCAGAACGGGCTACACGGAGCGGGTCAGAGGGCACACGTCCTTCCGCATCGACCGACTGATAAGAACTCAACACTGATAAACAGTGTAACAATGAACAATGTAACAAAGAATATCACCTCAATTTTATATAATAACAAGATCAATCATATGGATGTGCTAACAAAAAATAAACTATAAATAAATAACAATCTTAACATAAAATTAACAAAAAATGTAACATCAGCTTAAATACTATCCAAATCAACAATAAATAAACTATACATCCAAAACCGACAAACATTGCAATACTTTCATTTTGAATTTTGGTTTTTTCTCAAATAAGATTTCATTGCCATAGTACCTTATCAATTGATTAAATATTTTGGGTGCCAGATAGCAAAGCTGATGCCTACTACTATCTTTAGAAAAATTGGGTACAGTCAGAGATATCCATTGTGCTGCTCTAGTTAGTCTATTAAACTCTCTTATTTGATAATTAAATAAATATTTATGAACATGCATTAACAAGCAATAAATATACAACTCTTTAACTGATAATAAACCTTGCTCTGCATAACAATAACTTACTCTATCCATCCTTTTAATTTTCAATATTATTCTAATAGCTTGTCTTTGGCACATTACTATTGGGTTGAGGATTGTGGGATATGTCCCACCAAAATGTATTAAACCGAACCTTAAAGTGCTTTCAAACCACGACACATAAAGCCTTAGTAAATGCTCTTTGTTAACGAAATTTCTCATGTAATACAATGAATAGTTTATCTTTCTTAATTTTTTAACAAGATACTGTATATGGTGATTCCATTTAAGGTACTGATCAACAAACAACCCCAAATATTTTACTGACTCTACAACCTTAATACTGGTTACATTGACATTTATATATATACTGATGTTTATGGCACAATAACTTAAATCTATTACTTAAATAAGGTTTAGGCTCATCACAATAAAAAAACATTACACATTTTGACTTAGTACTATTAACTAAAAGCTTGTTATTTATTAACCATGTTGATATTTTATTCAAGTCATCAGTGATTCTCGAGCACAAAGCATCCCTATTGTAGGCTGAACACACGAGAGCTGTGTCGTCAGCGTACGCATATATTGAGGAGTATAACCGTAAATTCAACAGATCATTAATGTAAATTAAAAAATTCAACGGTCCGAGAATTCCTCCTTGAGCTGTCCGAAATTTTAGTACCCTAGTAGAGCTATGATGACCATTAATCTTTACTAACTGTTTTCTGTTTTTACTGAAGGATGTTAACCAAGACAGAGCTAAACCTCCAATACCATATTTTCTAAATTTATATATTAAAATATCTATATCCAATAGCCTACATCAAAAGCTTTTTGTAAGTCTAAGTACAGAGAAAGTGTATATTTTTGTTTGACACGTTCAGCAGTAATATGACTAATATGGTTGTTAACTGCAAGGTCAGTACCTCTACCTGGGAGAAATCCATATTGGTTTTTTGAGAATATTGCTCTTCCTTCAAAATATGACAAAAGCTTATTTTTTACAATAGCTTCAAAAATCTTAGCTACTGTATTGATTAATGATATTGGTCGATAAGAAGATATTTCTTTATCGTCTCCTGATTTGAATACGGGAATCACTAGAGCAGTTTTGAATACTTCAGGTACAATACCACACATAAAAGAGGCTTTAAATATGCTACAAAGTACCGGGGCAAATACATCAATATTTTTCTTTACTATTATAATATTCAGACCGTCAGTGCCACAACTTGATTTATTTTTCATTGCATTTATAGCACAGGTTACCTCAGTAATATTTGTATCAAAATCAGCAAAATGTACAGGATATGAATTATTGTCTATCATAAATAGGTCTTCACCAAATCCATTTTGTTTCAACTGAGAAACAATATTACAGAAATACTCATTGAATGTATTAGCTATTTGACATTCATTACCTTCAACATTTAAAACAATATTATCTACCCTTACTTTGCTAATATCCTTTTTCTTCTGTTTTTTTTTACCTTTCTTAGCACATTCCAATATTTCTTGGAATCTCCTCCACAGCTATCCAACTCAGAGGAATAATAATTAAGTTTGTCACTTTTTATTTTCTTATTAACTTAGACAGGTTTTTATACTCAGTTTTAATATACTCATTATTTCTATTTTTTGAATAAATCTTAAACAAAGCATTCTTACGGTTAATTAGTGAGATCAAGCTGTCAGATGCCCATTCATTCCTTCTTCTATTTTTACTATTTAATTTTTTTAATGTATATGAGGTATCAAAACAGTTATTAACAATATTGTAAAAATTTGAGACTTTAGGTTGTAATTCTGTATTATCCAATACCAAACTCCACGCACACGCACACGCACACGCACACGCGCGCGCACACACACACACACACACACACACACACACACACACACACACACACACACACACACACACACACACACACACACACACACACACACACACACACACACACACCGACACCAGGCCGAAAACCACTATATCCACTAACAACTCAAATTCGAAAATTTTGACGAAAACAATACTTTCTCCATATACTTGCATAGGGGGGAAAAGTAAAATTCGAGCAACTTTAATTTCTACGCAGACATGCAAATATGTTGAGGTTCAACAGATTGCAGGCGCTAACGGCTGATTAAGAGGCAGAAATAATCACATAAGAATAACATTTACAACAATCAGCTGTAAAAACATCTTCGAATTGAGGAGGTGGATTCCAAAAGTGCCTAAGTTATTTTTGGTCAAAATTTATAGCAATGAGTGGAATAGGTTGTAAAACACTACGTGCACATATTCATTATAGTATTTAGTATTTATTCCAAAAGCTCCTAAATCAGGTCTATACTACTGTTCAAAAATCAATATTCTTTCCAAAACGTACTAAGTCAGAAAAATTCCTTCCATAAGAGCCTAAGTCAGTCAGTCGCACAAAAAATTAATTCCTGAACAATTAATTTTGTTTTTGACTTAGTCCTTTTTGGAATCCACCTTCTCAATTATGCGTGTAAGAGTGTTGCGACAATCAGCTGATCGCTGGTACACGAATGGTTGCAGCTACTCAGACACTGGCTCTAATTGCAAATCGAAACAAAATGGAAACCGTTTGTTAATTACTAAGTCAGTGTTTCCCAACCTTTTGGTGCTCGCGTACCACCTACCACATTTTGAATATTTCGGTGCACCGGAATTGCGCACCAAGTTATAATCCCTAAAAGGGCTCTCCATCTATGCGCCGGAATTGCGCACTTGGCCCGGCAGGTACCTGAGTCCTCAGCGGCCACCGCAATAGCTCTGGATTGTGTGACTCATGTCACTCTTGTATGCGGCAATGACCAGGGGCTTCCAAAATTTGTACTTTGCATCCTTCCATAACACCCACCCCCTTCGACTAGTATACCCGGGGAAATGTGGCAACAACAAATGCGTGTGAGAGTTTTCACTCTCGATTCAACAAGGAGTGCCCTTCGCCCCATCCAAATATGTACATATTAAAAAAAACTTAAATGTATGCAGACAGACACTTGTGTCCGGCCACAGAGAATAAATAAGCGGAGGTCGCATTCATATGGCTGTAGTTTTTCGGGTAACTGCCTAACACCAGAAAGTAAAACAATAGGAAGATAATATAGACTTCCGGGCGCCCCCCTACCACCCGCGCCCACTCTACGGCACTGCTCGACACATATTTAGCGCAACATTAGATGCGACCTCTGTCTTATTTCTTCTCTGTGGTCCGGCTCAACACCTGCGATGCCCCTAAGAGCAAAAAGAAGACGTGTGAGAGAAGAGCCTCTCTTATAAACAAAATTCATCAGCTGAATCAAATGAAACTGAACTAAATTTTACAAAATCTGTTGGATATAAAAATTCACCCACTATGTTGGTTTTTTAAAGGCTTGTTAATGAACTTGTTGTTATTAATTTTCACACTTGCTTAATTAACCGAGGGTTATCTAGAAGAGTAAGTGCGCAATACCGGTGTGTGTCCAGGGGCTGTCTCGCGACCAAGTGCGCTATTCCGGTGACTACCTGAATTTTAGTGCGCAATTCCGGTGCGCCCGAATATTTTGGTTTACCATTGCAAGGACCCCCCTCCCCCCACCACTGAGGGATCCCCTCCAAAATTGATTATAGTTACCCTTTGGCGTTTTTTTACACTTAAATTTATTTTACCTGCCAGTGTATACATTTGTATATCGTATTTTGGTTATAAGGGCATTTTGACAAATTATATGCTCCTCTCAGCTCTGGTCAATAATTTTATAGTCAATTTGGCAAAATAAACCGAATGAATTTGAATAAAAATTTCGTAATGTATGTGTAAGTTTACGGGGGAAAATAATCTCTGCCTGTTATTTGGATATCATATTTTATATTGAAAAATTATCATAAATAAACAATTCAAAGACATTAAAAAATACTGTATTTTCACCAATGATCTTATATTTAAGCATATTATAAAATTTATACAACAGATCGACATATTTAGACTGTGTGTTCAAAATAGAAAATACGTTTGGTTAGTAAATCGTAAACTGTAGTAGTACCACCGAATTAACACTGTAAAATGGTAGTATTTTTTTAATGGAAAGACCATTTTTAATGCCAAAATATTTTGTAAAAAAATTACTCTTAAATTGAAAGAGTAACAATAGTTCCTGAAATATGGTACGAAATTGGCAAGTTAATACCAAAAGAGATACTGAAAAAGTTAATAAAGTTAAGGCATTAGTGTGACTTTGCTGTTCGACGGTACAGCGTTCGTTCGTAAACCTAGTATTTTACTTAGTACTACTGGTACTATTTCTTTAATCTCTTGCGTACCACCTGAAAGGCTTTCGCGTACCACCGGTTGAGAAACACAGTACAATCAAATAGATGTTTAAATATCGGGAATTTATTGTTGCAGCTGAGGGAACAATTTTGTGTGTATTCGAGAGTAGAGTACATTGTCTCCTTCGTGAAAATTGTGCCAACATTTTTACTTGTGAGACAATATTGTACTTTACTTAATCAACACACAAATAATTTTTAGCCTACAGTTAGTTATAAAAAATTACCCTCAAGATATGGTTAGGTTTCTTTAGAGGGATGTATGAAAATAATGTCATGGGTCTGAAAGAGCCAATGCATTTTTTAATTCTGGTACAATACTGCAATAATAAGACAACGTACATAAAATCAAGTATGATAATGATTTCATAATCAAATCTGCGAAATCTTCTCATTTAATACGCCTGGGTTTTTTTTGTAATCAAGGTTTATCCTTTACATTTTTGACCGATTTTAATTATAGATGTCGTTGGAAAGAGATCGCCTTGAATTTTTTGAGGAAATACAATCTATGAAGGATAGACTAAAGGATGAGCCCTAGGTGTCTGAAGGCTCGTATTTGTCCATAATATTTATCACTGAAACAGTAATTTCAAGGAGCAACTGATTTTAATCAACATTTTTTATCAACAGACCATCAACAGAAACCTAAGAACTGCTGTGCAGCGCCTGGTCACTGGTGTTCTTTTAATGACTTTTGTATGTGTAACTACAGTATACAAAGTTGGCCGTTGGATGTCCGGACATGTCACCGCTATTGTCGATACGTCGGCCGCAGGATCGATACCCTACCACTGGCCACTCGTCTGTACTACACACACTATACCTTGTCACTGACCCCATACAAGTTGGCCGTCGGATGTCCGGACATGTCACCGCTATTGTCGATACGTCGGCCGCAGGATCGATACCTTACCACTGGCCACTCGTCTGTACTACACACACTATACCTTGTCACTGACCCCATACAAGTTGGCCGTCGGATGTCCGGACATGTCACCGCTATTGTCGATACGTCGGCCGCAGGATCGATACCCTACCACTGGCCACTCGTCTGTACTACACACACTATACCTTGTCACTGACCCCATACAAGTTGGCCGTCGGATGTCCGGACATGTCACCGCTACCGTCGATACGTCGGCCGCAGGATCGATACCCTACCACTGGCCACTCGTCTGTACTACACACACTATACCTTGTCACTGACCCCATACAAGTTGGCCGTCGGATGTCCGGACATGTCACCGCTACCGTCGATACGTCGGCCGCAGGATCGATACCCTACCACTGGCCACTCGTCTGTACTACACACACTATACCTTGTCACTGACCCCATACAAGTTGGCCGTCGGATGTCCGGACATGTCACCGCTATTGTCGATACGTCGGCCGCAGGATCGATACCCTACCACTGGCCACTCGTCTGTACTACACACACTATACCTTGTCACTGACCCCATACAAGTTGGCCGTCGGATGTCCGGACATGTCACCGCTACCGTCGATACGTCGGCCGCAGGATCGATACCCTACCACTGGCCACTCGTCTGTACTACACACACTATACCTTGTCACTGACCCCATACAAGTTGGCCGTCGGATGTCCGGACATGTCACCGCTACCGTCGATACGTCGGCCGCAGGATCGATACCCTACCACTGGCCACTCGTCTGTACTACACACACTATACCTTGTCACTGACCCCATACAAGTTGGCCGTCGGATGTCCGGACATGTCACCGCTATTGTCGATACGTCGGCCGCAGGATCGATACCCTACCACTGGCCACTCGTCTGTACTACACACACTATACCTTGTCACTGACCCCATACAAGTTGGCCGTCGGATGTCCGGACATGTCACCGCTACCGTCGATACGTCGGCCGCAGGATCGATACCCTACCACTGGCCACTCGTCTGTACTACACACACTATACCTTGTCACTGACCCCATACAAATTGGCCGTCGGATGTCCGGACATGTCACCGCTATTGTCGATACGTCGGCCGCAGGATCGATACCCTACCACTGGCCACTCGTCTGTACTACACACACTATACCTTGTCACTGACCCCATACAAGTTGGCCGTCGGATGTCCGGACATGTCACCGCTATTGTCGATACGTCGGCCGCAGGATCGATACCCTAACACTGGCCACTGGCTTGCACTGCACGCACTGTAACGATTTAATGTTTTTAATGTTTAATGTTAATGTTCTAATTATTGTATTTTTCAGCATTTTAATTCGTATTATCAAATTGATATTTAACTAGCAGTTGCCCATGGCTTCGCTCACGATAGATAGCTTGAAACAGCTGATCTTGCCACTGCTCTTAGAACTGTCAAGTTCGTACCAACAGCTGTTTACATTTCTGTGTTTAAATGTTTACATCCCTACAAAATGTAAACATTGAAGCTGAGGACGTTCACGGGGCGTAGCCCGAGGGGATTTTAAGGAAGTTTAATGCCTGTGAGTTTCCCAGGTTCAAGATCTACCTCTGAGTGAAATTTCAACCCAGTCGGTTCAGTATTTTTAGAGTTCACTTTTTATACATACGTGCGTACAGAAGCCACCTCTTCTTTATAATAGTATCAATAATAATTACTTTAATTAATTGAACAATAATTACCGAAACGAACCACTTAAAACAAACAAATTTACGTCGAAACAAAACTACAGATTATGAATAACTGTGATTTAGGTAATCCTTGTTTAATTGGATTCATCTTTAGATGTACTAAAATAATTAACTCACTCTTGCAGACGATCTAGAAATTATGCAACGCGAAATACACAACACACAACCAAAAATATACAACCAATCCTTACTATATAGTTTTAATAAATTTGCAAATATGTGCTTAAGGACTTCATACACATAGGTATCGAGGGACATACGTTGTGTGGGACCCATCGATATACACTACCACAAAGAAGAAAATACTGTGGTTTTGACGTAATAAGTGTGTAATATTCTGTTTTAACAAAATGAAAGTATTTTATATTTTTGCTGCTATTTTATATTATTACTAATATTCTGCCGTAAATAAAACAAAATCAACAATTTAAAACAAATCATTAATCAATCCCAGTTTTGTTCTTAAATTTCTGGCAAAAGTTTTAAATGTCTAACACTCTGATACAGAATAGTTAGGCCTACTGATTGATATGTCAACGAGTGGTAGCCATCGATATACACGTGGTAGCTTACTAGTGACACTAAGCTTTGGTATTGGGATATAAATTTACTTCAGGAAATGGGTATAACATTATTTTATCAACTTGAAATTTCATTATATTTATTATATTTCTTATTTTAGCCTATTAACAAAAAAATGTTTTCACATTACATAAAGGGTAATTACGAAGGTGATGAAGAATTTTTTGTTGAGAGGAATAAAGCTTTTGTCAGTTTCGTCCATAAAGCATCGTGAAGAGCGAAATAAAACCAACATTCGGAAACTATTGATCATTTTAGAGCTGATACAATTAAAAGTCAGAGTCTCAGCGAGTGACACCACCCCGGCACCGCATAGTGGGCTTAAATCCGCCGCCGCGCCGTCGGTGGAAATAAAATATGAACCGTGCTAGCGGGAGCCGTGTGCCGCTGAGGTGGTAATAATCTATAGTCCTGGGTAATAATATACCTCCCCAACCCTCCCTTGTTCACTCTCACCACCTTCCTCTCTCGCTCTCTCTCTCTCTCTCTCTCTCTCTCTCTCTCTCTCTCTCTCTCTCTCTCTCTCTCTCTCTCTCTCTCCCTCCCCCCCCTCTCTCTCTGGGGTATTTTTAATTGATTTCCAGAGCGTGCTGTAACTGATAAGGAAATTAAATAAATTAGTACCGTATCTTAAAGAAAATTGCATCATCAAAGTATTTATTCATTCGTAAAATTGTTCAAATAGGATTTATTTTGTTTATGTGAGCATTCAAGTTATTTGAAGGGAAGTATCATTTGAATACGTTAAGTAAATAATATAATAAAAACGTACATTTAATCATTCATGAGCTTTAAACATGAGGAAAATTAACAAAGAGACCACATTGGTTTTCATTAGTATAATACATTCACTTTTGTATTTTATATAATTCTTGATCTTTTAATTTTTAATAACTGTAATCTTGTATAGTAACAAACATATAATCAATGAACTCAAAACACTCAAAAACAAACAAATATCTTAATCTCATGAAATAATTAAATTCAATCATATGGTCAGTTACAGTAATTAAAACATCCCTGTTGCAACCTCTCCAGCCAATTTCAATAAAACATATTATCAATCCTCATCATAGTAAACATATATTCATATTGTGCTACATATTATGCAACATCATATTATGCTACATTTTCAGGCAGTTTAGACCACGACATCCCCCCTCCAAATGCTCATACTTTCTTTATTAAATTTAAAAATAATTTGTATTTTTTGATATTGTATATATTTTCTACAAGAACTTGATCAATGAACTCTAACTATTCAAAATAAACACAGATAAAATATTCATCACCTGAATATTTAATCATATGTTCAGAATTGTATTTTTTAAAACATCTTAAATCAGGGAGACTATACTTTTTGGAGGGAAAAATTAAAAATAATATTGGACAACGAACTGTGTTTAGCACATCCAATATCATCCAATATCTAAGCAACGGATTGACGTAGAATAATAATTAAAAATCCTAAATTGTTTGTTTTTTTAAGCTGAATTCAATGTTGACAATTCAGTTTAAAAATAATTAGTAAAAAGGTGTTAAATCTAGAAAATAAATTTTATTTTGTCAAAGAAACCTTCTTAGAGTAAACCAATATTGCTGGTTTTCGAACTCGAAGTCATGAAAGACGCTTTACACGTTTGTTCCAAATTTCATCAAGATCGGATCTTTTTTACAAAAGTTATCGCGCCTATGGACAGGTATATATATATATATATATATATATATATATATATATATATATATATATATAATATATATATATATATATATATATATAGTGGTTTTCACCGGAGATCGATATATATATATACATATATATGTACACACACACACACACACACACACACACACACACACACACACACACACACACATATATATATATGAAAATGAACGAACGGTGTTTTTGGGGTCTAGGGACCTCAAAATGAAAAAAAATAACATGGTCCCGGGCTTAAGTCTCACCGTGCCGCCTACGGTAATAGCTACTTCCCTAGCTACTTCCCTATAGGGGGAATTCGCTAAAAGGTTTGTATGTTTGTAGCAAGGCCACACTAGTGTGGTCTCATTTGTAGTTTTGTAGTAAGTGATATCAAATTTATTGAAAACGTATTATCATAATTTGCAATTTATGTCCTAGATGCTTTATAAAAATAATGTCATTTGTTGACCTGTAGCATAGCTGAGGTAACCTAACTATATCTGAGGTGAAGTGAAAATTTTTGGAGATGATGACCAACATATATTAAGCTCCATTGTTATAAAACAAAGAAAGCTGCATAGTATGAAAATATATAAACATTTTAGTAAAAGGTCCACTCGTTGAAAATATTATGTGAGTTGAAGTAATAGATACGTATATTTTAGGTATGTTTCTATGTATATTTCAAAAAAATGCGTTGCATTTATGGGTAAAGAATAAAATCATAAAACACTAAAGCGATATCAGGGTGCAGGCTTTGAACTGTAGCAACGCCCTTTCAAGAGATTGAGTCCCACTCGTGACAAAGATTGCATGTTCTGTGCTCTGTGAAGTTCATGATGTTCTGTGCTCTGTGAAGTTCCTGAATCCCACTCGTGTCAAAGCTTGCATTTACTGTGCTCTGTGTAGTACCGGTAATACCTGAATCCCACTCGTGACAAAGCTTGCATTTACTGTGCTCTGTGTAGTACCAGTAGTACCTGAATCCCACTCGTGACAAAGCTTGCATGTACGTCTACTGTGCTCTGTGTAGCACGTGAATCCCATCACTCGTGAAAAAGCATGCATGTACTGTGCTCTGTGTAGCACCTGAATCCCACTCGTGACAAAGCTTGCATGTACGTCTACTGTGCTCTGTGTAGCACGTGAATCCCATCACTCGTGACAAAGCATGCATGTACTGTGCTCTGTGTAGCGCCTGAATCCCACTCGTGACAAAGCTTGCATGTACGTCTACTGTGCTCTGTGTAGCACGTGAATCCCATCACTCGTGACAAAGCATGCATGTACTGTGCTCTGTGTAGCACGTGAATCCCATCACTCGTGACAAAGCATGCATGTACTGTGCTCTGTGTAGCGCCTGAATCCCACTCGTGACAAAGCTTGCATGTACGTCTACTGTGCTCTGTGTAGCACGTGAATCCCATCACTCGTGACAAAGCATGCATGTACTGTGCTCTGTGTAGCGCCTGAATCCCACTCGTGACAAAGCTTGCATGTACGTCTACTGTGCTCTGTGTAGCACGTGAATCCCATCACTCGTGAAAAAGCATGCATGTACTGTGCTCTGTGTAGCACCTGAATCCCACTCGTGACAAAGCTTGCATGTACGTCTACTGTGTTCTGTGTAGCACGTGAATCCCATCACTCGTGACAAAGCATGCATGTACTGTGCTCTGTGTAGCGCCTGAATCCCACTCGTGACAAAGCTTGCATGTGCGTCTACTGTGCTCTGTGTAGCACGTGAATTCCATCACTCGTGACAAAGCATGCATGTACTGTGCTCTGTGTAGCGCCTGAATCCCACTCGTGACAAAGCTTGCATGTACGTCTACTGTGCTCTGTGTAGCACGTGAATCCCATCACTCGTGACAAAGCATGCATGTACTGTGCTCTGTGTAGCGCCTGAATCCCACTCGTGACAAAGCTTGCATGTACGTCTACTGTGCTCTGTGTAGCACGTGAATCCCATCACTCGTGACAAAGCATGCATGTACTGTGCTCTGTGTAGCGCCTGAATCCCACTCGTGACAAAGCTTGCATGTACGTCTACTGTGCTCTGTGTAGCACGTGAATCCCATCACTCGTGACAAAGCATGCATGTACTGTGCTCTGTGTAGCGCCTGAATCCCACTCGTGACAAAGCTTGCATGTACGTCTACTGTGCTCTGTGTAGCACGTGAATCCCATCACTCGTGACAAAGCATGCATGTACTGTGCTCTGTGTAGCACCTGAATCCCACTCGTGACAAAGCTTGCATGTACGTCTACTGTGCTCTGTGTAGCACGTGAATCCCATCACTCGTGACAAAGCATGCATGTACTATGCTCTGTGTAGCGCCTGAATCCCACTCGTGACAAAGCTTGCATGTACGTCTACTGTGCTCTGTGTAGCGCCTGAATCCCACTCGTGACAAAGCTTGCATGTACGTCTACTGTGCTCTGTGAAGCACCTGAATCTCACTCGTGACAAAGCTTGCGTGTACGTCTCAGCGACCACATAGTAGAAATAGTCGGAGCATAGCTATCTTACTTGCATTACAGCAAGTGAGGCCTGGGCCGCCATATTGTCTAGGTATAGAAACAAAACGGCACCTAAAACGGCGTAATCTGACAATACTCATGTTTCAAATAACTCGTAGTTTATACAATTATAGCGTTGAGGCATAAGGTTGAAATTTTGCACGTGAAGAGTCCTTTAGTTTGGAACCATAATAGTATCAATCATATTTCCAAAATTCTTTTATATTTAAATGATATAAAGTCATAATTTTTTATTCAAATTTAAAACATGACATAAAAAAGTAGCCGGCTACAACTTTTTTTATTTTTTGTCAGGCAAAATAAAAACGGTGGAAATTGTTGCTAAAGAGTTGAATTTTTCAAATCATATTTTTTGAAAAAATAGCTGACGTAGTTTGGTCGATAACTTATTTACTGCGGGAGAGTTTATCCGTGCGGCGCCTGCATAAAAACAAAGTCAATCCTAAACTGTTATTTACAAAAATGTAGTCGACTAAAAAATACAAATGTGCTATCAAATTAAAGGTCTGAATCTCACAATTACTATGGTACCAATTATAAATGGTTTAGAAGCCGTTTACACATCACAGGAACGTTACAGGTGTATTCCGTGGCGGCAGCTTCTTTCAAAAAATGACAGGACAAGCTTCTAGGTTATCAGTGTTTACGATGTGTAAGCTACCTGTAAGCTATTTATATTTGGTACTATAGTGATTCTGAGATTCAGACGTATAATTTGATACCATATTTGTAATTTTTTACGTACTTTGTTTTTTCCATGCATAAGGACTAGAAGCAAATTTGGGCTTCACTTCGCGGTTTCTAGTGCTCCTCTATTGTACTATGTGGACGATGGTACGACTACTGTGCTCTGTGAAGCACCTGAATCCCACTCGTGACAAAGCTTGCATGTACTGTGTACCGTGTGCCACCTCAACCCTTGTTTCACGGTGCTAGATTTCACGCACAACCCTCAGATGAGTTGTAGCTATGGCGATAGCGAAAATCGGAAAACTATGTATTATTAGTTTGACACTTTTTTAATATGTTGAAAAACTCATTTGAAAAACCTAACAAGTTGAAGAAACATATAATCATCTCAAAATTCGAGAAATCTCGAGGATCACAACCTCTCCATCCCAGTCCCTAATCAAGGCGTACTATAAACAGTCGGATAGACATTATCGAATCTGATGTCTGACGTCATTCCTCAGTGTAGATGCTCGGTGTGTCAGTCCATGTTTGCACTATGCAAGCCGATGTGTGTTGTGTAAATAAAGCAAAACATTTAGCGCAATGCAGTTACGTTCAGTATTTATTTTAGTGTTAAATGCAAATAAATGCAAATCAAACGAGTGCACATTTCCCCCGAAATGCATACACGTAAATTAAAGTATTTTTGTGATAGATAATTCAGTACTCATTGTTAATATGCATCAGAAGCTGCTAAGCTTCTTTACTGTGGAAGTATAATTCTGTAGTCCTGGATATAATGTAGCTTTGCTGCAGGAGGATGTAAGATTGCATATAAGACGAATGTGTCTGAATTATGTATAAGCATTGACTTATATATTCAATGGTATAAGAAATATTGTGTGATTGTCATATTAAAATAATATAGATGTTTTTATGAATCGGAAAACGTTAAAAATAAAACAACGCATTACCTATGGCAGTTCTATTTGATATGCAACTAATGTTTTTCTACGTCTGCCATGAAAGATGCTGATTTCGCACTCGATATGCGTCGCAAAACAGAAAAATGACTTCCGTGTTTATTTTACTTAGCGTTCTCAATTTTACTTTGCGCGCACTCTAATTTACTTTGCGTACCATACTTCAGTTTTCCTTCAGATTAATAACACAAAATAGTCCAAATTAGTAAGCATTTAATAATCAGGTAACGTGTTTTGTGCATAACTAAGTTGACAACAGTAAAGATAAAAATCTGCTCCAGTGCTTGTTGATGCATAACGTTTGAAGTATAATTAGTTGACACGCGCAGGTCGCTAGCTATAAATTTTCGTTTAGTCAGCTGATAAAACAATTTTTTTACAACAATCAGCTGTTCCTTGAAATGTCTATTCCCTTGTTGAATCTTATGGAAAAATTCAACATAACTGCCGTTTGGGGCTATTTTCTTTCATCTAACCTTTGCGTATAATTTTATTTTCTGCGTAAATCTGTTCACTTTACACACTTTATACAAAAAGTGTTCGGTACTGTACACTTTATATACAAAAATAACTATTGTAGGGGGACAAAGTTTTTATCTACGTCAAATGCAATTAAAACTACTATTATGACACAAAATTTAGCTTTAATGAATCTAATCGTTTCTCTCGAGTGCAGCAAAGAGACACTTTACTCGCACTTGCAAAATCAAATAACTATTTTCCAAATTTAACCACAGAACAATCCAGAGAACAGTCAGTGAAGGTTCGAGTCTGGACTCAGCTGCCATCGCAGTAACTGCGTCCTAGATTTAACCTGGTATTAAATGTAAAATTAAATAGGACATTTGATATTTTTATAGCATTTACAACAAAGCTATCAAAGTTAATCTCTTTAGAAACAGAAAGTGAGAGTTTTACTAAATCATATTAATCAGCCTTGATTTTTAGTTTTTAGTATTGTCAGGTAGGTCCCTGACGTGTGTGGCTCGCACGGTCTACCGGTCCACCTTCGTGCACCTCCACCCGCCGCACGCGCTTTACGACATCAAAGTTTTATTTCGGTCGGCGGCGCGCGGACGGGAGTGCCAAATTTCGGCGGGAAGCGATGAGCCGACACGTGGCGCAAATAACCAGTAATTACCAAACCGTGTCTACCGAAGCATGGGCCGAGTGTGGAGCTGCAGAGGTGAGAGAGCGGCGCGCGGCCCGTCCCGCGGCGGACGGGGTGTAGTCGGTGTGGCGGCGAGGCGGTGGCGCGTGCCTGCAGTGGTAGCTGTCGCTGCTAATGGTGTGGGGGGGGGTGCGACTGTGTGTGTGTGTGTGTGTGTGTGTGTGTGTGTGTGTGTGTGTGTGTGTGTGTGTGTTGGCGCGCCACCCACCCTCACACTCACACCGCCGCCACAGTCCGACCCGACTGCTCCATATTCTATCTTTCTTTCTCTCCCTTTTTCACTTTTCTCACGACTCTGTCCTAGCCTGTCAATCTGTCACATTAAATATGAGTCTTTATTTATTTACCTCTGATGTCGGAAATGAACAACGCTTCTGGTCTTGAAGCTAGTTCGTAACGGGCTTGTTTAATTTTTAAGAGATTATATTTACCGTATTTCTTTCTTTCTTTACAAAAAAATTTATTACCTGACCCATAGGTGCTGGATGAAAATGAAATTTTCGCACAATACCTTATGTTTTGTAATTGAAGAAAAACTTATGTTTTAATAGTAAACACACAAGGATAGCTATGACTGGGATCATAAGAGCATCACCTTGAAGATTATTACGGCCTCAAAGTTGGGGGACCATGATACTAGTTTCCCATACGAGGTCAGTGCTGTAGTCCTGGTCCGGGGCTCGGCCATAGTGGCGTAGATAGAACTTTGTCAAGAGTGAGCGTCCATGGGATAGACTACTACTGGGACAAAGTATAGGGGATATAGACAACCCCCGGATATTTTTTATTATTTAATCTATATCTATACTTATTTAATACGCTAGGGGAGTTTTGTGATAATTAGTCCTCCTAAAGTTCTGAGCCGATTTCAATAATTTAGGTGCGTTTGAAAGAGCTTGGCGTGAAGTTTTGCAGGAAATAAAATTTATGACGGTTAGACTAAATTAAAATTTCATATTTGTCCATAAGATTAAACATGGGACTATAAATTTCAAACAAAGCAGCTGAGTGGAATAAATAAAGTCTTTCAGCAAAGCCATGTGTTATTAATGGAATTGAAACCAATGAATACATGTATTGTAGCAAACTTTAACCATTTATTTATGAGTAGATTTAGAAAACCATTTCAGTTCGGTTCAAGATTAAGTCGGAATATATTTGGGATATATTTAGTCCTAAATACTAAATTACAGAAAGTTTTATTATAATAATGTAAAACCTACAAAACAAAGTGTAATGTTTTAAAAACATATTAATTTTTCATTACCGGTACCTAACAACCTTTTTGAAATCATGTGTGTTTCATAAACAAATTTAGAGATGATTCTCAAATAACTATTTGTTTTGGTTTATTAGTCCAGACAATGAATGCTCAAAAAAGGTATACAGGAAATTGTATGGAACACAATGTTTAACTTTGCAGCTTTGTTTGGACTAGTTAGAAGGTGAACATATCCAAAGTCCCCGACCGTAGCCCTTGGGCGGTGGGAGGGAGGGGGGGTCTGAAGGTACCATTTTTTGGTTTTTCCTAAACATATTGAAAACGGTCAACTTCTACCATTACCTATTAAATTTAAAAATTAAAGAAAATTAAATTTCCTGTAAGAAAAGTATATAATATGTCTGTCTACTTTGGTCCAACCATTAACAAGGAAAGCACTTATTTTATTAATATTTAAACAAATATCCCTTCCATAAAAATACATGTAAATATGTGGGTAACATACAAGCCCAATGGGGCGACACTTTTTTCACATAAAGGACAATGAACAGCATTCAGGAAATGTTGTCAATATTTCCTGAATGCTGTTCATTTTCCTTTAGGTGGAAAAAGCGTTGCCCCATTGAACATGTATGTTACCCACAAATTTACATGTATTTCTTATGGAAGGGATATTTGTTTAAATATTAATAAAATTAGTGCTTTCCTTGTTAATGGTTGGACTAAAATATACATATTATATTACTTTTCTTACAGGAAATTTATTTTTCTTGATTTTTCAAATTTAATAGGAAATACTAAAAATTTATCGTTTTCAAGATATTTAAGAAAAACTTAAAAATTGGTACCTTCAGATCCCCCTCCCTCCCCCCGCTCAAGGGCCCCAGACGGGGACTTTTGATATGTTCACCTCCTGACTAGTCAAAACAAAGCTGCAAAGTCAAAAATTGTGTTCCATGCAATTCCCTCTATACCTTTTCGTTGCCTGGACTATATTTATTTTATTATTGTCCCAAGAATAATTATTTTAACTGATAATTTGTGTATGACAAAGACATCTTGTGGAACTCGATTGAATACACAATTTACTTGGAGGTGATGGTGATTGTTCATGTGAAGTGTTAGTGAGTAATGATCTAAAAATGAAAATTTGATTTTTTCATGAAACTATTTTAATTTTGTTCAACTGTGAAGTGCTGACCATGAATGATGTAAACATGAAACAATATTTTGCATTTAGTGATGTTCTGTGGTTGTAGTAATGATTCCCCATAAACCTAATTTATCTATAACTTAACCTAAATCACATTGTTATATGTACTGTAATGTTAAAGTTTTTTTTTTATTTATTTGTAACAACAATAATGCCACGAATTTGAAGAGTGCTTTTACGTAGAACTCATGAGTATCAACGAAACTCTATTAAAACGTTGCGCGAACAAAATCATGTTGGTTTGAACATTGACTCATATAAGAGGTTGAGCTCTTTACTTTTGGACCCTTAGGTAAACAAATATGTTTTTGCGAAGCAAAAAATTTTAAGACTGAAGCAAATGGAAACAATAACACTTCATATAAATTGAACCGTCACAAATGGAAGGTAATATTGCAAATTACACGTGACTTATTGAGAAGCACGCTTTCACTCGATAAACAGACAAACAAATCATATCAAAACTACTTCGAAATTTTGAAATAATACAATTAATTATACATTTAATTTGTTATGCTGAGCTCAGGGTCTCACCTCGATGAGTTTATTGGGTGGTCTATATAATTTTCATATACATAAATATTTTTATCACAGAATAGTTACCTTATTACCAGAAGAAGCACTTCCAAAGTATGCATATAAATGTAACAAAAACTATGGAATGCATTTAATGCTGAAAATGGACTTTATTTAAATGAGGTAAACGTTTACATCCGTTCGTTTAGAACTTTAGAACAATGGCAGTCATAGTCTTGAGAGAATGATGTCTTTAGACATATCTTTGCAGACAAAATTTGAATCAAAGACGAAAAAATATTGCAATTGCCACGGACGTTGCTGCCATTGTCCGTGCAAGAGATGGACAACTTTCAGGAGAAAAGAATTTAGTTGTTTTGCTCGATTTCGAGCAAAGGGGTTTACTAGTGAAAAATATAGTTTTAACTAAAAAAACTAACTAAAAACTATAAAACTGTAACTAAAGAGGCAACAATAAAACTTGGTTTTTAACTCTTTCCTAGGACTTCCGTAAGTTATACTTAAAATAATTACAACACTTTTGGTGTTTAAAACAAGAAATCTCCATATAAAAGTTCGGTTCAAGATTTTTTTTTTTAATTTTTGAAAAACTTTATAATTTAGCTTTCACTTTGTAATATTGTCTTCTAAAAGATGTGTTGTACTAAAGCATGTGAGTTTTAACTAGGCAATGATCGCTTTATTGTTATTCTTCTAGGCGAATAACAATTTAAATAATAATTTATGTTTACCTTTTTGAAAAGTAAGAGCTCCTCCTTCAGTTCTTATGTTAATAAAATTACCGTTTGCTGCAGCTTTCTACTGTTTATTTGACTGTATTTAAAGAAGCTGCTAATATAATTATATTTTTAATGTATTATGTATTATTCAGCTCTACATAATATAAAACTTGGTAAAAGACTCCCATTGGTAAAACCGTGGTTAAAATGTAGTTATTAAATAAATCATATGACGGCCTAGGTCTAGATGAAAAACAATTATGTCCAGTCAAATTAAACAAACCGAGCGTGCCTTTTAATATAGTTTTTTTTTATTTATGAGCAATGGATTCCTGAAACGTATAAAACATGATGGCTAAAAATAAAATTGCTGAGAGCGAGGAATGAACGGCCACACGATATGCAATGTAGAGGCAGGGCAGCTATGCGGACGGTATCCACTGTAATGCAGGCGCCGAGCACTGTAATCCCGCCTGTCGCAGCGTCGCCACACTGCTCGCTGCCTGCGCCATCACTGCTCCAACCAACCAATATCTAGTTTGTAACAATAATATTTTTTACTGAAATTAATACCTTTTTAATAAAATGAGATATTTTAAAATAAATTCACGACTAATTTATTCCAGCTATCCGCTTGGTGTTTAAGAAAGAAAATTTAAATTATACATTAAATTATACATAATTTAAATAACCTTAGATTTCTGTGGAAACATGAACTCATTACAAAAATATAGCTTACGCGTAAATTAGTCTCCATTTTTTTTTCATTTTACTAGTCGCTATGAAGAAATACTCAAAAAAAGAGTTTTTTAGATAAGACATTTCGTCTTAAAAGATCAATTTAGAGTTTTAATCGTCTTATGCTTGACATTTGATTAAAAAACTAAAAAAATGTTTCGTCTATGGAATTTCTACGTGTTGTTGTACGATTGGGAATGGATAGTGGAGGAACATTTAAAAAACCTTGTCTTAGTTGCGACTGTTGTAAAAACTAATCACCAGATGACGTCGAGCGCACGATCTCTCTCGAGGTTTATCGTAATTTCGACATATCGGTCACTTTATACCAAGTTTTTGGTCTTCGGTTAACCGTGATGACAATTTTAAATTTGAGTAACAGCTAGGGTTCTCAATCCCGGGATTCATGATCCCGGTCGCTTTTGAACACCTGATAATCCCGGGATTAGAGTCTCACAATCCCGGGATTAACGGGATTGCAAAAGAATAATGTTTTCTCAATTTTAGCGTGCTCTGAATGTTTCAACTACTGCAAAAGTCGTCCTTTCAAGCGTATAAAAAATTTTTTAGGAAATTAATATTACAAATAGCAAATATACTAATGTTTACTTTGTCCAAAATCAATATTCAATTCAACAATAACCTTATTCCTGGAATGTATTGGGACGGTACTCAATGGTTTCCTTATCGCTCTGAACTTTCGTTGCAACACTTTCGTTCCCACGTATCCTTATTCGACGTATCCTAAGGGCCACAGAGGGGACTTTATTTTGATATATCTGATCTTACTGAATTTTCATATCTATCTGATCACTAACATTTTCAGTTGCTATCAGGCTTTCGTGTAGCGAACATCTGAGCGAGTCGGGAAGATTTTGTGTAGTGAGTAGTGAGTTTCATCAATCGTTTTTTAGCAATAACCATGCGTGATCTAAGAATTATTTGTGAAGTATGAGTAATATGGGCGACCAAAATGTTCTTGTGGCCCATTAGAAGGATTGGGATATTTCATCCGTCTGTTATTATCGTCTTACACAAAAGGACGGGAAAACAGCACAATGTATAATTCGCAAATTTGTTTAAAAACATAAGGCGTACACTCATTTGTCAAGTACACACAGCATGAAAGCCATTAAAGATTTTGTAACAACAGGTAATCAGCCGTAAACAAGCCCACATTTGACAAGTTAGGATAAAATTACAGTTAGTTTTAATAAAAAATGTCATAAGTGTTGTTCTCACACAGCAATATATTTTAGGAAGGCCTATATTGAAAACGGGAATCCCGAGACTGATCCCGGGATCCCAGGATCGGCTTTTGTCAATCCCGAAATCCCGGGATCGGAATTTAGGTCCGGGACTGAGACCCCTAGTAACAGCTAACTAAAAACGTGATGACAATTTTAAATTTGAGTAACAGCCCGACATAGATCCGGATTGTTTTCCACTTAAAAAACTCGTGACGCAAGTATCCGCGGACGGAGCTGAGGAATCGACGGCAGCCCATCAAGAGACATGTGCTCAGCACTCGGGCTGCAAACTTTACATGTCTCTGCTGGGAAAACAGCTGTCCACAGAAAACTAAGACAGTACAGTTCGCGTTAAATTACGCGGTCCAGTCCGCCCATAAGACTTATGTTTATTTCAGCACTGGGCTGACGGACGACCTGGCCACGCCAATTGATTCGGAATATACTGCCTTACAATACTGCAATTTCTATGTTTATACTACGTCTAAACAAGAAAATGTTAATATTATATAGGAATAATGCGTGATCGATTAAAATGCATCCGCAATACCAAGTTGTGTGCCCGACTTTCCATTGCAGAGGTTGAAATTATAGGACTTAATCCCCGGATGTTTTGCAAATTATGTAGAATCGAATCTATCGATGTTAGACTTTTACCGAACAATTACAGTTGATAATCGTCAAAAATGAACTAATAACAATGTGACAGAGGGGATTGACATGGCGTGGCGCGGCGTCGAAGCACTCTTGCACGGGCGAACGTGACTGCATTATCAGATATTGATTAGAGCGCTGCCACAGCGACCGCACTGATAACGCGGGCGGCGAGCGTTCGTCACCCCACAGCGAGCTACCCGTGATAAGTATGGGGATCTAGTTGGTTCACTATAAGTTGAACCTAAGCGACCAATTAATTTATTAATGCTATATTTAAAATATTCCAGCTTTCATCATTGTGAGAAGTTCAATTATTGCCATAATTAGTTAAGAAACACAGATAAGACTACAAGTACAGTAAAATATTTAAAACAACTTATAGTTCTTAATTTTTATACTTTAAATTATTATCAATCCCTGTAGTAATTTAATTGAAGTGGAACCAATTTTTAGTTTCAAGTATATTTTTGACAGTAGAAGTCATATCCGTGGTGGACTGATCAGAGCTATAGAACTGGAGGCATAACGTGATTAATTGGGAAAAATAGGATGGAATGATATAAGGAAATAAAGAAAGTCATGGATAAGATTACTAAACGATGACATTTCGAATATGTGTATTTCGTAATTTTTACTTTTCAACGAATTATTTAATAAATCTTCTAGTTGTGCCTTGTGACAGCCCACAATTAAAATACCAATATATAAGTATTAGGAGTTATTTTATCCCTTAGGGTAAAAACCAAATAATAAGTTATTGTAAATAACCCCATTTTTATTGTTGCGTTGTATGCCTAATTAACCTGAGATATTTTTCTAATTATATCAGTATCTGCACTTATTCGCCATATAAAATATATATTCTTGAATGATGACAATATGGTATGCAAATGCTGGTTTGCACAGTTAAAAAAATCTTCATCGGTTTAAAACACTAAAAATAGCTTACTTCCAAGAAATAATATTTGTTTTTGAAAAAACATTATTTATTAAGATTTAAAATTTAACTTAGGGTTATTTATGCAACAAATTTAGAGTATGACGGAAATTTTTCTTCACGGTTATGGGACATTTTTGAAACATCTTTTTTGCTCCACGGGTCAGCAGGTAGATTTCAGAATCGACAGAAACATCCCTTTTGATCCTCGAGGGAGGGATCTGCTCTTACTCTCCCCAAAATGTTCTCTTCCGCTCACCTCCAAGTTTTTACTTGAATGCAATATGCATCCATTTAAACGCAATATGCAACTTTACTTTTGTTGCCAACTTAACTTATTGATTATTGAAATATCGTTAACCTACACTATTTATAGGAAGTTTGGTGAGGTTAGATTAGGTTTGATTTGATTAGGTTAGGTTATGTTACTTTCACATTCTTTCAACAATCGATGTATTTGTTCAGGCAAAAAAGGTAAAGTCGTATGTTACGTTAAAATTGTAATACACAAAGGTGAGCGAAAGAGAGAATTCGGGCCGGGGGTGAGGAAGCGTATCCCTCTCTCGTGGATCAAAAGGGATGTTTCGGACGGTTCTGAAATGTATCTGCTGACCCGTGGAGCAAATAAGATGTTTCTAAAATGCCCCTTAACCGTATGGAGCAAAAGGGATACAGCCGAAATTGCCAGGGAATAAAAATTAAATTAATAGAAACTACTTATTTTTTTAGCTATGCTTTAGTATCAATATTTAACATTAGAATTCCTGATAAGATGGTGTCTAGGTTTTAAATACTACATTTAATTTGAGTTTATAGTATAAACTCCAGGGTGACTGTCATGACTCTCGGGGTGTTTACCACTTACTTAAGTGACCGAACCCAGATTGTTTAATGGAATAACGGGACATCTCAAATGTTACCTCTCTCTTGTATGATGTGCCTCAGGGCTCTGTCCTGGGGCCGCTTTTGTTCTCATTAATTATCAATGACCTAGCTCAAAGTGTGCGGGGCAGTGTCCTTTTTGCAGACGACACTAGTCTGATGGCATCAAATAGAAACTTAGACATTGCATTGGGACTAGCTAGTGACCTGCTCGATCAATGTAAGCAATGGTTCGCCTCTAACCAGTTGTCTTTAAATGAAGCTAAGACCCAAATCATGACTTTCAATCTGTTAAATTTAGTTGACTTACCTACGGCAAGGTTGTTGGGATTGAATTCAGACCCGAGATTAAGCTGGAATGTCATGTTGAGACAGTGTGCAAGAAATTATCACAGGTAATCTACCTCCTCCATAAACTTAAGTTCGTGTCCCAGAAGAGTACTGGCGTGTTGCTTACGTAGCCTTTTTTGAGCCCCACGTAAGGTATGGTTTAAAACTATGGGGTCATGTTTCTAATGCAAATGAGATCTTGCTGCTTCAAAAGAGAGCAATTAGGGTCATCAGTGGAGTTGGACCCCGAGAACATTGCAAGCCATTGTTTGTTGAGCTTAAAATAATGACCATTTTCAGTTTGTATGTGCTAGATTGCCTGGATTATGTAAATAGTAATATTACTCAGTTTATCCTAAGAGGTCTTGTACACAATCATAGAACTAGACATAGAAATCAACTTGATTTATCTAGGACCAAGCTCAGTAGGATTCAAAGTTGTTACAAGCACGTAGCTTTAAAAATGTTCAGTGCCCTTCCAGAAATCTTTAAGAACATGAGTTCACTGAGATTTAAATTTAGTATAAAGGAAAATCTCCTCTTAAATCCTTTGTAGAGCATAGACGAATATTTCGATGTTTGTTATTCTTTTTGTTGATTTGCATGTAGACCTTAAGTGCGTGTTGTATTTTTATTGTTTGTTTTGTTCTAGGCACCATTTTGATCTTGAAACGAGAGAATTGTTTTGTAGTGTTTACTTTGCATGATGCATCACTTTGCCATGCCTTGTTTTTGAGTAATTATTATTGTATTTCATGCATGAAGGCCTACTGCTGTACTGCCAGTTGTATATGGAATAATTATTGAAAAATGACTATGTCCATTGCATGTATATGTCTACAGACTGAATAAAATATTTATTTATTTATACTAAGTGATCAATCCAGCTTCACCCGTGGAAAAATAGAAAAACTTCCATGTATTCATGATTTAACAGGTTGCTATGACAACTTCATAAGCTTCCCTATAAACTATAAGGCCCCTTTTAGACTAGGACACAGTTGCCCTAACTGTGCCCGGACACTGTTACCGGCAACTGTGTCTGCTCGGGCAACCGCAGCTGGCAACTGCACGGACACCGTTTCCCGCCAACTCTTCCCGCGTCAGTTGAGAAAGATGTTGTCAACAGAGGACGAGTGCCTTCTTCTCGCTCTCCTAATTAGGAAAAGGAGGCGAAGAAGGAGGAGGAATTATTATTTATTATATAAATAATAATAGTAAAAATAATAATAAATATTATTATCTTTATTATTAAAAGAATTTCTGGGATTTTGACCAGAGCAAATCGACCCCTATAAATTAATTTTTCTATGCATATTTGGTATACAATTAAAGCTATTACTCTCTAGATGTGCCTTTTGCGGGTTTGGAAAATATCCCAAGAAAAGCCTTCACTCAAGAGGCTTTTCGAAACGCTTCGTTTCCTCAAATAAAGTGAAAAACATCTTCGTTCTACCGACGAAATGCAATGCGCGCGCGTGCAGTGGACGGACACAGTTACGGGACACAGTGTCCTAGTCTAAACGGCCCCATTTGATTCAATGCCCCGCTTCGGGTCTCGGCAACCGTCAGTTGCTCTCGGTTGCTCGCCGGTGGCCGACATCGGTTGCGCGAGGAGACACCGTTCAGACACTGTGTCCCTGCGGGCAACTGTGTCCGCCTAGTCTAAAAGGCTCCATAATTGGAGCGGCAATGCCCCGTGAGTTGCCGAGAAACAGTTGCCGGACACAGTGTCCTAGTGTAAAAGGGGCCTAACACTTTGATGTACCTTAGGGCGTACCCTTGAGGGATTTTTTTTTAAATCCGTTTCGTTGGATGCCTACAGCCCGAGCGGAACATCCGTGCAAAGTTTCAAGGTCCTAGGTCAAGTGGTTTGGGCTGAGTGGTATTTGATAAATAATATAGTAGAATAATAACCATGTAAAGTAATAAATACCCCCGTTGCAGCAGACCTTCATACGCAGCGAATTTCAAATGCAAAACAACATATTTCAATCCAACATAGCGAGATTTGATATGTTTTGGGAATGCTCCATAAGAATAACATGCGGAATGAGTATGCAGGTTTGCTGCTACAGGTATATTAAAACTGGGTGGTTTTAATTCATTATTTAGTAGATCTGAACTAGAAGAAGCTACTTACCAAATTTTATCAAAATATGTTGAGAAATAAGCGAGATATAGAATTTTACTTATTTCCCATAAGGTTAACATTGGGACAACGTACTGTGTTTACCACTTTCAATATCTCGGTAACCAATGGACATAGAGCAGTGATTCAAAATACTAAATTGTTTGTATCTTTGAGCTGAATTCAATGGTGCCAACAAAAATTCGATAAATTTGATTTTTCTATGTAAAAAACTCAAAAACCCCATTTTTGGAAGGTTTATCCCACCTTACCCCCCCCTTCCGGTGGTCCGATCGGGCTGGTTCACGAACTCGTCCAAGTGAATACCACTTTACACGTATGTACCAATTTCCATTAAGATTGGACCATTTTTACGGCCGCTATCGTGCTAACAGACAAATATATATATATATATATATATATATATACACGCACACATATATATACGTATATATATATATATATAAAAATTCGAACGAATAGTGTTTTTTGCTTCTGGTGGCCCCAAAACGAAAAGTTATCATAGTCTCGGGCTTAGGTCTTACCATGAGACCTACGGTAATAGCTTCTTCCCTATAGGGGAAATTCGCTAAAATACAAATTTCACTCTGGTTTTATAAGCATAGTTTTAAGAACTTAAAACAAATTAATGGTTTATTTAAAAACATTATTTTATTTTATTTACTGGAACATTTTTAGCACATATACATTACAACAAAATGTATTTCCGTTAACTGGAACCTTCAAAACCTAAGGTTGATTCATAGTCTCTGGTAATATACAGACGGGGTTGTTTCTCTTTTCCGTTTTAAGAATATAGACTTACAGCATTGCAAAAATGATTTTTTCTTTCCATTTTAATGAGATCAATGGAGTGAAAAGCCAAAAGACAAAATCAACTGTGGAACTGAGAGAAATTTACGTTTAACATTATTAACTTCTATGTTATGGTTCCACCTAATGTTTAATTGTTTATCTGTAAAATACAACTATTTGTGCTTGTTTTAACCATATTTCTGAAATATATTGAACACAAAGCGCTTAACATTTTTCCTAAATACTAATTCGATCATAATAAGGACTACAATGTAAGTCCTTTACTGTTGATTACAACAAATTAATAATAAATCGTTTACGTAAACAACCAGAGGGTCACATAGTTTTAATTTCTTTCTATTTGTTAAGAGTAGCAAAGTATTTGTGGAAGTGAGAATAGGCCTACTACTGCATAGTGGAAACATTTATCTCGAGCATCTATTTCACAATTAACGCCTTCCACTAATTCGAAGCATATCACGGGGGAGGCGTAATAAGGGAAGACAAAGGTGACAAAAGACAGAAGTCAATTAGCAGTCAGCTGTTGATGACAGCGGCGACCCGTGTGAGGGGGCGCCGAGGGGTGCTGGGGGGGGGAGCAGGGGGGGTGCTGGGGGGAGGCCGCTATCACCGCCGATGCATTGTTGAAGCCGTCTGGCCGTGAAGCCGATCGATCGCCATTATGATCGGCTCTGCGGTTTGCTATCTGCTGCTGAGTGCGAGAGAAAAATGACCATTTCCAACACCTTGCGATCCTTGCTCGTCGAAACTTGTTCTAGGGCTTTCTCCAAGGCTAAATTAAAATTGTTATTGCTGCTGCGTTGAGAGCATAATTTGCTCAGGACGTTTTCAATTTTACATTGAAAAATAAATGATTCATTATCTTCTTGAAACAGGTTTTGGTAGAAGCATGCAAACTTCATTGTTTAAAAAATTGGTTATTACCCTCCGATATTAAGCATGTATGATTGGAGTTTATTGTTGATTTTCGCAAGTTTATTTGGTTATGGTTATTAAAACACCATTTTTCTCATATTGAACGTATCCTAAACATTTTGCTCTTAGCCACTCTGTACTTAAAGATCCTGGTTTAAGCGAATTTACCCTATAGGGAAGAAGCTATTACCATAGGTATCATGGTAAGACCCAAGCGCGGGACCATCATAACTTTACGTTTTGGCACCCCCAGATACCAAAAACACCGTTTGTTCAAATTTCTATATAAATTTAAATATCTATGTGTCTGTAAGCACGATAGCGCCCACAAAAATGGTCCGATCGGAATGAAATTCGGCACAGGCGTGTAAAGTAGTAATTATTCAGACGATTTCGAAAACCAGCCCGATCGGACCATTGTGAGGGGGAACAAGGGAATTTTTCAATTTTTTACTAGAAAAATTAAAATAATCTGATCTTGGGTTACACCCCGCTGAATTTAACTTGAAAAAAACACAGAATTTTGTTTTTTGAATCATTGCTCCATGTCCATTGGTTACTGAGATACTGAGAGTAGTAAACACAGTACGTTGTCCGAATGTTAACCTTATGAGAAAAAGTAAAATTCTATATCTCGCTTATTTCTCAACATATCTTAATAACACTTTCTTTTTGGCTTCATCTAGATGAGATCTAATGCATTGTAGTATAATTAAAATCCCTAAAATTTCCATTTATGTGGCAGCAAACCTCGTATACTCATTCCTTATTATCCTTATGGGAAATAAAAAAAATCTTCCTACATCTTCCTTATATTTTAAGAAATAAGGAACTTGTGTTCTTAACATATCCTTATTTTAAGATATGTTAAGACATATCCTAATAAAATTTGATATATGGCTTCTTCTAGTTCAGATCTACTAAATATTGAATTAAAAACACCCAGTTTTGACATACCTGTTTAGAAAACCTGCATACTCATTCCTCATGTTATTCTTATGGAGCTTACAAAAACATCATATCTAGCAATGTTGGGTTGAAATATGTTGTTTTGCATTTGAAATTCGCTGAGTATGCGGGTCTGCTGCCACGGGGGTATTTAAATAATCTGTCACAAAATATGTTTTTCGATAAACAATGGATTTTATATTTTATCTGAGGTTTGTTTGATTTTATTTTGAGTTTGTTCTATTGTAAATCTTATAAAACTCCTTATTTATCCTAGGGGAAAAACTGTACAAAATAATGAAGTTTACAAACTTGTTTACTTTCAGTACCAGGTGGACCGAGCCTTGCTCGGTAATATTTCATTTTTACCAGTTCATCACGTTAGTATATACTAGGTGAACCCGTGCGAATTCGCACGATTATTAAATTATAAATGATCTTCTGCCATCTATGCGCACATAATATGTCGACAATCTATTTTAAAAATAGATTTTTGGAACGATGCAGCGTGCTGAAAGTGTCTCTGATAGCCAATCGATAGGATGCGTATTGCAGCATTTTAAGCGATGTTCGTTGTGCACTTGCGTATTCATTACAGTTTTTTTAAATCTGTATGTCAACCTTCATGTCGTCATGGAAAAAGTAACGGGTCAGCCACTGGGTCGAGGCAAAATTAGTAATATATTGTACTGTATTGTAATTGGAGAATATGTACTCTTCTAAGAGGCTGATCTTTTGGGTGAATCATCAAGTCACGCCCGCACTTGGTGGTTCGCTATCGTTTGCTCTAAAAATAATAGCAACATCATTAAGTTAAGTCGTTGTATCGACGCTAATATTCTTTTCGATTTCAGACAATGTGTATTCCGAGTTGTGTATGCTGCTCATCTGGAGTATTTTGCAGAACGCAAATCATCACGTTGAAATCTTGCGCTTATGGATTAACTTTAACCAAGTGTTCAGTAAAGCTGTTCATGAGTTTATTGCTGCAATAGCCGTTGGCTTTGTTTAGCATTCTTCCTTGATCACCAGTTTCGACGTCCGTCATAGATACAAATTGGAGCATATAACGAATGCTTTCCTCACGGTAGTAGGGTGCTATAATTGAGTGATAAATTGTTGATTACACTTTATACATGAAAAACCCTCTGCCATTGTTTTCTTCAATTTAATAATTCTTTTGCTTGCTGTTGCGAGCACAGATTTGTAGGAACTAATGTTTTCTTTGTAGTTTCTGTTCAGACTATCGGTAACAGTAATAAGGCTTTGAATGTAATTGCTTTGTCGGTATGTAAGTAGATTCACTTTCCCTTATGGCAGCAGTATGAAAATCCTTAGCCTCTTAATCTTTTTTCTCATTGAAAATGTAGCGCGCCACATTTCTGACATGGTAAGGCCATCCCGCCAAGTGAATGCTGGAGAATCCTTGGATTAGTTAGTGATATTTTTGTCAGTGCAATTTTCCACTAATTGATCCAGCTCCGCGTACGAAGCCTCTGCTTGCACACGCACACCTTCCCGCACATTGCCCAGCCGTGTCCGACCGCTATAAACACTTCTTTGTCGTTCTTCTTCTTTGTCATTCATGTCTCAGACACCGAGCAGTGCGGACTTGTGTACCAGGCGCTCCCGCCAAACCGATCGTTACTGTGATTCATAGTTTTCGTAACCTGCGTTTAATTGTTACTGAGCCTTGGTTTTATTTATTGTTCCTGCTATTATTTTCTCCTGTATTACGTAAAACAATTCAAAATGGCGGACTGCACAGTATGTAATAAATCAACTGGAGTGATCAGGCATAAAATAGTTTGCTCTGAATGTAAAGCCCATGTCACCAGACTTGTGTCAACTTATCTGCGAAGGATGTTGAATTTATAGAGACAGAAAAGCAAATATGGAGGTGTCCTGCAAGTACCAAAGCGAGGAGGAAAAGTATGACTGGTAAGCCTAGTGAGTCAGACCCCATGAGCAAACTATCCCAAGCAAAGCCGTAGCCAGGAAATTTTTTCGGGGGGGGGGGGGGGGGGTTTGGGCAGGGCCGGCGGGTGAATTTCCGGCTCGGCAAAAGTGGTGACCTTTTTTTTGCCTTTATCGTCGTTTTTGACCCTTTTTAACTGTTTCCGGGCCCCTCTACGTTTGTTCGGCGAGTTTTGGGGGGGTTTCGACTGTTTCGGGGGGGTTTTCACGCCCATTTACTACGTTTTCAAATCGATAAGCTCAACGAAGCAGCTGAAGATCGCAAACGTATTGAGAGGGAGATAAACAAGTCCTTCGAATTTGTCAGCGAGCAAGTGGCTGAACAAAAGAATGCCCTCCAGCACAGAAGAATCAGATCATATATACTTCATATCTAGTATACTTCATCTGTGCCTCCAGGAACAAAACTCCAAGCTAACTGAGTATTTAGCTATGATTGAAAATCTAAGGCTTGAAAACACTAACCTAAAGAAAAAGGTTGCGGAACTAGAGCTTCGGATCGAAGATAATGAACAGTATACGCGCAGCAATATGTTAGAAATCCAAGGTGTTCCTGAGATCTTCTTCTAAATTGTGTTACTGTATTAGTATGTTTTCATTCGTTCATTTTATTGTTGGCATTGTCTGTTTTTATGTCTATGTTTTTTATATATCATTATATTATATTTATTATAGTCTGTCTGATTATAATAACTTGTCTTGTCGCCTGTCGCTCAGATAATTATTGTTAGTATTTTTATTAAGTATCATGAGTGAATCAAACGAAAGTAGTTTAAATGCTTCCCTTAAGTTTATTGTATTACATCAAAATAATTCTAGTTTAAGAGAAAACTTTGATTTTTTCCTAATCGAACTTAATGCAACAGTTGACCTACCTGAAGTAATTATTTTATCCGAGATATGGATACACAGCTGTGAGTTGGAATTGTACAAAATTGTAGGCTATAACCAATATGCACAATGTAATGACAGCTACAGATCAGGCAGTGTAATTGTTTAGTGAGCGATTTGCCGCTGGTCAGTTAGCTGTTGACATCCAGTCAGCTGATGCGCTCAAGGTCACTGTCGATCCAGTGCCGTCCCGAGCCTTGTCGAAGTGTGGCGATATACAGATTGCACTCACATACGATTCCATCCTTTTTAGATGATTTAACTGTCTTGCTATCCGAGTCATCAGAACGTAACTTACTTATTGTTGGTGATATAAATCTTTGTTTGCTTAAAAAATCACACCAGGTAGACAATTATTTGACAATTATGGCCAAAAATGGTATTGAACAGTTAATTAATTCTCATACAAGAGGCAATAGTTGTTTGGACCAAAATTTTTTTTTAAATTTGACCACACTTTTTTTGGACCACAAAAAACGTTATTTTTCAAGGAATTATTACAATTTGTTATAATTCCATGAAAAATAACGTATTTCGTGAGCTCGCCAACGCATTAATTTTAGACCAATTTTTATGATTGAGGTGTCAAATTACTGGAAATTTTGTCAATATTTCCTGAATGCTGTTCATTTTCCTTTAGGTGAAAATAACGTTGCCCAATTGGGCATCTATGTCACCCATAAATTTACATGTATTTCTTATGGAAGGGATATTTTTTTAATATTAACAAAATTAGTGCTTACCTTGTAAACGGTTGGACCAAAGTAGACATATTATATATTTTTCTTACAGGAAATTTAATTTTCTTTAATTTTCAAATTTCATAGGTAATACTAAAGGTTTATAGTTTTCAAGATATTTAGAAAAACCAAAAGGATGTTACCTTTAGGCCCCTCCAGCCCAGCCGGCTCAAGGGCTAAGGGCGGGGGCTTTTGATATGTTTTACTCCTAACTAGTCCAAACAAAGTTACAAAGTCAAAAATTGTGATCCATGCAATTCCCTCTATACCTCTTTTTGAGCATTCATTGCCTGGACTAACTTGACAGATGGCTGGATTTGCAAAAAGCTGTTATGATTACTTGGTTTTTATTTTCGTTATTTATTTCGTTGCTATCAAAGCAACTCATTAGGCTAATGTTAAATTTTACAACTTTCATATTCACTTTTTTAAGTAATTAGATTTTTACTGGCAAAGGTAATTAGATTTTTAGAGCCGTTTTCGAGACAATTAATCGTGTAAATATTCAAACAAACATCATTCATATAGGATATATATGAGTTGATAGGATTACTAGTTGGTGCCCCGGCTTGGCACGAGTAATAATAAGTGCTGCAATCTGTGGTTAAGTCTGGTGTCCACGTATAGCACTATGGTTCCAAAACTTTAGTCGTTTACTGTACTCAAGCCCTTTCTTGGAATTCTGAGACGTATTGACAAATCTACATGGAACTTCAAAATATCTTCAATGTAACACCGTTATCGAGTCATGATTGCGAAACTAAAACCCCTCGCGACTTAATATACATATACGCTTTTGGCCCATTCTTCCAATAAAAGGAATAGAAAGTTAGTAAAATAATAAATGCCATGGTAAAATTTGCACCCAAATCCGTGAAAAAATTTGATTTGAAATCGTCAGATACCAATACAGTTATTAAGTTAAATATTAGAATTTTGACCATTTATTAGGCTTAAAAATGGATTAAGGCATTTCCAGTACCTTACTTATTACAGATTTTTCGGAGGTGAAGTAAATTTATATGCTCAATAATCTCTTTTGATTTCTTTAAGTAAAGGTTTAGAGATTTTTGAAAACAAAAATAAACTTATATAGTTCTCAACTTAGCAGCTTAGTTAATTAAATACAGGTCATTATTTTTTACACATTCTTTAATTTACTTAATTGCAATAACATTTCATGTGCAGAATAATACAAGTTGTCCAACTTCAACTACCGTAGCGTTCTTGTGTTACCGCGGCGCGTGGCGGGAGTCACCGAGCCTAGTGCCACACAGCCCGCCACGCCGCCGCGTAGTTGTGAACATGAGCCCCAGTGTTCGTGGACGAGGGATGAGCAGGTTCGGCGGGTATCGACCGCGGCGCGTGGCGAGTCACCGAGCCTAGTGCCACACAGCCCGCCACGCCGCCGCGTAGTTGTGAACATGAGCCCCAGTGTTCGTGGACGAGGGATGAGCAGGTTCGGCGGGTATCGACCGCGGCGCGTGGCGAGTCACCGAGCCTAGTGCCACACAGCTCGCCACGCCGCGCCGCCGCGTAGTTGTGAACATGAGCCCCAGTGTTCGTGGACGAGGGATGAGCAGGTTCGGCGGGTATCGACCGCGGCGCGTGGCGAGTCACCGAGCCTAGTGCCACACAGCTCGCCACGCCGCCGCGTAGTTGTGAACATGAGCCCCAGTGTTCGTGGACGAGGGATGAGCAGGTTCGGCGGGTATCGACCGCGGCGCGTGGCGAGTCACCGAGCCTAGTGCCACACAGCCCGCCACGCCGCCACGTAGTTGTGAACATGAGCCCCAGTGTTCGTGGACGAGGGATGAGCAGGTTCGGCGGGTATCGACCGCGGCGCGTGGCGAGTCACCGAGCCTAGTGCCACACAGCTCGCCACGCCGCCACGTAGTTGTGAACATGAGCCCCAGTGTTCGTGGACGAGGGATGAGCAGGTTCGGCGGGTATCGACCGCGGCGCGTGGCGAGTCACCGAGCCTAGTGCCACACAGCTCGCCACGCCGCCGCGTAGTTGTGAACATGAGCCCCAGTGTTCGTGGACGAGGGATGAGCAGGTTCGGCGGGTATCGACCGCGGCGCGTGGCGAGTCACCGAGCCTAGTGCCACACAGCTCGCCACGCCGCCGCGAAGTTGTGAACATGAGCCCCAGTGTTCGTGGACGAGGGATGAGCAGGTTCGGCGGGTATCGACCGCGGCGCGTGGCGAGTCACCGAGCCTAGTGCCACACAGCTCGCCACGCCGCCGCGTAGTTGTGAACATGAGCCCCAGTGTTCGTGGACGAGGGATGAGCAGGTTCGGCGGGTATCGACCGCGGCGCGTGGCGAGTCACCGAGCCTAGTGCCACACAGCTCGCCACGCCGCACAGTGTGGCAAAACCACGAAAACGTGGCAAAAATTATTAGCTCATGTTTTTTTTATTAAGTCATGTTAGATTTGGTTTAAAGACCTTTAAAAAATAATAACAGAGTAAATTGTGACCATAATTAACCCTTTACATTTTTCATACTTACCTTAAATCATATTAATTAATTTCACCCAGTACATTTATGTACAGTAAACAGTTTTTCATCTTCACTCACAATTTCACAGTTAACTAACAAACAGTCTAAAAAGAACAATTATGCTTTTTTTATTGATCAAACAAGCAATTAAACTGAATTTGTACTGTATAATAACGTATTTAAACACTCAACAGTCAAAATAGATGGTAGTAAAATTGTTAATTAAAAGGTCCCCTCACTTGGGCAACTGCAACATAAATACACTTTATTTAGTTAGTTTCAAAAGCGGAAATTTTTATTTGTTGGCAATATCTAATATTTCAGGGAAAATAAGGGTAAATTCAAGAATTTATATCGAACAAACTATCGATTTTATTGAAATTAATGTAGGCCCTAAGCAATTTTGTGCAGAAAACATTAAATTCCTAAGAACCCAATTTTTAATATTTACAGTTATTCTCAAATCTATTGCCAACCACCAATTCTGCATCTTACCAACCACAAAATTTTTTGTTCTAATTTCAAATGCTTCATTATTGTAATCTTAGTTTTAATAAAAAAGTTATAGGATCTTTGTACCAAATTTCATTACGATCGGACCATTTTTGTGGCCGCTATTGTGTTAACCAACACCCACAGATATATAATATATTCATATATAATATATATAAATTTGAAATAATGGTGTTTTTTGATTCTGGGGCCCCGAAACGAAGTTATCATAGCGTCAGGCTTAGGTCTTTCTATGAGACCTTACGGTAATAGCTTATTCCTTTAAGGAAATTCTCAATAAAGTCACAAAATTGCCGCCATTTTGAAAAGGATTGACATAATTAAATTATATTCTCAAGGAAATATTTTTTTTCAGGTCCACTAAAATAATATTTTATTTTTATACATATTTACGAAGAATATTGTAAGATTTTAACCTAAGACCTTGTGTTTCTGGAGCACCCTGTATTTCACTTAGAGTTCAACCCCCATTCTCGGGGACATTAATTATAAGTTTTAGGTGATCTAACTAACAACTTTTAAAATTTTCGGCCTCCTGGCATTTTCTCCAATCGACAGGACTAATTTGACTAGGGTATAGCGGTTTCACGTAACTTGATGTATTGAATAAAATGATATATTTTAAGGTTAATATTTTTATTTTGAGCAAGTATGAGCAAGATTCTAGAATGATGACAAAAACTACAAACTTAAAGCTACAGAATGGTATAAAAACTTCCATGGGGAGGCGTGGGGAAGGTGGTTAAAAGTTTACATACTTTTACGAAAAATTAAAAAACTATTACCTAAAATTAGGTTTTTTGTTTTGGCCGATACATCTAATATTTTTACTAAGCTCCACGATAAATGTACTTATCAACTTACCTGAAGACTCTGAAGCCATTTTTGTAACTGTATTGGACACAAGATTGAAATTACAAAAGTTCCAAAACTTGGATGCAATATGCTTGCAATGCGCACCGCTGCAAATGCTCAGTTTAAGAAGACGATTGAGGGCAAATAGAAAGCGTCCACCGATCGGCGGTTATTATATCTAATCCAATGGTATGTCTAGATAATAAAAATCAATTGTTGGTAACTCTGGGTGTATTTTTATTTTTTGGATTTTTGCCACATTTTCGGGATTTTGCCACACTGTGCGCCGCCGCGTAGTTGTGAACATGAGCCCCAGTGTTCGTGGACGAGGGATGAGCAGGTTCGGCGGGTATCGACCGCGGCGCGTGGCGGGAGTCACCGAGCCTAGTGCCACACAGCCCGCCACGCCGCCACGTAGTTGTGAACACGAGCCCCAGTGTTCGTGGACGAGGGATGAGCAGGTTCGGCGGGCATCGACCGCGGCGCGTGGCGAGTCACCGAGCCTAGTGCCACACAGCACGCCACGCCGCCGCGTAGTTGTGAACCCTGTACTCTGTCCGATCCGTAGACGCTGTCCACATTTTATAGGCCTACTACCTAAATCAGTTTTTTCTTCACTTAATTTGTGTTCACTAATAGTAAATTTATCAACCCGCTACCTCCTATAGTGAACGTTCGCTATATTTAATCTTTTTGACTAAAAATTGAACGAAAACATTGTTGTAACAAAGAAACATTATCGCCAAAAACTCATTTCACTCGTTACTTGTGAGGAAGCGAAAATTAAGAGTCAACTGTGTTTTTAGTGTATGAAGTTGGCTGCTGACATCTTATCCAGGTCCTTAAACCCAGTAGGCAATACCTACTTGCCCCATATTTGTTTGATGTTCAAACACTCCAATATATTACAAAATATGAAAATGACTTGGGGAGACAGCTTAAAGCGTACATTTTTAATAACTCGCGAGATTCATCATACGATATAGTTTTTAATCAATCCTACTAATATGATATAATATGTGAAAGTTTTTGAGCTTTGTTTGTCATCATCGATGTAATAAACGATGTCTGTCATATTATGTAAGTCAATTGTAACAACGTATCAATCCAAGCAGACGAATGTAAAGAATGAAAAGAAACTCAAAATAAAATCAAATCAAATCAAATTTATTTCGATATTAATCATAACAAAAGAAATATTGCACATCTTCCGAAATTTGTCCCCACCTAAGCCACATTGGCTTGTGCGTGGGTGACGAGTTCTTTATAAGAAACAAGTGCACTCTTAAAATAAGTTTGAAAGAAATTACATTAAATAAGAATAATTAATACTAAGTTTCAAATATTAAGAAAAAAGAGGGACAGTTACAGACAGACGTTAATTTTTATATTAAGAGGCGAAAGAAGGAATATAATCAAAAATAATAGAAACAATTAATCATTAAATAACAAAGTTCAAAATAACCACAAGATACGTTTGAGGCGTCATTAGAGTTTTGATTAAAATGGAAAATGAATAATTGAAGAGAACGTAATGCAAAACAAATATTGTTTTGTTTTAGAAGCGAACTGTAAGTAATGTGAAGTAGAAGTAGGTTATTGAATGGTAAAAGCAGGAGTAACAGATATGGCGAGGTTCAGTAGTGAACGCAGTCAAGTAGAGGGGGTGGTCCAAGGAACAGCCAGGAGGGATGCTGAGTACTCGGGTCCGACGCCAGCCAACAGCCAGGCAGTGACGCGCTTTTTATACATCGCCAACGTGACCTGCGGATTTCTTAAGTCTGTAGGAATTCTTCTGAGTAATAAATTTGCTGTGAAAATGACATTTGTAAAAAAAACAAAGAGTGCTGCCTTGGACAACCCCATAATCAATCATCCTGGGGTCACTCATGATTTTGTTTAAAGATACAATCTGTTTACGGTCCGATGTCCGATAAATAGCTTTTAAACCAGTTGAGTGCCACCCCTCAAAAACGGTGCAGGAGCAATACCAGCTGTTTCAAATTTTGAACGTGGGCGAAGCTACATCTATTTCAATATATGGAAGGAAGTATTCAACAAAGGTAGAGTAGTATTCACCTAAGTTGGCCAAAACGAAAGTAAACAAACTATTACCTTCTTACGAACTTAACCATAAAAACCAGCTGTGCTGAAAACATTGTCAACGAACATCTGTTTAGTATAGCACTTGCAATAAAGGGAAAGTTCTGATGCAATTTGCAACTGGAAATTCACTTGCGCGGCTTAAAATATTACTAAGGGGCTTTTCTAAATAAATTATGTATTAACAGGGAGATGATGTGTCATGGATGCGGCATGGTTAATAGTCTAAGATTTTCTTATGAAATAATATTTACAAAGAAATGTAGGCGTGTTTTTGAATAACCAGTACTACTTGCTGCAAGTCAGCATCTGAAAAGAGAGATTGTTTCATATTGCGGTCAAAACTTATTAAAATTGGCCCAGGAAAAATAAACAAGCAGTTAAACAAACTAAAATACTCGTAAATCGAGAAATAGAATCAAATTAAACTTTGGCAGCTATGTAAAAAGGTTGAATGGAAATAAAAACTTCTAAAAATAGGCGATATTGTAAACATTCTATAACCTATAACAACTCGTAAACAAACGCAACGTGGCAATGTGATAGTTCTGAGAAAATGTAATCAGACACCATGTGTAACCAACAATGTTTTCAATGTGACTTGTATAACAATTTTTGATGAGATGATTAGTACATGCTTTGGCCAACTTACGTGAATCCTACTCTAGTAAATTCCATAACGAGACCTTTAACACCCAACGATGATGGAGCGCAAAACGTTAATTATCAATTCAGCGTACTCGACTGCCCATCTGGCAAACATCAGTCATTATTATAATGAAATGTGAGGGGTATGGGTATATTATATACACCTCGCATTTCAATTCTTAGTCTGGAATAATACATGGCTGTGAAATCTTGAGAAAGTTTAAAATTAGAGGCTAGAAAATATTTAATCCGCTTATAAGCAAAGGACCTCAGACGAGGCAAACCCTCGAACAATGGTCAGTTTTCATAGCCAGTGTTATGGTATCAAAGCTGAGGTTTAAACTTAAATTTTTACCGATATAATCATCATGGATAAAAATTCAAAAGTTTCAATTAGGGCCTTTTTGAACGAGGCTTTAAAACGCTTCATGCTTCAATAGAAAAAGTTACTAATGCTGAAATTGTAATGTAAAAGATCTCAAGATACCTGGGTTTCTTGCTTTGATTTTTTTGGCACAGACTTTTTTGTACATATTTTATTGTTATTTCGTTGCAAAAATGGCAACCCATAAGTTCCAATGATAATTTTTCTAAAATTTCTAACCGTTTTCCTACAAATTCTGAAAAATTAAGGAATTCTAATACTACTTCTACAGAATAAAAATACCTTAAGCACAGAAAGTTCAGATTTCACCTCCTTCCCAAAGAGACTGAGAAAAGAGTTTGTTTGTTTTAATCATTGTGTAGCCATATTTTTGTGGTAATGTCAGTAGATAATGTTCGCAATCATGTAGTACAATGTTCTGTTTTTATAGGGTGTTGTTTTCCTTTTTGCTGGATGAAAAATGCAAATTTTGAGTTGAGGGCAAATAGGGATATGAAAGGGACATAACAACTTTTCAATTTATACTTACCTTTGTCTGGTAGTTTTTCAATATAAAAAAATAGTAAAAAATAGTATTTTGTTTATTACCAAAAAACTAATAAAGCCTTTGTAAAATGTACAGAACTGAAGGCATTTAAATTTGCACCATAAATTTTAAGAATCGCACATTTAAAACGGTAGATATTTTAAGTAATGAGAACACGAATATTTCTACATCAACTTTTAACACTATTGCTTCGAGTTTGAGATCTTTATGATGTTATCTGTGTGACTTTATAGTCTTTCAAAATCGTTACATACATAATCTTACCTTTCATCCTGTTTTTCAAGCAATAAACATAAAAATGTGAATAAAAGCTAATGAGTAACAAAACAATTTTGAAAGAACATTAAATCCAAACATTTTATTATATTGCAACTTACTACCCCAGCCGGGGAGTTCCGCTGGGAGAGGTCGGGGAGGCGCTGGCTAAGTCGGGGAGGTGCCGGCCACGTCGGGGAGGTGCCGGCCACGTCGGGGAGGTGCCGGCCTCGTCGGGGAGGTGCCGGCCACGTCAGGGAGGTGCCGGCCTCGTCGGAGAGGTGCCGCCCAAGTCGGAGATACCAGCCACGTCGGGGAGGTGCCGCCCAAGTCGGGGAGGTACCAGCCACGTCGGGGAGGTGCCGGCCACGTCGGGAAGGTGCCGGCCACGTCAGGGAGGTGCCGGCCTCGTCGGGGAGGTGCCGCCCAAGTCGGGGAGGTACCAGCCACGTCGGGGAGGTGCCGGCCACGTCGGGGAGGTACCGGCCACGTCGGGGAGGTGCCGGCCACGTCGGGGAGGTGCCGCCCAAGTCGGGGAGGTACCAGCCACGTCGGGGAGGTGCCGGCCAAGTCGGGGAGGTGCCAGCCACGTCGGGGAGGTGCCGCCCAAGTCGGGGAGGTGCCAACCAGGTCGGGGAGGTGCCGGCCACGTCGGGGAGGTGCTAACCAGGTCGGGGAGGTACCAGCCACGTCGGGGAGGTGCCGGCCTCGTCGGGGAGGTGCCGGCCAAGTCGGGGAGGTGCCAATCAGGTCGGGGAGGTGCCGGCCACCTCGGGGAGGTGCCAACCAGGTCGGGGAGGTGCCGTCCACCTCGGGGAGGTGCCGGCGACGTCGGGGAGGTACCGGCCAAGTTGGGGTGGTGCCGGCCAGGGGGAGGTGCCAACCAGGTCGGGGAGGTACCGGCCACGTCGGGGAGGTGCCGGCCAGGTCGGGGAAGTGCCGGCCAGGGCACCCGACATGGTTGTGACACGCGGCTACTGGGACCGGTACTTCAACCTTTCATAAGTTTAGTTCTACAGTTTAGGTTCAGTGTTAGAGAAATTTCCTCTGCAATAAGCTATTACAGTTTTTTAACAGAATGGACAAAAAATATCCGTTCATGGTAACCTCAGTAATCATATTAATATTCATATTAATTTATAGTTTTTATTTGTACTTTCTGGATATGAAGTGAGTTTATTGCGTTAAAGCCTTTTTACCCGCACAAATCAACATTTGTTTAAAATTTAACATGGGCTATATGGGAAATTTAATTTTAATTTTTTTTTTAATGTCTGTTAGCACGATAACTTGTAAAAATCGTCCGATCGTAACAAAATTTATAATATACAAGTTTTACACTAGGTTCTCTTGGTCGAGTTCTTAAATCAGCCAGATCGTCATATTCAAAGCGGGGTAAAGGCACCTGTTGTAAGAGATATTTTAGTGAAAACCGAATGCTTGTTTAGACTACATGTATAGCACATAATTAGAAATAGGATAAATATTTTCCAAAAAAATCATCACCGTAGGAATTTTATTCTTACCTGATGATATCTAAAATTTGTTTTATGCTTATAAATACAGTATTTTTAATAGTCTATAGAATTAGCGCCAAAATTGGTCAAAAAGTTTTTCTTATACCAACCTGAGATTTTTTAAAGTCAGATTGGTTGTATGTGTAATAAGATAAAGAAATCACCGGGAAACACTCGATCACCGGTATATATCATTATTAAGTATATATAATTTAAATGTATGCACGCAAGCATTATTTAAAATAATGTTTTTTTTAGTTTTTATTAACAGTTCAAAATTGTGTTTTACGGCTTTATAACTAGGCCCAGCAAAAAAGCTTCAGGAAAAATAATGTTATAGTTTTATTCTACACTGAGAGATCCAAAAAATAAAGCAATATATCGGCAGCATCCGAATCAAGAATACATCACTTTCAGCTTAGTATTATGCTTTAACTAGTGTCGTGAAATCCACGGTAGCATAAACGGAATTGGGATCGTGCCCTGGCGGTGCAATAAAGGCGGTCTGCCGTTAACCCACCCCCCGCCATCACACGGTTACTGCCGCTGCCGCCTGCGATCCTCGTCATCGCAGCCTGGGATTATCAGCCCTTTCACGCGACCACCTACCTCCTCCGTCCGTGATAACGTCATCGTACAGCTCAACCCCCCGCCATCACACGGTTACTGCCGCTGCCGCCTGCGATCCTCGTCATCGCAGCGTGGGATTATCAGCCCTTTCACGCGACCACCTGCCTCCTCCGTCCGTGATAACGCCATCGTACAGCTCCACCCCCCGCCATCACACGGTTACTGCCGCTGCCGCCTGCGATCCTCGTCATCGCAGCGTGGGATTATCAGCCCTTTCACGCGACCACCTGCCTCCTCCGTCCTCGTCGGGGAGGTGCCGCCCAAGTCGGGGAGGTACCAGCCACGTCGGGGAGGTGCCGGCCACGTCGGGGAGATGCCACACACGGATTATCAGCCCTTTCACGCGACCACCTGCCTCCTCCGTCCGTGATAACGCCATCGTACAGCTCCACCCCCCGCCATCACACGGTTACTGCCGCTGCCGCCTGCGATCCTCGTCATCGCAGCCTGGGATTATCAGCCCTTTCACGCGACCACCTACCTCCTCCGTCCGTGATAACGCCATCGTACAGCTCCACCCCCCGCCATCACACGGTTACTGCCGCTGTCGCCTGCGATCCTCGTCTTCGCTGCCCGGGATTATCAGCCCTTTCACGCGACCACCTGCCTCCTCCGTCCGTGATAACGCCATCGTACAGCTCCACCCTCCGCCATCACACGGTTCCTGCCGCTGCCGCCTGCGATCCTCGTCATCGCTGCCCGAGATTATCAGCCCTTTCACGGGACCACCTACCTCCTCCGTCCGTGATAACACCATCGTACAGCTCCACCCTCCGCCATCACACGGTTACTGCCGCTGCCGCCTGCGATCCTCGTCATCGCTGCCCGAGATTATCAGCCCTTTCACGTGACCACCTACCTCCTCCGTCCGTGATAACGCCATCGTACAGCTCCACCCCCCGCCATCACACGGTTACTGCCGCTGCCGCCTGCGATTCTCGTCATCGCTGCCCGGGATTATCAGCCCTTTCACGCGACCACCTATCTCCTCCGTCCGTGATAACGCCATCGTACAGCTCCACCCCCCCCCCCCCCCCGCCATCGCACGGTTACTGCCGCTGCCGCCTGCGATCCTCGTCATCGCTGCCCGGGATTATCAGCCCTTTCACGCGACCACCTATCTCCTCCCTCCGTGGAGCTGTACGATGGTACAGCTCCACCCAGGGATACATATTCACTCCCCGGGGTGTCAGTTTTGGTGCCCAAGACCGTCCGGGAAGAGGCAGTACAAAGGTAATGTGCTGCCATGTGTAACCGAAGGTTGCACCGTTCACTTTCTTGGCCCTGATACTCTGATCCCGGCGGATCTAGGCTGGAATCCCGAATGATTCCCTGGTAGGGGGCAGCAGCACAACCAGTACTGGAATGAGCAAAAACCAGTTCAGGATGAGCCCGTGCTTAGGTGGGGGGTGGCACCTGGACCCGGAGGTTCAAGCCGGATGCCTGGGCATCTGTCACGTGGGTGAGTTGCCTAGGCACTGCGGGCCTTAGACTAAAGGTGTTATGCGATCCGTGCTGAGAGTCATGTGGCACTGGGGGCCTAATATTCAGTGTATTTAACGGAGCCTTGTGTGGGATCCTGGGGGAACCCAGTCGTATGTAACCCTTACCTCCCTAATCGGGTCACTGGAGAGGTGGTCTTTTAGATAGATACCCGTGAAGAAGGGCATCACCTGATATACGGATAGCTCGAAAAAGCCATCTGGAACAGGGGCAGGGATACATGGTGTCAGACCCAAGGTGCATTGCTGCATAAGCCTGGGAAACTGGCTAACGTATTCAAAGCGGAAGTTGTTGCGTTGTCTGAGTGTGCGAGAATGTGTGTGCATCGTGGTCTCAAAGGCCACACCATATACGTGACAGCAGAGCTGCACTGATGGCACTTGACAGCTACGACTTCACTTCTAAGGCAGTGTGGGGCTGTCAGGTCATGAAAACCCTGGGAGAGAGCAATAAGGCAACACTTAGTTGGGTTCCAGGGCACCGAGGAATTGCGGGCAATGAGGGAGCTTACATGTGGGCAAACAGAGGAGCTGACAGCCCAATCATTGGTCCGGAGCCTACGTGCGGTGTTGCCTACAGCACAGAACATAGCACAGTATGTGAGCAGTAAGAAACAGCCTTCCACGTGCTATTTGAGTGCCCAGCCCTACAAGGTCTGCGCACTAGACTCCTTGGCTTACCAATGAGTGACCTAGGGGAAGAACAGGTAACCATCGTCAAGAAGATCTCAAGGTTCGTTAAGGACCTGGGATTTGACGGAGAGTGAGGACCTGTGTCTGAGGGTGTACAATAAGCTAATTTAGCTGCGTTGCAACACCATGGTCAAGTGAAGCCATCGCTCTCTTTAAAAAACGCCCTTTCACGCGACTACCACCTCCTCCGTCCGTAATAACGCCATCGTACAACTAGCTAGAATACAGAGACACCGACTATTTATACAACTTTTAAATTCTTTTTAGGCATGTCGGAAACCATACTTTAAACTAAATGGCTTATGGTTGGACCCCGTTTTGACAAAACTATTAAATGTGTGCTGCCCAAAAAAGCCAAATTTTTAAGGTCAAGCCAAAGTTTTTTCCCCTTAGTTAAAAACAAAAACTCTCGATTCAGTAAATAATGTTGTTGTTGTATTTTATCTTTTCTTATAACTTTTTTTACATATAATGTCAGATATAATCCTCTTATATCTTCAGTTTCCCTGCCTGTCCTGTTAATCTGATAATATATTATTTCATTTGTCAATTTAAATAAGTATAGTTTCCTTTTTTTGTGAAAGTGGGTGCATCACCAGTGTTGATAGTCTCAGTCCTACGCACAGGTCGAAGGACCTATGTAGGACTTTATTTCATACATATATCACTTTTTTGATGTACAATGATTGTAAAAAAGGAAATAAACATATATTTGATTTGACTTGATTTGCCCTGTAGCTTTAAGAGATAACGCCGTTAGTATATTCTAGGGTCAGAGTTCCAGTACTATTGGTTGATAAACCTGTGACTACTGCAATCAGAAGTTTTGCTTGAAATTTCTATTCCCATATAGTAAATCGTATAGACATATACAAAATGTTAAGGACGTTTAGAGATTTTTCCTTAAGTATGATCTTAATAATTTTTTCTGCAAAACTTTGTAGACAGTAATTTTTTTCCAACGTCACAAAAGATATTCAAATCGGCCAGATCAGTAGGAAGAGTATTTATAAAAAGCCCTAGTATAAGATGAGTACAATATAGATATAGATGAAAACCCTTTAATGCCTTTTGACTGGTTGTTGCTGAATTTAACAAGGTACTGTATTGTAAAAGTAATATTACATTACTAGCCCAGTAAATACAGTTTTACAGTGCAAGCATAATAGCACAGAGAAAGGAACGGATCCGTTCTTTTTTCTGTGATGATAGTTCCCGCGCGAGCCGCTAGGCGAGTGCGGGATTTTAATGCCAGTACTGTAAAACTTACCGGGCGTGTGACGTACGATACTTCACATCATACTTCTAAAAAACATATCTTTAATCATAACGTAATCCTTGCATAAACTATTTCGTTTCTCAATCTTCAAACCTAGCCTATAATAAAAAACAAACATTTGCTATTGCCACCAGTGCTGCCCCTACATTTCTCAGAAGTAACCAATAAATATGCATTAAACTGTGCACAGCAAGGTAAATTTACCGTCTAGCGATCGGCAAAGAGTAACTTTCCAGCCAAGAGCAAGGCACAGAAACAGATGTTTTTGTGTAGTATGATGTAATAGTACATACTACGTTACTAGCCCGGTAAGTACCGTTTTGCCGTGCGAGCATGATAATTCCCGCGCGAGGCGCTAGGCGAGTCGCTTGGCGAGTGCGGAATTTTCATGCGAGTACGGTAAAACTTACCGGGTGTGTGAAGTACGATACTTTACATCATACTACTCAGAAAAAAAACATATTTTTAATCATAACGTATTCTTTGCATAAACCATTACGTTTCCCAATCTTCAAACCTAACCTATCATATACAAACAAACATTTGCTACCGCTACCAGTGCTGCCACGACATTCTTCTGAAGCAACAAATAAACATGCATTAAACGTCGCTTTACTGCAATCAGATGATTGTTACTTCCGTTTCCTAAAGCACGGTAAATTTACTGTGTACTGCACGGTAAAACATCTATAACGTATATTGAATTTTCTTTTAAGAGGGCAGGAGACCCATGTTTAAGGTTTACTCCCTACTACAGTATTTTCTTAAAATTTAACTATGGAACTATAAGCTGTAGTTCCTAAACAAAATACATGCGTCCATAACACTGCTGCCAGGTTTAGGTAATTTCTCCCCAGTAGTTATCAGCGGTGATAGAGATTTTCAATAGTTTATTCCGCGACTGATAAAGCGCCGGGCTTCGAAACCTTGGCAGCGATTTCGTGGGATCGGATCTCAGTGTCGTCGCAAACTTTGGCAGGATTGTTCACCGGTGCACTGTAAACACGCACTCCTTGCTTTGCTTAATATCTCCCAACCACACCCTGAGGTCTATGCAAGAGGGGTGGGCGGGGAAATGTGTAGAGGCTGGTACGTGAATGAGATGGTCAAAATGCATTTCGTTTAGCTCGCAAATTTTATAAAACCATTTTCTTAAAAGAACATAAATGATAATGGTGAAACATATGTAAAGTAAACCATATATTTTTACCGGGTGTTCCATAACAACCGCTTACATTTTAAACAGTTATTTCTCAGCTGTTACTTCACTTAGACAGTTGATTTTTGCAACAATTAAAAGCCTAGCTGATAGCATTTTAGTTGAAATGGAGCAGTGGACTGTTTAACACCAGGCTTTCGCTGTCGAAGCACACACGGTAGGTGAATCAATGACCGTTTTGAGAAGGCTGTTTCCAGGGCATCTTATTTCACGTTTTGGCGATGACGTTTTGGACTGCCCGGTCTCCAGACCTAACACCCTGTGACTTCTGGTTGTGGGGCTACTTGAAGAGCAAGGTTTTCGCCAAGAAACCCCAAACTATTGAAAAACTGAAGAACAGCATCTGTAATGAAATTGCCGCAATACCAATGTCCATGCATTTACGACGGGTAATGAAGAGTTTCCAAAAAAGATTGGAAACATGCTTGGATGTCGATGGACATCATTTGAAGGATGTCATATTCCATAAGTAAATACCCCCGTTGCTGCAGACCTGCATACTCAGCGAATTTCAAGTGCAAAACAACATATTTCAATCCAACATAGCGAGATTTGACATGTTTTGTTAAGCTCCATAAGAATAACATGGGGAATTAATATGCAGGTTTGCTGCTACAGGTATATTAAAACTGGGTGGTTTTAATTCATTATTTAGTAGATCTGAACTAGAAGAAGCTATTTACCAAGTTTAATCAAGATATGTTGAGAAATAAGCAAGATATAGAATTTTACTTATGTCCTTTAAGGTTAACATTGGGACAACGTACTGTGTTTACCACTTTCAATAACTCGGTAACCAATGGACATAGAGCAGTGATTAAAAAAACCAAATTGTTTGTTTTTTTGAGCTGAATTCAATGGTGCCAACCAAAACTCGATACATTTTATTTTCCTATGTAATAAACTAAAAAAACCCATTTTTGGGGGGGTTATCCCCCTTTACCCCCCTTCTGGTGGTCTGATCGGGCTGGTTTACGAAGTCATCCGAGGGATTACCACTTTACATGTCTGTACCAAATTTCATTAAGATCGGACCATTTTTACGGCCGCTATCGTGCTAACAGACACATATAATATATAAATATTTTCATTATAAAATAAATAATGAAATGAAATGAAATATTCTTTATTGTCATAAGAATATAATAAATCATTGACAACGTCATATGTACCGGCATAAGAGCTAGGTCACACCATTATAAAATAACTTAGGCTGTATAAAAATACATAGGGAAAAATAGCAGACCAAAATAACTATATACAAACAAGGTAACATATGGCATCAGTTCTGGAATAGACAAACAATAAAATAAAAACTAAAAATCTATATTTTTGCATTAAAAAATCATCCAAACTGTAAAAGGGATTGTCAAGCAGCCATGAATAAAATTTGTTTTTAAATATATTAAAAGGGTACAAACTAATTTTTCTTTCTAGGAAGTTATATATCCTAAATGAAATTATAATATGACTATTGTGAGTTTTGGATAGCCGAGAAAAATTTATTACTGATTGATTTTTGAAACGTGTATCGTGTAAGGAATGCTTAAAATTTAGAAAATTTTGATTTTTTATGATGTAAATGGTAAGATCAAATATATATATAAATTAATCACAGTTTGAAATTGCAGATTAATGAAAAGTGGTTTACAGTGTTCCCTGTCATTACATTTTTTAATGGTTCTAACTGCCTTTTTTTGAAGTTTCAGTATTTCCTCGATCCTAGTACAGTTACCAATTAGAATTAACCCATACCTAAATATAGACTGAAAGTAAGCAAAATATGCAGTCCTTAAATAGTTATCAGGAACTGCATCGGTTAATCTATTCAAAAGATAAGCTACTCGAGAAAGTCTCTTGTTCAGATATATATATATATATATATATATATATATATATATATATATATATATATAAATTCGAATGAATGGTGTTTTCTGCTTTTGGTGGCCCCACAACGAAAAGTTAACAAGGTCTCGGGCTTAAGTTTTACCATGAGACCTACGGCAATAGCTTCTTCCCTATAGGGGAAATTCTCTAAAATGGTTTAACTATGTAAATATTTTGTAAATAATTCTTTGAGTTTTAATAAACTGTAACTGTTATTTAACACAGCGTTGTTTTATTTATTACAGTACTTCACATCCGCAAAACAAACATTGCATAGATTTCACGTATTATTTATTTTTTATGTCACCTCTATTAGAAAAGTTGAATGGTTTGAACAATTATAATTACAAAAAATGCTAATAATTAAGGAACCGTTCAACGCAAAAATCATCTATCTAACCCATGAATTAGCTGAGCTGTCACAAAACAAAATGTTAGCAGTTATTATGGACCATCCAGTATAAACATAAATGTTTACGCTGGCTGATGATAGAATTCAATGTGCATTCTCTTTCTCAACTAAATGCACTAAGGCCGCCAACCTGAATATATATTTGTATATATATTATATCTTTGCTTGTGCGGATTCAAAATAAATAATCCATCAGTCCTTATATCCACTCTAAAATAAATTACTTTTAAAATGTCATTTCTTGTCGAGTATGTGAAAATCGTTTTCCCCGATACGATGGCAAGTGAGGGCGGGCCGGCTCTGACTCCCCGTATTGTTAACGCTAACAAGGCGAGTTCCGACACTGTGAACAACGGCTGGGAAGAAGAATGTTGTCTGATAGGGCTTGTTACTTTTTCTGCAATGTTTTATGGTGGAAGAGAAATAGATCTTTTCAGCGTTGTTTAATCAATGAGTTTCAAGCAAGGCATGTGCAATTTGTATAGTAGGTTAAGTTAAGCTGTAGATCCATTAGTTGCCATTGGCTTTCGGGCTATTAATTAACTGTTTTGTCGAAGGAACAAACCGACCTCAGTCAATAACAAGACTGCAACATCGTGCCAAAATCATCTTACACTCATCTCTTACGCATACTTGGCTTTTAAAAAACCATTAAAAAAGTAAAGTTTAGCACAATAAACCTTCTGGGAGAATAGCTTGGTTCGGCTCCGATTGAGGGCAACAGTGACGCCATTGAAGCTGGAGCTTGGGTTCCTACGGCGCTATTTTATGTTTTATCCTTACTTTCCTCGACCTCGAGTCCTAACCCAGTTTTATACTCTCTCGCCAGTATCTCAGATCTAACATACCCCTTCATCAGAAACCACATCCAACAATTATATATAAACTTTTTCCCCAAATAAATAATTAAATAATACCCCCGTTGCAGCAGACCTTCATACTCTGCAAATTTCAAATAAATCATTTAGCCAGAGCCATGAATAAGTAAAATCTGCTTACATCACAAAATGAACATACAACAATTTTCTCCATAAGAATAAAAATGAGTATGCGGTTTGCTGCCATGAAAATGTAAAATTGAGAGATTTTTTGTAATAATTTAAACTAGATGAAGCCATGTACAAAGTTTTATTCGGATATGTTGAGAAATAAGCAAGATACAGGGTTTTATTATTTATTTCCATAAGGTTAACACTGGGACAATGCAATGTGTTTACCACGTTCAATATCTCGGTAACCAGTGGACATAGAGAACATGACATGATTCAAGATACTAAACTATTTGTTTTCTAAAGCATAATTTGATAATTTTCTTCCCTATATGTAAAAAATCCCAAAACCCATTTTTTGAGAGATTTATCCCCCCTTACCCGCTCTTTCGATGGCCCGATCCCGCTGGTTTTCGAAATTGTCTGAATAATTACCACTTTACATGTCAGTGGCAAAATTCACTCAGATCGGACCTGTATATACCGGGTGTCTCACCTAAAGTGAACCAATAGCTAACTTTTTTATTATAAATCTGACAAAGAACTTCTTATGGGGCACTTCCCTTAATTTTTAACGCTGCTTTTTGGAGTCACTTCGAAATTTAAAAATATGGCCGCCATTTTCTAATATGGCGGACAACTTTGATTTTTGTTATGGAACACCCTATATTTTAGGGCGTTTTTGGATTTTAAGAAATTTTTAACCTTTATAATTTTTTTCTAAACCAAATGGTTAAGGAGGTATGAACAGTTAAAGTTAGATTTTTTCCCATTTAAAATGCATTGGGACATTTTAGGTAGTCTGTATATCGAAAACGGTTGGGTTTAATAAAAGATACAAAAGAATAAAAGTGCCTAAAATGTTAGTTTAGTTGAGGTTTAATCATAACATAATTTTTAGTCGAGATTTAATCGTGGAAATGTGTCTGTTTAAATATGATTTTACTCCATAAGGAATACATGGATTGACACAGTTAAACGGACAATGCATTTTAAATGGGGAAAATAAAACTTTAACTTCTCATATCTCCTGAACCATTGAGTTTAGGAAAAAATTAGAAAGAGTAAAAATTTCCTAAAATCAAGCGTAAAATCAAAACGCGCCCTGAAATATAGGGTGTTCCATAAGAAGAATCAAAGTTGTCCGGCATATTGGAAAATGGCGGCCATATTTTAAAATTTAAAAGTGACTACAAAAAACAGCGTTAAAAATTAAGGGAAGTGTCCCATAAGAAGTTCTTTGTCAGATTTATAATAAAAAAGTTAGCTATTGGTTCACTTTAGGTGAGACACCCGGTATATATGAAAATATGAACGAATGTTTTTTTCCATCTGAGGCCCTCAAAACGAAAAGTTGTGATGTTCTCGGGCTTAGGTCTTACCATGAGACCTATACGGTAACAGCTTCTTCCCTATGGGAGAAATTCGCTAAAATCAATTGCATTCTAGGTTGGAATTACACTCCGCAATCGGTATTCAGTATCCAGCTCTCTAATACACACTGATAGTTTTTTAAGGCGCGAGATTGTTGATCTAAAGTGTAGGCTAATTACTCGATACAGTTCTCTCCTTTTGTCCCGAATACCGCGTATTCAAGTTTATATCTTTTTATTGCAGTATTATTCTTCCAAAAGTCTGTCATACGTATTATGAAATAATCTTATTAATATTGTGAAATTTCAACATTTACATACAACTAACGTGTAGAAATTTATCCTCAAATTTTCTCACCCAGACCTTTCATTTAAGTACAGAGTTGATGGGTGTCAGACTTAAGGTTTTCTCAAAGATTCTGTGTAATTTTGGCTTTATATGTGGATAATGGAGGTAACAATAATAATAATTATTATTACTTTCATCACAAAGAATTAAAAATTCATTAAGAATTATCACCATACATAATAAGGAAAATTACTATTATTATCATTATTATTTTATTTTATGAAACACGCATTATTTTTATAAAAATTAGGTAGCCAAATCCCAGAATATGATTTAAAATGGGTTGAAGTAATTTCTGATTGATTTCAGTAAACCTTTACTTGTTTTATTAGCCAGAACATCTAATCAAATTCTTATTTATTTACCTTATTGGTAGCTAGAATGTGGTTTACTGATAGTAACCAATACTGACCAGTAAACCTACATCTCTGTGCCGTGCTATTTGCCCGTTTCCGAAAGTGCACTAGTCGTGTCGGTTCGTTGATTTATTATGTTAAATGTTAATGGACTTCGTAGGTTTATGAATCGTGAACAATGTTTCTTGTTCGTGTTTTTTTATTTAAATTCTGAAAAATGCTCGTATGGTGAGCTGATGTTTTAACCTGTATCGATCGCGACTGAAGACGTATCGTGAATGATAGGGAACGCATCTCGCTAAATTACCTGCAAACAACTTCTGGCCACCAATAAGGTAAATTAATAAGAAGAAAATCTTTCTTTTTTTCAAACAAGTTTTCATGTACTAGAACAACTAAAGTTTTGAAGGCAGGGAGAGCAAGTGTGAATCAGATTACACCGCGGCGGCGTGTCGTTAATTGCAGTCAGGGAGCGATGAAGAGTGGAGGGGGTTAAGGCATGGGGTATGGTTCGAGGGTTTTATACAGGATATTCGTTAACTTCTTGTTGATGAAACTTATTTCACTATATTCTATCTTGATTTCATTTGGTGTTAACTTATAAGTTATAACTAAGTTTCGCTCTGCCTCAAATATGCCATACAAATTTTGGGATAGTGGTAATTTAAGAAAGAAAAAAGTATGGTCGTATTCGTTCTACGGAGCAAATGGGAATATCAAATTTATTAATTATTAAGAAAAATCCGATCACTAATCAAGATTTAGGACTTTGATTAGAGATAAGTCTTTTTTCCAAATTTGGCCGCAGACAAGTAAATTATGAGGTAAAATTTAATCTCTGAAATAAATTAAATGTATTCCTCAGCACTTAATTTTATGATTTCATAAAAGACCAGCGATTTTAGGTGGGAGTTTACACCTAAAACCCGTTTAATAGGGACATTGATTCTTTGTTTCAAATTCGTTGTTGATGACGGTGAGTTAGAAAAGGGGCATGGAAACAGAAAAAAATTTAGAGTGAATATGAGTTGACACTCAAATACATATGACTATTTCGATTTTAAAATAACACAATCGCTCACATATAAATAATTCAAATGTATAAAAAACCAAATAATATTGCGGAATACGATAAATATGCTTGTAATGTAAAAAGTCTGTCCTACTTTTGCATTTAATTTAAAAATATATATTCTTGAAAATTAATCCGCTGTATTAAATTTACTTTACTCCACGTTTACGGCGACCTGTTATCAATGTAAAAATCATGCACTCTCAGCTCCAGTTTCGTTTTTACTATCCAGACTCTGGCGCGGGAGCAAATGAGCAGTAGTGTGCGAGCAGACAGACGTTTGTTATCAGATAATGGCTGTAATCATGCCGAGATAGAGAGGGTGGTGAGGGTTGCGGGGGTGCGAGCGAGGGAGAGTGAGGGTGGGGTGATATTGAGCCGCGCGTGCCGCCGCAATTCTGACTGAAGCTGCCGCCCGCCACCACAGCACGTATCACGGAACTGGGGCACGAGCTGACACATGGAACTGGGGCACGAGCTGACACATGGAACTGGGGCATGAGATGGCGCGTGGAATTGGGGCACAAGCTGGCACATGAAACTGGGGCATGAGCTGGGCACGTGGAATTGGGGCACAAGGTGGCACATGGAACTGGGGCACGAGCTGACACATGGAATTGGGGCACTGGCACATGGAACTGGGGTACGAAATAGCATATGGAACTGAGACAACCGTGCTTTCACATGGAACCGTAGCACAAGCTAGCTCATTGAACTGAGGCACAAGCTGGTACCTGGAACTGAGACAACCGTGCTTTCACATGGAACTGGTGCACAAGCTGGCACATGGAACTCGGGTGCGAGCTGGCGCGTGGAACTGTGACACAAGCTGCACATGGAACTGGGGCTCCGTGGAACTGGGAGTTATAGCTCATCTGTCACTTGTCCGATGTTGATGATTAATATCTCAAATGAAAGCTGGTATTTACTAAAACTAAAACGTACTACATATTTTAATTATAATGAGAAATACAGGGTGTTTTTTACCCCAACCAAAACTTTATTTTATCAGGGAAGGATTATTCCCCCCAAGAACCCAGGATTTTACCCCACTATATTATTTTCTTTGGGGATACATACAAAGTAAGGCTTACGAAAACAATTCACAACAAGGTATTCAGCACTTCAAAACAAACCTAAAAAATTTAATACAAGAAATCCAAAAAGGTACTTTGCAAAACGTGTTCAGGAACTTGATGGAGAGAGCACAACTTTGCAGAAATGTCAATCGCGGATTAATTGAGCACATAATGTAAGCTGAATGTGCTGAGCAAACTTAAATAATAGACATAAACATAGACATAGACATGGTTTATTTCTAAATAGATACATAAATACAATGTATATCTCAGTCGTCAATGTTTAAATAGTAAATACCCCCGTTGCAGCAGACCTGCATACTCAGCGAATTTCAAATGCAAAACAACATATTTCAATCCAACATAGCGATATTTGACATGTTTTTGTAAGCTCCATAAGAATAACATGGGGAATGAGTATGCAGGTCTGCTGCTACAGGTATACTAAAACTGGATGGTTTTGATTCAATAATTAGTAGATCTTAACTAGAAGAAGCTATTTACCAAGTTTTATCAAGATATCTTGAGAAATAACCAAGATATAGAATTTTACTTATTTCCCATAAGGTTAACATTGGGACAACGTACTGTGTTTACCACTTTCAATATCTCGGTAACCAATGGACATAAAGGGGTGATTCAAAATACTAAATTGTTTTTTTTTTAAGCTGAATTCAATGGTACCAATAAAAATTTGATAAATTTTATTTTTCTATGTAAAAAACTCAAAAAACCTATTTTTGAGGGGGTTTATCCCCCTTTACCCCCCCTTCCGATGGTCCGATCGGGCTGGTTCACGAACTCATCCGAATAATTACTACTTTACACGCCTGTGCCAAATTTCATTCCGATTGGACCATTTTTGCGAGCGCTATCGTGCTTACAGACACATATATATATATATAGATATATATATATATATCTAGAAATTTGAACGAATGGTGTTTTTTGCTTCTGGGGGCCCCAAAACGAAAAGTTATCATGGTCTCGGGCTTAGGTCTTACCATGAGACCTACGGTAATAGCCTCTTCCCTATAGGGGAAATTCGCTAAAATATGCTTAAAAAATTAAAACGTTTTCTATATAAAAAAAGCATGCAAAAGGTTCAGCCAGAAAGGAATTCCTGCAGACTATAACATTCTTTTTCAATTAAAAAATCTTTTAAAGATTTGGAAAACAATGATTCCCTTCCCCAATTTCTTTTAATCCCTGCAGGAAGTTTATTAAAAAAAGAAGGTCCAGCAAAGGTAATCCCTTTCGGTGAGAGTCAGACGATGTTGCGGGGTACGGAAGTCGCCCCAATGCCTAGTTGGGTACTTATGATTTGCGCCAACAGCAGGTATATCTTTGCTCAAGGACATAATGGTCTTAAAAATGAACACCGAAGGAAGAGTCAGAATTTTAAGGGAACGAAAAACTCCTCTGCGTGAGTGCAATGGAGACAGCCCTTGAACAATTCGGATAGCGCGCTTTTGGGATAAAAAGACCTTTGAGGCATGTGGAGACCCACCTCACACCTCACTGCCATAAGTCATGACAGATGAAAGGCATCCATCTAAATCCAGAAGAGGCTGCAAAGTTCTTAATGCGTAATTAAAGCGATTAAGTCTACTTCAAAACCTGGTAACATGTGAAAGCCATGATAATGTATTGTCGACTGTCAAACCTAGAAAATTTACAGATGAACATTCTTTCATTTAAAACTTATCAAGAGATATGATTGATGGATCTTTAATTACAGTAAGAAATTGAACAAACACAGATTTTTTTGCGTTTAGAATTAAATTGTGTTCCGTTAACCAATCTTGAAGTGCACCACGTGACTCCTCAACTCTATTCTGCAAATTTGTATTAGGACCTCCAAGTAGAAGAGTTGTGTCATCTGCGTAATCTGTGGATTTTGCCAACGGTAAACGAACGGCCAGATCATTCATATACACAATGAAAAGAAGAGGACCAAGAATGCTGCCCTGAGGAACCCCATGAACACACCCAGAAAGATCAGATCGAATACCTGCTATTTCAACAAATTGTAATTGGCCAGAAAGATAAGATTGAAACCAGGAAAGAGCGACTCCACGTACACCATATTTCTCAAATTTTCCACAAAGCACACCATGGTGTATGTGATCGAACGCCTTGGAAAGGTCACAAAATACTCCCAATGCTGGTTCACGATGTCCAAGCTGGTTGAGTACATTGCTGATGAATTCTACAATGGCCTGAGTAGTTGAGCGGTTTGGTCTAAAGCAATACTGACTTTGTACCAGTATGTTGTATTTGTCCAGGTGATTTAACAGCCTTGTGTAAACAACTTTCTCTAAAACTTTAGAGATTGTGCAGAGAAGGGAAATGGGCCGATAATTGCGTTGACGTCCCTTTGGTCTCCGCTTTTAAAGATAGGAACAAGCTTAGCAGTTTAAAAAATACCCTATATAAGAAAAATATTAAAAACAAATTTAAATATGAAACGTCATGAAGAAATGTATTGGGGTGAATTTTCATTTAAGTATATCTTTTTAACTAATTCATATTTCAAAAAACGGATTTTAGCATTGTAATCAGCGTAAAAATTTAGTCCATTATGATGTCTTACAACACCATCTTTACATTAAAAAAAGTTGATATCCAATATGGAGGATCCAAGATGGCGGCCGAAAATTATTAACCTGTCAAAATAATGGATTAACCACCCAAAAATGATAGACGTTGGTCCCGAATAAATATCTAAAAACCACTTTTTTGGATTCAGGGAGCACTAAAACGAATATATCCACTAACAACTCAAATTCGAAAATTTTGACGAAAACAATACTTTCTCCATATACTATGTATAGGGGGAGAAAGTAAAATACCCCCGTTGCAGCAGACCTGCATACTCAGCGAATTCAAATACAAAAGAACATATTTCAATCCAACATAGCAAGATTTGACATGTTTTTGTAATCTTCATAAGAATAACATGGGGAATGAGTATGCAGGTTTGCTGCAACAGGTATGTTAAAACTACTTCTATATTTAATAGATCTTAACTAGAAGAAGCCAAACCCCAAGTTTTATTAACATATGTTAAGAAATAAGGAAGATATAGAATTTTTTATTTCCCTTAAGGATAACATGGGGAATGAATATGCAGGTTTGCTGCCACGAAAATAAAAGTATCGAGGATTTTAGACTATTAATCATTAGATCTCATCTAGATGAAGCCACAAACCAAGTTTTATTAAGATGTGTTGAGAACTAAGCAAGGTATAGAATTTTACTTATTCCCCATAAGGTTAACATTGGGACAACGTACTGTGTTTACCACTTTCAATACCTCGGTAACCAATGGACATAGAGCAATGATTCAATATACTAAATTGTTTTTTTTTTTGAGCTGAATTCAATGGTGCCAACAAAAATTAGATAATTTATATTTTTGCATATAAAAAACTCAAAAAACCCATTTTTGGAGGGGTTTATCCCCCTTTACCCCCCCTTCCGGTGGTCCGATCGGGCTGGTTTTCGAACTCGTCCGTTCGATTACCACTTTACATGTCTGTACCAAATTTCATTAAGATCGGACCATATTTACGGCGGCTATCGTGCTGACAGACACACACACACACACACATATATATATAGATAGATAGATAGATAGATAGATAGATAGATAAAAATTTGAACGGATGGTGTTTTTTGCTTCTGGAGGCCCCAAAACGAAAAGTTATCATGGTCTCGGGCTTAGGTCTTACCATGAGACCTACGGTAATAGCTTCTTCCCAATAGGGGAAATTCGCTAAAAATACAGTGAAGTAACTTTTTTCAAAAATGACCCTATGTTAATCTTTACAACTGTTGATGGTATTTTTTGTTTTCCGGGTTATGTAATTTTTAAGTGACAATAACAAGCAAAACCGTACAGTACAAGTTAGTAGCAACAAAAAATATCGGGTCGAAAATTCCCAAGGTGGGGAGGGGGGGTATACAGTGGCCCTCCCTCTTTCGCAGTGAAAAAGAACAAGATTGAATATTTGTATACACACTTGCATACGGTATATGCAAGTGACCGATAAAAATGTTCTTCGGTAGGTTTGAGCACGTTTGAGTTAGGAGGAAGTGAAATGACATATTTCACAAACAATTTTATCTTAATAACTGGAAAAGCCATTCTAACCTTTTTTATTATTTGGCTGCATTATTATTTGGCTTATTCTAATATTCAACAAAAATTTACGCCTAGTTACGTTTAGTTAGCTAAAATACTCAGTGAGCTATTTCAAATTAAATTTTATGAAGGCCAGCTATACTTAAAGGAAGAACACTAGATACCCTTAAAGGTTCTTATTTCTCCATAATATTTATCATGGGGGTAAATTTAACCCTGCATCTGGCAACTACCAGTCTCTGTAGTGGCAGGCCCTTTTTACACATATAATTTAAAGCTGCAGGGTGTGAGTCTTCTGAGCTGTCCACATCAGATTGTAGACGAACGGCTTGACATATAATGTCGAAATAAAACCTTTCCTCTCTAACTCACACCCAAGGAACAACGTAAAAATATTTTTAACCTTTTTAAAGTACGGGGTATTCCAAAAATTGGAGCTATGGGTTCCATTATCAGAATTTTTAAAAGCAAACATAAGTCATTGCTAAGCAATTTTTAATATTGGTATTTACGGAATATCCCGTATCTCAAGAACCACAAAACATTTTTTTGTTATGTTTTAAAAATTATTAGTCTTTAAAATTCAACTCTCATTTGATATTCGACATGCCAGTTGAATAAATAACAGTTTAAGGCAGCACATTTTTTAAAGTTGGTATAAAAGATAATATTCATAAAAGGTCTGATTTGACCATCGAAAATTCAAGCCAGCTTATTTTCAAAACAAAAACTTAATATTGATTGGTCACGTCACAGAGGAGAATCAAACGAAGACCAAAGTTTGATTCTTCTCTGTGGTCACGTCAAATTTTTTATGAAAGATCTTTTATAAAATATTTGATAGTGTAATGCGGTCCTAAGACCTATAAAATAATGTGCTGTTTGACATATGCTGCCTTGAAAGTTTTGATTTTCTGGACTATCAGAATTAAAAAATATAAAATTTACAGCCAAAAACAGTTATCTTCTAAATTTTGGCATAGAATATTGAATGAAAACTGAATTTACAAGGATTAATAATTTTTAAACAGAACAAAAATATATTTTTTGGTTCTTGAGGTAAGTCAATTCTGTTTCCACCAAATGTTTTGTCTTGTTCAGAGCATTAACGTTATGGCTTTTGTCCTTAAAATGTCTTATGTTTACATTTACAAATTCTGAGATTTGAAATCATGAACTCCAGTTTTTGGAATACCCTGTATTTTTAAAGAGGTTAAACATATTTTAAAGTTGTGCCTTGCGTGTGGGTGCCAGTGCACCCACGGCTAGACTAAGGGGGGTGCCAAAATGGCAAAAAATGTATTTTTTATTTTAAAAAATACAGAAGTAAAAATAAAAAATAAGTCAGTAATTTAGTAAAAGTGATGGCCTGGTAAAAATGGTATTATTTTTTATAATAATAAAAAAGTAAATCTAAAAACTATATAAAATATTAGTATTTTGTGAGCAGCATGCTACTTTAGGCGACTAAAGACGACACAGCGCCGGTCGTCGACGGCGACGTCGACGGTCTTATCATTTCAGCCGAGTCTTTCGCCTCTTTCACACGCTAATCGCGATTTCTTAGAAATGAGAGGCCAGATGTAGGATCATATTGTGTACCCCTTCTCTCTCCAAAACGTAAATATTATGACTGTAATATCTCGGTTTTCATTTTCGGGGTAGATAATAATTTAGATTAATTGTAGTCCGTTTCTTAACATTGGCAGAGAATCCATCCACTTAAATTAGTCAGCGCATAACATTATCTGCTGTTGGGGATTATGATTGTTTAATATTTTTCATTTCAAACTATCCAATTATTACTTAGTGATTGGTTAGCTATAGGAAATAGTTTAATTTTATATCTCGAAAAAAGTCAGGTTCTGGCTTTCGGAAAAAGGCCAAGTAAAGGATACGGACAATTCGACATGCAGTACATTCCCGATTATCCGAGGTCTTCGGGACCAAGGCTACCTCGGATAACACGAACCTCGGATAATACGGAGTTAACGTGTGTTTTGAGGTTGGGCTGTAATAAGACCACTTCAAAATGTTTTATTAGATATAGAATCTATCAATAAATACGACAATAAAAGTCCTTTCGAGTTGCAAATTTAAATAGACACTTGTTTCACGAATTATTATAACGCTTAGTAAGAAAATAAAAACGTATATTCAATCTTAGAGCTGCCTCGGTTAACCCGGAGTCTCGGATAACCGGGGCTCGGATGATCGAGCGTGTACTGTAGTTCTAATTAACTTGCTTCGTAGCTTAAAAGTAAGGAAGAGGAAGTCAACAAAGATAGTACCATAGGTAAATCACAATGAGTCTTTTTTATTTTTTTAACGATTAAATATTACATATTTTTTACAATAAAATTAAAGTCAAAAATATTTTCTGTATGCGTAGTTTTTAGATTATATTATAGAGAATCTTTGTCGTTTATATTTTATATGTTTTGGAATGATTTGCGTTGGTGCGCGACCTAAATTGTTTAACCGTTATTTTATTGTCACACGTTGGAAACTTCTTAAACAAAACTTGCGTCACTCCCGCTTTTCGCGTTCGCCGTGTCCGTGTCAATTGTTTATTTTTCACGTAAATTGGAGTAACCAACATTATGTTATTTTAACTAAAAGTTAATTCATGAAAACCCATAATTTACATTGGTATAGCTCAACGACTTCGACTGTCGTAAGATTTCTCGTTGTTGCTTATCACAACTATTGATCACCTGTAATTGATCAAACCACCCATGATAAATGTTTAATGTTTTTTAATAGTGTTTTTAATGAATCTCCAATGCTTATTAAGCTTGCCTGTAGAACGTTAAGAATAAAAATATTCAAAGCACAAAAAGTAAGGCAATAATAGTAAATAAGGTTTCTTGAATTGAATTGAGAAAAAGGCCCTATTACCTGATCTTTACTCAGTCTTTACTCAGCCTAAAGGGGTTTTAAACATAATTTAACACTAATTTTGAACCTTTTAAGGGATCAACCTTAAACCTTGCAAATGTATAGGGTCTTCAAGGACCTCATAATAACTGAGTATCAATTTTTTATACTATTTTTGTACTATTTTTGAAATGGAAGCCACTTTATTTTCCACTCATAAAAAACTATGAACTTCATTGTCTTGAAACAATATTAATGCTATTGTGGCCGACTTGTATAAATGGATAAAAATTTGATTTTTTTTATTAAAGATCAAAGTGAATAAATCTGTAAACTACAGTATTTCAAATATTCCATCATTCTCAGCCATCCTTTGCTCAGCCATCGCTGTACATATATCTAAGTCTAAGATACACACAAGGTGGTTTGGACTCAGGCTGTCGACTATTTCGTTTGGCGTTTGGTATAATTGTTCGTAAAATAAATTGTTATTTTACTTTATTATGTTTTACAATCGTCTTTTTATATATATAGTACCTGGTGAACCGAGCCTTGCTCGGTGTTATTTCATGTTTACAAGTTCATCCAGTTACTATAAAATATTTCAATGTAATAAAATTGATAAATAGAAACCTTTTTATTGCTCCATGGACTCTTCGTCCCACTTGCTGTATTTTCCCTTGATGGCTGTAGATTCCAAACAGCTGTTATGATTACTTCATTTGTTTACACTTTCCTTGTTTTTATTCGTTGCTATCACGGCAACCCATAAGGCCTATGTTAAAATTTTACAACTTAAAAATTCGATTTATTACGTTAATAGATTTTCTCTGGCCAAGTAATCTGCATAAAAGACGTTTTTGAGTCATAAATTACTTATTTCCAGACTTTGAAGGAAATCCTCGGAGCCGTTTTAGAGATAATTGTGCAAACAAGCAAGCATACAAGCAAGCAAGCAAGATAACATTGCTCGTATAAGAGTATAGGATTTATTGTTGCTGTTATCCTTGTTATCATTTTTATTTACCTCTTGTACTAAAAAACCCCGTTATCTAATCGTCTAGTCAAAAATCAGATATTTATACTCCTGTATCTAGTCTGCAGTGTGAATTTATATTGAATAGAATTTGCTAATTATAACATGCTAAGAATGCATATCAATAATAAACACATAAATCTATAACATAAACAAATATTTTAGTTTTATTCCATTCTAGGCCTATATCCACAACGCAAAATTGACTGTCACATTCATAGCAGTACATATTTACTTTAGTAAATAAAGTAAATATCGTTCAAAAGGTTGAAATTTTCAAAGTGAAATTTTCAGTGTGATCTTACGCATTGATCATAATTAGTGGGTAGCAGTGAGCCGTAATGAGGGGGGGGGAGGTTGGACTGTGAGATGCGGTGTTGGATTGGGGGATGGGGGGGGCGCAATTTTCGTAATACCCGGCACCCACGGTGACCGGACTCTGCGCACGCCTATGCTCAGATCGCTGAATATTTGTATTCTTTAAAGCTGCAGGGCGGTACATGTTCACTAGTAACAGGTAGTTAAACAGGCGAGTCATTATCAAACGTTGATTGCTATGAACTAAGGCCGCGCTACCCACCCTTATAGCAAATAATAAATGTGGCTATATGTACTATATGAGCCCACAATTAATTAAACAGGCCATGCAATTCATCTCACACTCACACCAGGATTAAACAGACAGTGTTACTCACCATTATAAAAAAACCTCACCTTTGTAAAAAAACTCACCTTTGTCATTTCTATTCACACTAGTGTTAAACACGCTGACTGCTTCACCCCTTAAATTTATTACCAGTGTCCTGTAGGTCATGCTGCTTATTCCTTAACACTCACACCAACGTTCGATAGGCCAAACTACTGTTCTATAAAGGCGGTGACACACTATCACACAAATCCCCGAACAAGACATCATACCACACATCACACCGCGCAGGGAGATAAATTTTTCGCTCCACACATTCCCCCGAACAAGACATCGGATCACACATTCCTCCGAGCGCGGTAACGCGACGGCGCCGGCCGGCGCCCCGGCGTACGGAAAGACGTTCGGGGCAGAATGAATAGACCCTGACACACTATCACACATCATACAAGACACTGTACGAGACATTTCTTTGATGTTTCGCCAAAAAACCGCCTCCAGAGCGCTCGCGACGATGCGCGGTGTGATGTCTTGTGTGATGCGCGGACCCCTGACACACCATCACACATCCTCCCTTTTGTCCTGTGTGATGTGTGGTGTGATGTCTTGTTCGGGCAAATGTGTGATAGTGTGTCACCGTCTTAAGCCATGCTACGAACCCCGCACATTCACACCAGTGTTCTACTCACTTCTCGGATTTGCTACTCTCTCTTTGCCTTGGTGTAATACCATGGTAAGGCAGGCTTGTTCCTAACTACATTAACACCAGTTTTTGGTATCGTCAGCCTCTTTAAAGAATGTTGGAAAAGTACACGTATTCACTAGTGTTCAGCTTTACACGAAGTGGAATTGAAATTTAGACAGATACCAATTATTCATTGATGCCAATTCTTAACAACGATGTACAAATAATGAGTGTAATTATAAGATTTCATACTGTTGCCAGGCAGATCGCTGATAATTTTTACAACAAGATTAAATTCATCGCCATTTTTGCTTAATTATTTAGGATTATCTTCACACAAATTATTCATAACTACAGTATTACATGTGCAACAGGTTTATACTTTAAATACAGAGGTCAGAGCTCCCTCGCACCGGCTGCCAGTGTCGAGGAGAGACAACGAGCAGCTCGCCGCCACCCCAGCCACCCCCCTCCCCCCTCCCCCCCTCTCAATTACCCACATCACGCGCGGTAATTGCCCCGCAGAGAGCGTGTCGCTGGTTTTGTGCCAAACGATCGCTGCCGCTGCTCCGCTCCAGCCCACGCTCACTTCACTTCTGCCACTAAATTCTGCATAATACATTTTAGTATTAACTCTGAAGGAAAGAAGATTCCAACATGGTCATTTTCCTAAGATCATGAATCAAAATCTTCGTTTCAGGGCCACATAAGTTTGACATGAAAATCAATTGTCTGGCTTCTTTATTTCCGTAAGTAGATCTATTTTCCTCGAATTGTTAAATAAACATGACAGAAACACCTCAAAATAAGCCAAATTAATCTATTCTATAAAGACTCAGTATAAAAAAAGGATATTACTGTTCATGTTTTATTCCATTGAATCATGATATAAATAGATAATATTGTAGTTTTAACCATGCACGGAATCCAATATTATTACTATGTCAAATAGATAAAGAAATTGTGTATCACATACATTTTTCAAGAAAGGTATATGTTTTCAAAGGTAGGTGTCTTCAATGATGGTGCCAACTCTTCCAAAACAGTGTAAGAGGTTTGTGAGATTGATGAATAGACACTTTTTCAAACGAATCATGAATACTGAAAATATATATTATGCAACAGAACCTTAAAAATCTAATACCTTAAAAAAATAAAGTTTGCCAAATTAATAAACTGCTAGTTATGAGCAGATTAAAATATTAATATGATGTAAAAAGTGGATGTGGTTTGAAAATATTTTTACGCGTTAAGTGTCAATGTACTAATGTAGAAATAAACACAATCATTGTGTTTCTTGTACTGTCCTTGTCCGATACATGCATAAACAATAAATAGAAAAGCTAAAAACCGTGATTAACAGACACGTATAATCTTAGATCAACAAATTAAAAAGTTATAATAAAATTATTAAATTTAAGTGATAAATAATAAAAATCTATTCTTTTATTTTAAAAGTTGCAATTTTTACAGTGTCCAAGATGTTTAAAACAAATTAGAGAAGAGGAAAGAAACGATCAGTAGTCAAAGCATTGACTCAAGATGTCAGAGGAATTTTGTTTTGAGATATATAATCATGAGGTACACTGACACCCCCGAGTCATTTTTTAATACATCGATCTACGCATCATACGGGGTGTGTATCTAGTATGTTGTCCTGGATTGATAATCCCAGCCAAAAGGTTTTACATATTATTTGAGGCCCCGAAAAGCAAAGTGAACTAACCCCAAAAAGTCATTTTTGAGATATTGAGCGGTAAAGTTAAAGTCATATATCTCAGTACAGGAACTGCTCTTTTGAATGATAGTTCCACTGTATGATACTTAAAACCCATTCAATTTTAATTATTAATAAGTTTTTGATTTATTTTTATTTTTTGGTAGCTAAATTGGCTTTAAAAAATGAGTAGTCCGTTTTACCTTTGATAACAATGTGGGTTATTCTGTTTTAACGCTTAGTTTAGACCATTCCGCTCTTATTCTCATGTGGCTTAGACCATTTTTCTACAAGTTTAGTCCACTCTGCCTCTTATTAGAATTTTTGTTTGTCTTTAATATTTTGGAATTACCTTTGTCTTTAAAGAGGATTCATAGTAATTCTAAAATGGCAACACTTGAGAAAGAGCACTTTAATTACATATATAATTATAATGATTTTAAACCATATTTCGACATGAATGCCCTTTTATCACAATGTAAAAAAATAATTCCTTTTCCCTTCTAATTCCACTCCTGTTATCGTTTCATACTGAAGGGAGTTGTTGGCCCTCAGTCTTAAGTAAAACTTATGGTGAATTCGAGGTATTATGGGCAACATAATCTGTAGATCTACTACCTAAAATAAATTTCAAATGAATTTATGAGAATTTGATGATTGGCAAGTAAAGGATAACTGGAAAATCCTTTGTGGATTTATGAGTAAACAACTACTTGGATCTAGATTATTTTAGGGGAAAAACTACACTAAAGAAAACTAATGGTCAGCACTGCAAACAGGTTGATTTGTTAGAAAGTGTCAAATACTGTTCTATAGTTCTGGACAGCCTTACTGGCGGGTGGCGAAAATTGTAATCTCCCAAAATGTCTGCTAAATAATCACATGTTTTGGTAGAACTGTCAAAACTTTGTTTACGTTTCACCTCATTTACAATAAAAAAGAATGCCCTGTAATATTTCACTGAGAGATTTCTTACGCAATTAAAATGTCTGGAAAATATTTGCGCGATGCATCAGCTGGTCTGTTTGTTTCGGCAAACTTTCATCTTAAATGATTTGTTTACATTTAAGAATATGTTTCCACACTTTTGTCATCGTACTTCATGAATTGTGTTGAGCTTGCTGAGCTTGCAAGCATTTAACATTAGTTGCAATTGCGGTTGCAGCAAAATACTTTCTTGTGTAATGTACCTTTACATAAACAAATGACCATGTGATTTACTACCAAAACATTGCAGATATTAACGACAACAGCGCACTCACTCACCCGCCAGTAAGGCTGTCCAGAGCTATAACAAATAATCATGTGTTCTTTATGACCTACCGTGTTGGCTACGGGATAAAAACAAAATTTTCACCACACTACGACGTAATCACCTGTTTTACAAACGTCAAACGCGGACCGGAACACACTGTTTGCCGCCACAGGACCGAAAACTTTGGGGGCCCTAGGGCCGAAAGTCAGCTGATCGTTTATTTACTTCAAACATCGTAAGAACATCACATAATAAGACGTTCAAGACACGGCGTTCAAGACAGGATAGTTGCGATCATATGATTTTCATAGCTGTGTTTTGTTTTCAAGTGAGTCAACTAATAATCAGTTTTTTTATTATTATTTAGGGTATATTTCGTTGTGTAGTGTGGTGAAAAATAGCGTTCGCACCTCGGCCGAAAGGGTTTTGCAGTTCTCGATCGTTTCAAATTCTCGACTTCGTCTCGAATTTGAAACACGATCTCGAGCCTGCAAAACCTCATTTTCGGCCCTTGTTGCGAAATATACTATTATCTACGACCATTGCAATAAGCACCAATTATGGTATTACAATAAACATTATAATGATATACATTAAAACACCAAAAACCAAGCAGTACTCTAATGACGACTTTAGAGTACTGGAGTCACTTTAGAGTACTGGTTCTAGACCAATGAGAGCTCGGCATTTGACGGAAGTAGTGTCATAATAACAATTAAACAACTACAGACTTGTTTTATTGGGACAATGAGTAAAAACAAAACCCTAATATTTTCTGGTTGAATTTCAAACAGTAGGCGATTCCTAGTTTGTACAAATAGAATCAAAAGTGGACTATAAGACAAATTGTTTCACGTCTGTCTTATAAACACTCTGTTCTCATGCCTACTCATTTTGACACCACATCACACTCACAAAAGTAAAAATAATCTATCTACTAATCGTTTTAGTCAAACTGTTATAACCTACAACAAAACATTTGGTCGAGAAATATAAACACATGGCTAGTTCAACAACAATCTATCTTAAGTGCAAACATGGGGGAAAATACATAAAAGAGGTGATGTCACAGGTTAGTCCATTTTGCCTTTACGGAAAATTAAGAATTTGATCCAATCGAGGTTAGTCCCAAATTGCACTTGATTTTGTGGGTTGGTCCATTCTGGCCATAATAGAATAATATGTAAATATGCATTTTGGACCAACCTTTTCCCCTCAAAATAAAGAAAAAACTTCAGCGTTTTTTCTGCTTCAGCTGATATATAAATCTCAATATTGACAATTTGTGGGTTAGTCCATTTTGCCTTTCGGAGTCTCATATAAACGTGAAGAACCTCATACCTTATTGGTAATGAGAATGGACCTGAGAACTGATTCAAAAATTCGAAAACCATCTCTAAATCGTCACAACGTCTTATGGGTCTATTTTGAAAGTTATCCATCATTTGTCAAAATATCTATATATCTAAATTTTTCTTGAATAATTTTATATGGAGAACTGGTGAAGTTTTTTATGAAATAAAACTATTGAATTTAATTGCTCGGTTTTGAAGATAAATTTATTTATTCCCTTTTAACCTATAAGTAGGTAACCTCAGAATAAGCAGCGACACTGTGACCGGGGCTGAGGTGGGCAGCATATCATGGTTGATGCGAGCTGATAACAGCACGTCAGAGTGACGATGGCAGGGGGTTGGAGGGGGTGATACAGCAGGTCGAGGTTTATATCCGTCGTAATATCGATAACGTCGAGCTGGTGAGACTAAACGGTTCTTGGTGAACCGTTACGCTCAGGTCAAATCTTTACTGCCATGTTTTCATCATTAAACAAATGCAAAAACTCAACAGGTTGCAGTTATTGATGCTTTATTAGTTTTGTTCATGACTATTATTGGCGATAGTTTTCAACATAATTATGGGAGGTTCTATGCCCCCTCTCCTTAAAAACATGTGATAAGTTCTTATCATAATGACTTTGATATAAATGTTCAGAGATTGCCTACTTGTAAGTAAATTTATTATACCTAATCAATAATATTAGGTACAACCTAATCATATCTTCCCAATCATAATAATTTTCATTTTAAAAATGTAAAATTTTCAATTGAAGTAATGTTTTTTGGTTCCTTAGCAAAAATTACAACACACCTGCACGCCATGTTAAGGTTTTTGAGGGAGGTGTTATAGTCCAGGCGGTATCTGCCAAAAAAAAGCACATGGTTGGGTAAATCGTACAGTCTCCGAGATTTTTGTGTTAATGGCTTCGGAATATCTTTAAAAAAGAAAACTTCACTATGCGTACAAATATAAACCTGTGTGCAAAATTTTTATCGAGGAAAATATTAAAAATTACACAGAAAAATCCGCGTTTTTCGCCTGTTTTTCGAGGCTATCTCCAAAACTATTCACTTTAGACAAAAATAAATAGCACCAAATGTTTTGTTATGAAGTTCTACATTAAAAAAGTTAATTTAATTTTTTTATTCCTACAAAAAGGACATTTTTTATCGGCACATCTAAAAAAATAGTAAAAAATAATCTAAAAATTTACGTTTTTCGCGATTTTGTTGGACCACGATGACTCAACCAACGACCCTCAAACTTTCCACAATAAATGTTTGTACTATAAAAAATAATTACACCAAGTTTCATAAAAATCAGTCTAATACCTTCAGCACAATAATCATCCAATAATTGTACTGCCAAATTATTTAACAATTTTCATATCCTTCTAAACCACCAAGTACGATCCGCAGATAAATTAAATTTGGACCGAATATAAAAGAAAATTAGATCTTTCAAATAAATCTTAAAATACTAAAATTGGTTCACTAGGAGTGCCAAGGCAGGTGTTTAAATATAGTATTATTTTTGGCAATTTCTAGCAATTTCATTAATTTTCATTATTTCCGATTAAAGTATATTTTTAAACCTACAAAATATTTATTTCAGGCCTGAGTGGCCTTAACATCGAGTCTGACCTTTATTTGTCAAAGTTCGGTCCCCAAAATCGCAAGGGGCGCCTTTTATTAGCAGTCCTTGTATAACGCGATCGAACTGATATTCGCATGCATGAAGCTAGGTCCCCCATTACATATTATCCTTTATGCCTACCTCCCCTTCACCAAGCTCGGTCCCCAAATTAAACATATTTTTTCATTAAGTAATAGTCAGCCCCCATCATAGGACTGTTTTTATACGAAGCTAGATTACCAAGTGAAAAAAAGGTCCACTTCAGTTTCCTGTGGCCTTCTCTCATAACTGGAAGGTCCTTCTTTTCCGCTTCTTTATGTATGTATGCTGAAGTCGCTCTTTGCAAGATGAAAAGTGTTGCTTGTAAACAAAGAAATTAACATTTTAAATTGCGTTGTAACCTCAAAAATCTTTTTAAGGCAAGAATTTTAACGACTAAAAGCTCATTTCCGCAGTATGTTAAAAAAAGTCGCTCCTTGTGATATAAACTACTATTTTAATCTCTACGAAAACAACTATAAGAAGTATAATTGTTTATTTTTACTAAAGTACACACTATATATTGAAAACAAAAGTCTTCTGCGACTAAAATATCTCCTTACATAGTCTACAGCAAGTATTCAGGGAAATAAAAACAGTCCTCATCGTAATTAAACAATTTACACTCATGTAAAAAAATAGTAGTCCACTTCTTTTCAATCTTCAGTGAAAAAAGGGAATAAAAGTTATAAAAGACATATTAGGAAGAAAGATGTTACCTGCAAACGTGACCATTGTCATTTTTTTCACTTAAATTTATAAACTCACCAACTTAATATGATGACCGCCGTCAAAAAATATGTCATGCATTTGTGTACAGGACATACACAACAGACACACAATTGACACGCATGCTTAGAATGTACTATTACATTAGTGGTGGCCCTTTCACAGTAAATCAAATCATCTTTCTTTAATAATAAAATAAAATTGTTTTTTAAATACTTTTTATAAATTACTTATATAATACAGAATTCTGAACGTTCAATCCTTAAACTCCAGTGGGAGTCTGTTCCAGTTGGTAATGGCTTGAGTAAAAATAACTTCCTTATAAAAAAACTTCCTCTATATGCATGAACAGAAAAAATAACTAAATTTTTATTACAGAAAATAATTAAAACGCTCAAAGTCCAGTATATTGTTCTTTTCTATTATTATCTAAGGTATTTGGACAGTACATTTTAGACTTCAGAAGAAGGAGACAAAAATATGTGTAGCACGTTTTCCTATTGTAAAAAGGTAGTTAGTTAATAATAAACGTTTAACTATCGAGTCTAAATTCCTTGAAAGAATTTTATAGATTTTTAACCAATTTCACGTGGGAAACAGTTTAAAAACCATTAATTTCACCTAAATTGCCAGAATATTAATAACACTTTGTTTTGTCACAGTAATATTGCATTAAACAATTTCAAAATATTTTAAATTGCCATAGCAAAATTTCCAGTTGTGAGAGAAAGCCACAGGAAACTGAAGTGGACCTTTTATCATTTGGTAATCTAGCTTCGTATAAAAACAGTCATATGATGAGGGCTGAGTATTACTTAATGAAGGCAACATGTTTACTTTTAGGGACTAAGTTTGGCGTAGAGAAAGTACGCATAAGGTATTAATGTAAATGGGGGCCAAGCTTTATGCATGCGAATGTCAGTTCGATCGCATTGTACGAGGACTGCTAATAAAAGGCGCCCCTTGCGTTTTCGGGGACCGAGCTTTGACAAATGAGGGTAAGACTCGATGTTAAGGTCACTCAGGCCTGAAATAAATCTTTTGGAGGTTTGAAATATACTTTAATCGGAAATAATGAAAATTAATGAAATTGCTAGAAATTGCCAAAAATAATACTATATTTAAACACCTGCCTTGGTACTCTTAGTGAACCGATTTTAGTATTTTAAGATTTATTTGAAAGATCTGATTTCCCTTTATATTCGGTCCAAATTTAATTTATCTGCGGATCGTACTTGGTGGTTTAGAAGGATATGAAAATTGTTAAATATTTTGGCAGTACGATTATTAGATGATTATTTTGCTGAAGATATTAGGCTGATTTTTATGAAACTTGGTGTATTTATTTTTTATAATACAAACATTTATTGTGGAAAGTTTGAGGGTCGTTGGTTGAGTCATCGTGTTTCAACAAGATCGCGAAAAACGTAAATTTTTAGATTATTTTTTACTATTTTTTTAGATGTTTCGATAAAAAAGGCCCTTCTTGTAGGAATAAAAACATTTAAAATGACCTTTTTTAATGTAGAATTTCATAACAAAACATTTGGTGCTATTTATTTTTGCCTAAAGTGAATAGTTTTGGAGATATCCTCCAAAAACAGACAAAAAACGTGGATTTTTCTGTGTAATTTTTAATATTTTCCTCGATAAAAAATTTTGCACATAGGTTTATATTTGTACGCATAATGAAATTTTCTTTTTAATGATATTCCGAAGCCATTAACACACATATCTCGGAGACTGTATGATTTACCCAAGTCAAAACATATACCGCCTGGTCTATTAGGCCTACAGTTCTCTCTTTTCCTATTTGTTCATTTTTTCTGCTTTATACTTGGTCATTGGGGATTCCAATATTATAAGAGAAGGAATCTGCAAAACGCCTAAATTACTAATTAATTACACAGTATTGAAAAGGAATTTCAATAGTTTTACTACACAACATTATGTGAAAAGCTTTTTTTACAAAGCCGTCTTTTGAATTTTTTTCCAAGGACCATATATCACATTCAAAAACCTTCAGTTCACTTAAACACACGAGCTACAAATAGACCTTCATTAAAAACCAACGTTCAAATGACATTAGATCGTTAAATATGTCGGAGCTGTGCAGTACTGATCGGTCGCACACGGAGGGAACATTTCGTATTCCGCCAAGTTGAACTATTTTACACTGGTCGCCGCTCCAACAGCGCCCCCTCACCCCGCCGCGGTAAAGAGGCCTCGAGGTGGGAAGGGCGAGTGGAGGAATAGTTTTACGACGCCAGGTCGTACACAGCAGCCGCTTGCTAGCGATGATTTCACATTCCGCCCAGCTGAACGCACTACATCGAACGCAGTGCGCTACCCTGGCCCCTCTCCTCCTCTCCCACTGTACTCTAAAAACAGTTAACAAGACCAAATCATCCTATAATTTTCTCAAACCAAACATAATGTCTACCCCACTTAGGCCAAACTGTAATTCCTTATTATTTATTTATTTAATTAATGACCCTTCATATGACAAAAAAGTCATAATTTTATCAGTTGTTGGTTGGATTGTTTGTTGTGTGTAGGCTAATAAAAAATAATCACTTAAGCAGTGAGTATCTTGAGGACCTAGCCTTGCTCGGTGTTTTCCATGATTACCAGTTCATCCAATTACTATCAAATATTTCAGTGTCATAAAATTGATAAATAAAAACCTTTTTATTACTCCATGCAATTTTTATCGCACACGTGTATTTGTACTAGATGGCTGAAGCATGCTGAAGTTTCCAAACAGCTGTTATGATACTTTATTTGTTTACACTTTCCTTGTTTATTTCGTTGCTCTCATGACAACTCATAAGGCCAATGTTAAAATTTTACAACTTTAAAATTCATTTTATTACTTTATTAGATTTTCTCTGGCCAAGTAGTCTGCATATAGAAATGTTTTTGAGTCATAAATTACTTATTTCAAGACTTTGAAGGAAATCCTCGGAGCCATTTTAGACATAATTTTGCAAACAAGCATTGACGTAATCGATGGTCGTTTAGGCTAATATCCGCCTTTTACATCTTAGGGAAGAACATGAAGCAATTAGGTCGTTTCTGAATTAATTATTGCCCAAATGTAATGAATTAGTTCCTTGCATCAAGACAAACCAATTTTATTGTACATTTTGCTGTATTATTAATACACGCACCAAAACCACGAAATCAAAACCATGTTCATGATATTATTGTGATTTCTGTCTGATGCAGTTTTCTGTTAGAAACAATTTGGCACTGAAATAAACCCGTTTATTAGTGAAATGACATAAAAATTTTGCACTGTCACGTGCATACAGATCGGTAAAGTTCATTGAATACATATAATTAATTCGTATTAAGGTATTAAGTTATTCAACAATCTAGGCCTAATGCATAATTGTTCCTTACGCAACTACTCCTTCATGAGTCGCGTGGCCTATATAGTGCAGGAGCAGAGCACGAGAGAGCGTCGGGAGTCGGGAGCAGTGCGGTTTAATTGACCGGAATCCGAGTGATCTCTGCCTCGGCACGCGACGGCGATGGCTGCACAGTGGACTCCAACCATCGATCATTACGGCTCCAGGCGACCTCATATTATGTGTGTCGCTACTCGGAGTTTTTCACGCGTTGATACTGTTCGGAAATATTTTCTTCGATCAGATAGATTACAATTAAAGCTTTAAATAATATTTATTAAATAATCCTTTTTAGTCTCTACTTATTATTATTATGAGCCTTTGCTCTTGCTTGAGTCTCATCCTATAAATTTCGCGGTCTATAAAAATTTACGCCTCTTTTAAACAACACCTAAGACCTAAATCATCAAAATTGGTCCAGAAAACTAAGATAGAAGTGGAGAAATGGATAAACTGATAGTGTTTCAAAAAATTAACCTTTACTTAGAAGAACTTCATCTAACAATACAAAAAAAGTTTTTCATACTAAAACAACATGGAATAAAGACATTATTTAGAAATCATATTTTAATTCATAATTGCCACGCATTAATTTTCTTCTAGAGAAAAAGTCGAGCATCGTGTCAAATAACGTTTTTTAGACATAAAAAATCACCCTCTTTTCCCTCTCAACATTTTTCGGCTTACAAAAAAACCCTCTTTCTACCGGTTAGTTTTTCTACTTCACAATTTATTAATTCCTAAACTCAGCCGCATGGTTCGGATTTGGAAAAAATACGACGAGAGAGCGCGTTGGTGGAGTATTGGAGTATGATTGGGCGGGAAGCGAAGTGATCTCTTCAGTACTCGGCGAGCGACGCTCGATACGACTCGGCTTCATCAAATATATTCTGCGCCTCCACCGCCCTCGCCCCTCCGCGCGGTCGCGTGGGTCGGCGGCGAGTAATTACAATCCCTCTCTGTGCTGTAAAAGGGTCCTCTCACATGCTGACCACGCTTCTGTGAAGGATTAATTGCTGATTTTTTATACCTTTTAGTGTTAAAATAGAATTCAGAAGCAAGTTTAAACATTTTTTAGAGAGACGTGAAAAATATTTTCAACAAAATAGTTGCAGGTTGAAAAGGACATATATCCTAATGTTATTTTCGGATTTTAATTAACGTTAGAAAAAAATTTCACAATTGTTTTCGTAGATCAAGCGATCGCTTGAAATTTATTGTTGTTGATGAGGGGTATATTATTTATTGGAATTTTGCGGACATTTGACTTCACTGAATACTAAAAACACGCATTTTTACGGCATACATTTTACTGTTCCCTGATGGCAAATGTCCACGTAATACCAAGTAACAACGTAGTTTAAGATTATGAAACCAATCGTCCTGAGTACTCTAAGAAACATCCCCAATTTCATCGATTTAATCTAATTTTATGTTTGTGGAGACCATTCAATAGTTCTACTGATAGTTGCTTAACTGAATTGGTCTGTCGGAGCCTTGCAGAGGTAGGATGTTGTGTGTAAGTTGATGAAGGGGCGCGGCTGGAGGTGGCACGTGCCACGTTGTTGTTTATCTCGAGTCTCGCCTCGCTGTGACGCCGCAGTCACGTCGCTGCTGCCTGCTACTGGCTGGGTCTGCAGGGGTAGGATGTTGTGTGAGAGTTGATGAAGGGGCGCGGCTGGAAGTGGCACGTGCCGCGTTGTTGTTTATCTCGAGTCTCGCCTCGCTGTGCCGCCGCAGTCACGTCGCTGCTGCCTGCTACTGGCTGGGTCTGCAGAGGTAGGATGTTGTGTGAGGGATGATGAAGGGGCGCGGCTGGAAGTGGCTCGTGCCACGTTGTTGTTTATCTCGAGTCTCGCCTCGCTGTGACGCCGCAGTCACGTCGCTGCTGCCTGCTACTGGCTGGGTCTGCAGAGGTAGGATGTTGTGTGAGAGTTGATGAAGGGGCGCGGCTGGAAGTGGCTCGTGCCACGTTGTTGTTTATCTCGAGTCTCGCCTCGCTGTGACGCCGCAGTCCCGTCGCTGCTGTCTGCTACTGGCTGGGTCTGCAGAGGTAGGATGTTGTGTGAGAGTTGATGAAGGGGCGCGGCTGGAAGTGGCACGTGCCGCGTTGTTGTTTATCTCGAGTCTCGCCTCGCTGTGACGCCGCCCAGTCATGTCGCTGCTGCCTGCTACTGGCTGGGTCTGCAGAGGTAGGATGTTGTGTGTGAGTTGATGAAGAGGCGCGGCTGGAAGTGGCACGTGCCGCGTTGTTGTTTATCTCGAGTCTCGCCTCGCTGTGACGCCGCCCAGTCATGTCGCTGCTGCCTGCTACTGGCTGGGTCTGCAGGGGTAGGATGTTGTGTGTGAGTTGATGAAGGGGCGCGGCTGGAAGTGGCACGTGCCGCGTTGTTGTTTATCTCGAGTCTCGCCTCGCTGTGACGCCGCAGTCACGTCGGTGCTGCCTGCTACTGGCTGGGTCTGCAGAGGTAGGATGTTGTGTGTGAGTTGATGAAGGGGCGCGGCTGGAAGTGGCACGTGCCGCGTTGTTGTTTATCTCGAGTCTCGCCTCGCTGTGACGCCGCAGTCACGTCGCTGCTGCCTGCTACTGGCTGGGTCTGCAGAGGTAGGATGTTGTGTGTGAGTTGATGAAGGGGCGCGGCTGGAAGTGGCACGTGCCGCGTTGTTGTTTATCTCGAGTCTCGCCTCGCTGTGACGCCGCCCAGTCATGTCGCTGCTGCCTGCTACTGGCTGGGTCTGCAGAGGTAGGATGTTGTGTGAGAGTTGATGAAGAGGCGCGGCTGGAAGTGGCACGTGCCGCGTTGTTGTTGATCTCGAGTCTCGCCTCGCTGTGACGCCGCAGTCACGTCGCTGCTGCCTGCTACAGCTGCGATACCTCAACATGGAATACTGCTCACAGAATACCTTCCCTCTTAAAAGATATTATAGATGAAAATAATATCTGGTTTTAATCTGGTTTCTCTAACCAAAGATTAAAACTAAACAAAGAAAGTAAGAAAAACTTAACATATAAATGTTATTCAATATATTTGTTTGAAATTTAGTATGAGGTCAAAGAATATCATAAAAAATATATTGGTGTCGATCCTTTGTATTAAATAGTACAAGAATAGATTTTCTTTAATGATTGTGGTTTGATTATACGTAATCTATATGCTTGAAAACGGAAATATCTGTAAATATTTGTTGTTTGTTTTTTTACTATAAAATCATGTTTATCACCTTATGTTTTTAACAATAATCCATTTTTTTACCTTGAAAAAAAAAATCTATCAGATATGATTTTGTTTTTACAGTGAATTTCAATATTACATGTTTATTTTATTTTATTATTGATAAATTAAACGTGCTTTATTGAACTGAAGTACTTATTTGAAGTAGTTTTGGTGGGGCTAAAGAATTGCCTACAATAATATATTTTTCTTATGAATCGTAATTTAATTAAATCACTTCTACTAAAATAAAACCCTGAAAGTTTTTCAAATATTGGTAGAATACTACTAGTATGAAAATAAGTGTATCTGTAATAAACAAACCTGTACTTTAAATTAAATGGATATTTATGAGTAATTTATATCACGAACCTTGCTTTTATCGCAAAACATGTTGTGCGGACGGGTGTGGTCGAGCTCAGTTCAGTATCGAACGACGCCGCGGCTTGTCTCTTTATACAGCCGTTACAGCATCCCACCGCTGTGGCTGTAGCTGCCACCGACATAATGTCCACGGCTGGCCAGACCTCCCCATCCCCCAATATCGAACGACGCCGCGGCTTGTCTCTTTATACAGCCGTTACAGCATCCCACCGCTGTGGCTGTAGCTGCCACCGACATAATGCCCACGGCTGGCCAGACCTGCCCATCCCCCAATATCGAACGACGCCACGGCTTGTCTCTTTATAGAGCCGTTACACCATCCCACCGCTGTGGCTGTAGCTGCCACCGACATAATGTCCACGGCTGGCCAGACCTCCCCATCCCCCAATATCGAACGACGCCGCGGCTTGTCTCTTTATACAGCCGTTACAGCATCCCACCGCTGTGGCTGTAGCTGCCACCGACATAATGTCCACGGCTGGCCAGACCTCCCCATCCCCCAATATCGAACGACGCCGCGGCTTGTCTCTTTATACAGCCGTTACAGCATCCCACCGCTGTGGCTGTAGCTGCCACCGACATAATGTCCACGGCTGGCCAGACCTCTCCATCCACCAATATCGAACGACGCCGCGGCTTGTCTCTTTATACAGCCGTTACAGCATCCCACCGCTGTGGCTGTAGCTGCCACCGACATAATGTCCACGGCTGGCCAGACCTCCCCATCCCCCAATATCGAACGACGCCGCGACTTGTCTCTTTATGGAGCCGTTACAGCATCCCACCGCTGTGGCTGTAGCTGCCACCGACATAATGCCCACGGCTGGCCAGACCTCCCCATCCCCCAATATCGAACGACGCCGCGGCTTGTCTCTTTATACAGCCGTTACAGCATCCCACCGCTGTGGCTGTAGCTGCCACCGACATAATGTCCACGGCTGGCCAGACCTCCCCATCCCCCAATATCGAACGACGCCGCGGCTTGTCTCTTTATACAGCCGTTACAGCATCCCACCGCTATGGCTGTAGCTGCCACCGACATAATGCCCACGGCTGGCCAGACCTCCCCATCCCCCAATATCGAACGACGCCGCGGCTTGTCTCTTTATACAGCCGTTACAGCATCCCACTGCTGTGGCTGCAGCTGCCACCGACATAATGTCCACGGCTGGCCAGACCTCCCCATCCCCCAATATCGAACGACGCCGCGACTTGTCTCTTTATACAGCCGTTACAGCATCCCACCGCTGTGGCTGTAGCTGCCACCGACATAATGTCCACGGCTGGCCAGACCTCCCCATCCCCCAATATCGAACGACGCCGCAGATTATCTCTTTATACAGCCGAATATCCAGGCTAACTATAACTACTTTTTTAATTTATCAGAAAAAACATAAAAATGTTGGTTCCTAATAGTTTTGGGAGATCTATAAATAATTCAGTAATTCAGATTCTATCATTTATAAATTCGCTGATAATAAGGTCATACGCATTTACGTTTGTGTTAACCTGGGAAGGAAAATGTAATATTTGTCGTTTTATAAAGGCCGTGGTTGCAAAGTAGCTAAACGCAAATGTGAGGACTTATTGATGGGAATGAAATCGCATCTTCTTAGAGGTGATTTGCATCGCCTAATTGTGCCGCTTAATTAAGAAATGACCGCGTCATAAATCACGCAATTCACTCATATCCACATGGCAAGAAAGTTATGAAATGGCTTTACAAGCAATATTGGAATCATAGCATATTTTCGTTCTTAGTGTAAGGTTTTTTACGTTTGGTCGTTAGTAAGAGCACAAGAGTAATAGAAAAATACTGTATTCTGCACTTTAAATACATTTTCAGTAAATAATTACAAATGAATTACAAATTAAAACAATTACAAATGCATTACAAATTAATTGGGAGGCACTACATTAATCAATTAGGCCTTTGTATCTTTATATAAAAGTATCGCGTTTATAAAAAAATGTAGTCGCCATAAGCATAAAAAATGTGTTGCTGTAGACTATAAAGGTTACATTTAAAACATAATCAATGGAGAGAAACGACTTTACAAACGTCTTTGACATTTTACCTTAAACAAGAATTCATAGACAATGGCAACATTTGACCCGTCCGGTCTTCTTTTTTTTTTTTTTTCTAGTCGATGGAGTCAGATGCGACCTTTTCTAAAAGAGTTAAAATGTTTTTACTTTTAGAAAATTTCAACATGAATCAACGGAGAAACCAACTTCCAACAACAGTAGTTGTGTTATGTCGTTATATGTCATTGGCTCTACTTGCAAGTTTTGACAATTAATTAACAAATTTTACGATTGAAAATGTAATTCTAAAGAAATAGTGGATTGAAAAAATATAAAAATTTTAACATCGCACCAGCTTGTACGCTAAGATGTTTTAGGATCAGAACTTCATCTACAGTTTTGAACCAATTTTATAATGTCAAGAGTAGTACAGTAAAATAAAAAGAAAAACCATTCTGGGAAAAAATTAGCCCCACCATGAAACTTGGTATGTAGGTCATGTATACTCTCTAGTTGAAGAGTCCAATAAGTCCATAAAAATTCAGGGGGTGGAGGGCCCCTTTTTTGTGGGGGAAGGAAGGGAAGGTTGCATTTTTTGTAAATGCAATAACCCCGGTGAAAAAGGTCCCATTCAAATAAAATTTGGTGCGGACATTTAAAACAGTATATTTTAACTCCAAATACAAAATAAATTCGATCGTAGCATCCTAAGGGGTCCAAAGGGGGGGATTTATTACCTCAAAGTTGGGGTTTTTAATTTTTTGGTATCCAAAAATTAAAATTATGAAAATTTCGTTTTCTTTTTGAATTCAGCTAATAAAATCAAACAATTTCGTATTTTTAATTATTACTCTATGACAATAATTGGTCACCGAGATATTGACATTGGTAAACACAGTATGATGTCCAGTATTAACCTCAAAATAAAAAAAAATATATATATCTCGCTTATTTTTTATCATTTACGTACGATATTTCGTATGTACTTCCTATAGTTGAGTTTTACTGGATTATGGTTCATAAGTCCTATTTTTCTTCATCGCCTTGTCAGCAAACCTACATACTCATTTCCTGTGTTATTTAAATGGAAAACAATTTATGAATTTGTCACTTTCTCTTATATTTCTGGTACTGATGACAATAATGAAACTGATTTCGACTTATTTTACTGGGAAAATCTTTGGCTTTCAGATTAACCATTATAACAACTCAATTTGGTTGGGTTTAAGGCTGATTGAATTGCTCTTATCAATTTAGTATATTTTTTGTTTTTAATTGTTAATAATGAATATCTCAGCTTTTAAGAAAGATATAGTATATTACGTTACTAGGCCGGGAAGTACTGTTTTGCCGGACGAGCATGATAGTTCCCGCGCGAGCGAAAGCGAGTGCGAGATTTTCATGCGAGTACGATAAAACTTTCCGGCCGTGTAAAGTACGATACTTTTCATCATACTACTCAGAAAAAAACATACTTTCAAACGTCGTCCTTGCATAAACCAATACGTTTCTCAATCCTTCAAACCTAACCTATATAACAAACAGAACAAACTGCTGCCGCACTAGCTGAGTAGTATCATCATACTACTCAAGAAAACATATTTCTGTTTGCCACTGCATTCCTCTAAAAAGTAACCAATAAACAAGCATAAACTTCCCGGCCGTGTAACGTACGATATTTTTCATCATACTACGCAGAAAAAACCTACCTTCAATCATAATGCAGACCTTGCATAAGCATACGTTTCTCAAACCTAATAAACCTAACCTATAACAAACAGAAAAACATTTGCTACGGGTGCAGTGCTGCCACTATACTCCTCTAAAAAGAAACCAATAAACCACCAATAAACAAGCATTAAACATCGGTTTGCTGCAATTCACCTGATTGTTTACTTCCGTTCTTTCCGACCTAGGCCGGATAAGAGTTTATCCGGCCTTATTAAGAGTTTACAAAAGAGTATATCTGGCCTAGGCCAGCAATGGGTAACTTTTGAGCCAACAAAAAGGATCTGAAAACAGATGTTTCTGTGTTAGTATGATGAAAATGCATTTATTTTGGTCTTGAATTGCTCTTTAAATTATTTGCTTTCGTTTGACCTATAAATCGTGTAGATTTGTGTAGATTGATGCGAGTTGTAATGTTTTATCGACATGAAAATTAATTTTTTCATAAATTTAAGTTTTAATTAAAGGATAATAACTCCTCTTAAGATTACGGTTTCAAATGAACTACAGCTTCAATGAAAGCCAATGGTTCACTGAATGATTTAAGACCGTAACAAACGTTTTATCTTATTTATAACCTGAGATATTACCCTTTCACTGTAAGTAAAACTTTTAAATGATTTATTTTTTCATTGAATCATACGTTATAACTGAGCCAAACCAAAACCAATTTTACCGAATGATAGCTCATATTAAAGCTGATACATTCCTGTTTAATTTGAGACCAAAAAATAACTTTTTATCTCCTTTAGACCCGGAGATATTTCCGTATCACAGTGAGTTAAACTTTAAAAAATTTTAATTTTTCATTGAATTACGCATTATAACTGAGCCAAACCAAGACCAATTCTATCGAATAATAGCTCATATCAAAGCTTATACATCCTTGTTTAATTTGACACTCAAACTAACTTTCTATTTCCTTTGGAATCGGAGATATAACTAACTATCGGAGATATAATAATAGAAAAAATCCTGGATATTGATTTTATGCTGATGATAGCTAGTTAACCCGTCTCAACATCGACCGATTTAAACAAACAATTGATCAGATGAAAGCTAATGACCTACTGAGTGATTTAAGACTAAACTAATCGGGTTATCTCATTTAGAGTCTGAGATACAAACCTACAACTGAAAATGTAATTTTGAATGCATTTTTTTGTTGATTAAAGCCTTTTCACTAGCCTTAAACTGAGCCTTATTCAGATAGTTCAATTGAAAGCTTATACATTTTTGAAGGCACTAAGACCATAACGAAGTTTATATATTATTTCAAACCCAAAATAACAACATTAACTAGAAATTTAATTGGAGAAAAGATACATTTTTATTTAAATTTAAACACTTTAAGTCGCTTCAGCCTCAATCAATCTATACGATTTATATATAGGTCAAATAAAAGCAGATAATTTACAGAGCAATTCAAGACCAAAACAAATGCATTATCTTTCTTAAACGCTGATATATTCATTATTAACGATTAAAACAAAAATAATTAAAAAATATACAACATTGATAAGAGCATTTCAACTAGCCTTAAACCCAACCAAATTCAGCTGTTAATGGTTAATCTAAAAGCCAAAGACTTTTCCAGTAAAATAAGTCGAAAACAGATTCATTATTGTCATCAGAACCGGATATGTAAGAAAGAGAGTGACATACCATAAAACAGCGCGTAAACCACTAATGTTTGTTTCTAAATAATGCGATTGGATATTGTCAATGGCTCGTGAGAATATGAGTTGTGAGGCATCACGCCGAGTGGCATCTGGCGAGGCTGAGACACACCAGCTGTGCGGCACGCGCGGACATCGATATTGGCATTAGACCCTCGTATGTACCAAGCCAGCGCACTCAATACTAATTACATTCACTCGCTATGAACACAGTTGCTCTCTCTCATGTAAAATATAGATAAGCGTCTAATTGTCAACTAATGATATTCAAATTGACATCCCGAATTTAAATCAATGCAGGATCATCCAAATTTCATGCAATTGTCTGAAATGGTGGGTAGATCGACTTATGTATGAATAGGCGTAAACATTTTTTACCCGGGTTCGAATCCCGTCAATCGCTAATGGCAAATTTGCTGTGTGATGATGCCGTAACCTTGAGGGTGCACAATAAGCAAAATAAGCTGCAGTGCATGTCCATGGAAACTTCTAAGCCTGGCCCTAGTCAAGAAAATCCAATTATTATTGTATATTTGGTAATACAGTTCCTTTTACTCAAAGACTGCTGCGTTACAAGGGCAAGGTCTGAGAGCGCAATGTGTTATCCGACCTAGCGATCGACCAGCTCTGTTCATGTTTCCTTCTCTACCCATCCCGTTCCTGAAACTATACTAAAGTGATATTTTAACAAATATGAATTACTACTAGAAAATTATATATTACATATATATTAAATTTCATTGTTTACGAAGATGATTATTAAATTTGTCACGTTTTTAGCGTTTTATTAAATTTGTCATACTGTATATGTCATGTTCGCATTACTTCCTTATCAAACTCTTGCAACATGCATTGAGAGTAATATTTGATACTACATAATAACGAAAGTTAACATATTCCTCTTCGCAAAGTGAAACACAATGTTGTGTGTTTTAAACGATTCTTTATTCATAACGTATATTACAGTTGGCCCGATACGTGATACGAGACACGCCTACGCATGCGAACATCACCCTTTACATGATAGAAAGAGGAGCAGCCGCACCCTCTTAGCAAACAATCATACATTCTAATACTTCAACACTAAAGGTGAAAAAGTCCCTCACAACGGGGATTATAAATGATATAATAAAACCCCAGTAACCCCAGTAAGTTTTGGGTTTTTTATAAAATGCAACCCAAAAAATTATTTTATCAGTGAAGAATTATTCCCCCTCCAAGATATCCGGTTTTGACCCCACTATATAATTTTCTTTGGGGACACATAAAAATTAAGGCCTAAGAAAACAATTCGCAGGATATTCAGCACTTCAAAACAAACATAACTAATTTATTGCAATAAATTCAAAGACGTACCTTGCAGTACATGTTCAGGAAATTGATGGAGAGAGCACAACTTTGTACAAATGCCACTGGCGGATTGTTTTAACGCATAATGTAAATTAAATATGATCAAACTTAAATAATAGGTTGTATAACATGTTAAGATTAACAAAACAATTTCATTACGTAGTTTTATGTGCATTATTCATTCTTAAAAAATGTGTTGCGTTAAAAAACACCCTATAATATCTGAAGCAGGCAGCATGCGCTAAGCAAATTTGACAAACTTTTGATGCTACGAATCTGTTATTAAATTTCAAACCACAAAATATTTAATTTTGTGGGATTTTTTCCCATTTTTCGCACACAGCCTCTGTGGGTGCCGGCGGCTGAGGGTGGTGTAGGACGGTGATTGTACGGTGTCGTCTGATGACGGAGGTGTTGGATGTTGTGAGCCAACGCAGCAGTCAGCAACAGCCTCTGTGGGTGCCGGCGGCTGAGGGTGGTGTAGGGCGGTGATTGTACGGTGTCGTCTGATGACGGAGGTGTTGGATGTTGTGAGCCAACGCAGCAGTCAGCAACAGCCTCTGTGGGTGCCGGCGGCTGAGGGTGGTGTAGGACGGTGATTGTACGGTGTCGTCTGATGACGGAGGTGTTGGATGTTGTGAGCCAACGCAGCAGTCAGCAACAGCCTCTGTGGGTGCCGGCGGCTGAGGGTGGTGTAGGGCGGTGATTGTACGGTGTCGTCTGATGACGGAGGTGTTGGATGTTGTGAGCCAACGCAGCAGTCAGCAACAGCCTCTGTGGGTGCCGGCGGCTGAGGGTGGTGTAGGACGGTGATTGTACGGTGTCGTCTGATGACGGAGGTGTTGGATGTTGTGAGCCAACGCAGCAGTCAGCAACAGCCTCTGTGGGTGCCGGCGGCTGAGGGTGGTGTTGGGCGGTGATTGTACGGTGTCGTCTGATGACGGAGGTGTTGGATGTTGTGAGCCAACGCAGCAGTCAGCAACAGCCTCTGTGGGTGCCGGCGGCTGAGGGTGGTGTAGGACGGTGATTGTACGGTGTCGTCTGATGACGGAGGTGTTGGATGTTGTGAGCCAACGCAGCAGTCAGCAACAGCCTCTGTGGGTGCCGGCGGCTGAGGGTGGTGTAGGGCGGTGATTGTACGGTGTCGTCTGATGACGGAGGTGTTGGATGTTGTGAGCCAACGCAGCAGTCAGCAACAGCCTCTGTGGGTGCCGGCGGCTGAGGGTGGTGTAGGACGGTGATTGTACAGTGTCGTCTGATGACGGAGGTGTTGGATGTTGTGAGCCAACGCAGCAGTCAGCAACAGCCTCTGTGGGTGCCGGCGGCTGAGGGTGGTGTAGGGCGGTGATTGTACGGTGCCGTCTGATGACGGAGGTGTTGGATGTTGTGAGCCAACGCAGCAGTCAGCAACAGCCTCTGTGGGTGCCGGCGGCTGAGGGTGGTGTAGGGCGGTGATTGTACGGTGCCGTCTAAAAACGGAGGTGGTGTATGTTGTGAGCCAACGCAGCAGTCAGCAACAGCCTCTGTGGGTGCCGGCGACTGAGGGTGGTGTGGGACGGTGAATGTACGGTGTCGTCTGATGACGGAGGTGGTGTATGTTGTGAGACAACGCAGCAGTCAGCAACAGCCTCTGTGGGTGCCGGCGGCTGAGGGTGGTGTGGGACGGTGAATGTACGGTGCCGTCTGATGACGGAGGTGGTGTATGTTGTGAGCCAACGCAGCAGTCAGCAACAGCCTCTGTGGGTGCCGGCGGCTGAGGGTGGTGTGGGACGGTGAATGTACGGTGCCGTCTGATGACGGAGGTGGTGTATGTTGTGAGACAACGCAGCAGTCAGCAACAGCCTCTGTGGGTGCCGGCGGCTGAGGGTGGTGTGGGACGGTGAATGTACGGTGCCGTCTGATGACGGAGGTGGTGTATGTTGTGAGCCAACGCAGCAGTCAGCAACAGCCTCTGTGGGTGCCGGCGGCTGAGGGTGGTGTGGGACGGTGATTGTACGGTGTCGTCTGATGACGGAGGTGTTGGATGTTGTGAGCCAACGCAGCAGTCAGCAACAGCCTCTGTGGGTGCCGGCGGCTGAGGGTGGTGTAGGGCGGTGATTGTACGGTGCCGTCTAAAAACGGAGGTGGTGTATGTTGTGAGACAACGCAGCAGTCAGCAACAGCCTCTGTGGGTGCCGGCGGCTGAGGGTGGTGTGGGACGGTGAATGTACGGTGCCGTCTGATGACGGAGGTGGTGTATGTTGTGAGCCAACGCAGCAGTCAGCAACAGCCTCTGTGGGTGCCGGCGGCTGAGGGTGGTGTAGGGCGGTGATTGTACAGTGTCGTCTGATGACGGAGGTGTTGGATGTTGTGAGCCAACGCAGCAGTCAGCAACAGCCTCTGTGGGTGCCGGCGGCTGAGGGTGGTGTAGGGCGGTGATTGTACAGTGTCGGCGCCATCAGGTGGCGATCACGACGCCACCACCGCGAACCATTCTTTAAACTAAACGTCACCATTTTCTCTGTAGATGCTAACTAACTATAGTACTTGATTTTTGGAAGTCCTTTTACGTAGTTCTAGATAAATCGTGGGTTAAAGTTTGAATCTCTGGATTATATTTTCCTTATTTTCCTTAAACTACTATTTATTTCTTAATCCGTGTTAGTCTATACTCAACTAATTTTAAAGACTAATACCGAAAGGATTATGAACGTGTCATGGATTATAAATTTGTGTTAAATTAAGACTCTATGTTTGAATTTGTGGCTTGATATTGTTTGAAAACTATAATTTGTTCTTAACTCTGATAGATGTTTTACTGGAAACATCCAGATGTTTTACTGTTTTTAGCTTTATATTTCGATGACAGAAAAAACAGTTTAAATTTCTGCCCACTGTTCGCTCTTACATAATGTTTCTACATCTAATCTTTACTCTACAAAAAATAGCATGTGATAACAGCTACATATGATGACAAGTGTACAGTTCTGTTTTGCTATTCTATCACCACCATGGCAACTCATTAGGCCAATGTAAACTTTTTTGAAATTTGAAATTAAATTTTCTTCATGTCTAAAAGGCCAATTTAAATATTAACTAGTGGCTTAGAGCCCCTAATGAGGGAAAATTAAAACGATCCTTTATTATAGTACAAAATACTTTCATAGCAATCTCAATCTACCCCATATTGATATCCAGCCTACCACATGGTTTTCAATCAAGTATCAGCATCAAATGTTTTATGTAAACAAAGCAGACGTTTTTAGATTTCAATGATTTTTAAATGGAATATATTTTACGTTATTTCTCGTTTTCTGGCGAATTTCAAGCAATTTCATTATTTTTCTCGCCATCACGGAATAGAGACCTTTAATTTGAGCCCTCTCCCATCTTTCTACGACTTGCCAGACGCCCACAATTTTAACGCAAAGAATCGCCTTACGAAATTAAATATATGATGATGGGATTGTGCACATTTACAGAAAAATACAATTCTATCGGTGTGCTTAGATTTTCGCTAAGTTGTAAAAAGGCTGAGAAAAAGGGAGCACAAAAATCTTATAGAAAAAATGCTTGTCTATTAATATAAAGATTGTAGAATAATACTATTCAGATAATAATAATATTTTGATGCCAATGCTTGCATCGGCATTAAAATCAATTGTGATTCTTGCCAAGCTTGATGGCGTAAACTGTATTTTTTATTTAAATGGTAAAAAATTAAATCTAGGTTATAGGAAGCCCGTGAATTTTTATAAAACCCGATTTGTATCTTGTGATCTACCTGAAATCCAAATTGATCCTCAAAAATTATGTTCGTCGTCGAAATCAAGTCATTTTGTGTGGAGTTATTCAACGAACTATGCTGAATTTTACGTTTTGAAACCGGACTAGTCGTAAGACTGCCGGCTGCCGTAAAGACACCAATTTATTAAAGATATAATTCCTCGGAATGCCTCCCTCTAATTTGAGGCGGTGGAGATGGAACCGGCAATCATCTCGCACCTCGTTACCTGGGTGGGGCGGGAGCGTCCCGTCTATTAGGGGTGAAATCATTATAATCAAGAGATATTAGGTCTCTAATATTGGCCGGAAAGAAATTAAATACTTCAAGATTAGTCTAATCTCCACTTGTTACGCTCTGTTTACAGGCGTTGGGAAGTAATGTGTAAACCGTGGTTTTGTTAAAAGTTGAATTTTCTCAAGATCAAAAGGCTGACGAATAACTTTCAACTTTCTGGATGAAGGGTATACATACTTATTTAATTCACGAGCAGTTTTTTTGTTACAAAGACTCCTCCTAAACCACCGAACCGATTTTCATGTTTTTGGTGTCATTGGAAAGAGCTTAGCGTGAAGTTTTGCAGGAAATTAAATTTAAAAAGGTTTGACTAAAGGGCCCTAGACGCCCTTAAAGTTTCGTATTAGTCCATAAGATTTAACATGGGAATAGAAATTTCAAATAAAGCAGCTGATTGGAGCAAACAAAGTTTTTCAGCAAAGCCATATGATGTTAATGGAATTGAAACCATTGCATGTAGAGCTGGAGGCATTTCAGTTGATGGAAGATGTAAATAAGTAAACTATTATCCTAATACATACTTAAGGTCAGAATTCAGTTTTAAAAACATTTATTTTGAATCACATGTGTGAAGATCTTAATATTTACATATGATTATATTCCAAAGAAAAATACTAAAAGGAGAAATAAATTCTTATGTAGAAATTCTATAAATATAAATAAAATAAAAAAGAAACAGACTTAAAATAGATTATAAGTAGATTTATTGAACCATTTTAGTTCGGTTTAAGATTAAGACGGGTCATACGCTACTTAGGGCCACGAGACATGGACATCTCTTTAAAGATGACTGAGTATTCACAAAACATTTAGTTTTAAAAAGCTTTTGTAAAAAATTTCAGTATAACAGGAAGTTTGACCATATAATTAATAAAATAGTTCTAGAATACTGAACCATAATTATTTTTATTTTGAAATCAATACATAACAATTGCTCGATTTCGAGCTTCGAGCAACAGGTTTACTAGTATTTATAAAAACTTTACAGTCAACATGGAGTGCTCTGCGGCCCTGACCTTACGGAGCCGAATCGCTACCCTATCAAAGACATTTCAGCACCACAATGAATGCGAGGTCCACACCTCTGTCTTGTTTAGTAATATTTTTCACGTTTTCTATTCCCTAAAAAATTAATGTGGATAGATAAATTACTCTCATATTCTGCGTTTACCAGCGACTGAAAGTCACCCTGTTCCATAACAGATTTAGTCGTATAATTATACGTTTTATCGAACAGTTGACGTTTTTATGGACCTGTATAGTTTTTTTTTGTAACAGCACTGTTTTAGCCTTAGTAATGAAAACCCTCTATTTTTAAATACCAACCCCGGTTTTCAAGTTTGAAGATTTAAATTTAAGGATAAAAATATCATTTAAATTGTGTGGTAATTATGTGATGGCGATATAGAATTACTATAAAAGCTATTTGGTTTTGATAAAACCAGTTAATAATTGAATCGACGATAGCAAATTTCCCAGTTTTTTTGTCGTATTGATTTGTTGAGCTTCTATGTTTTACTAGATGCTCCGCCCAAAAAATGATAGTAAGATATTTTCATAATAAGGTTCTATTTATATTGGTTATATGTACATGTAAAATATCCTTTTCGTTAGATTGGCCTAATTTCACTGCGAATGGTTTTTCTTGCACATTTTGATATTTTTTTCTAAATATTTAAATATTATAAAATATTTTGTCACTGATTCTATAAATAATAAGAGCTGAGTCATTTCCGTAACAATGAGGAAAAAGCTAGATGAGAAACGGCGCCGGCGATAGAGCGCTGGGTGTGTTTGAGCGCTCAGCGTGTGGTGTCAAGTAGAGGTGGCGTATTGTCAATCTCTCCGCAGCCTCTGTCGTCCCCGCACACCGCACACCACCCTCCCACAACATCCCCCGACCCCTCACTCATCCCTCTCTCCCTCAACACGCGGCTTCCACCTTCTCCCTCCCGCAGTTTGGTTTTACTGCCCCATATCCCACGACTGAAGTGCAGCCCATTGCCGACCTCCCAAACACCTTCATTTAAACTGTGACGTTTTATTGTGCGGTAATAAAAAAAAACGATTGTCATCCCTGGGTCAATGTACGTCTTACAGGTTTTGATTGAATGGCCAAAACTCAAAGCCCTCTAAATATGAGATAAAATAATGACTAGCATGAACTTAAATCGAATTTCATGCCCTTTTATGTTCATTTCCCTTTTTATTTCCTTGGTTTTAACCTCCCTCCAAATCACTAACCCTGGTTGAAAAAAAACTGAGTATATTTTGGTTTCTCTCTAGAAGGAAAGCCGTGTGCATATTTAAATATTTTTAATGCAATGTATGACTTCCTAAGATGATTGTAAATGCGCATTTTTTAGGGTATTGACCCTCATCTACTGACCAACGGGTTATTTTGTTATGAATGTTAAGCTTACGTCATATGAGAAAACAAAATATATTCAAAATAAAAAAAAACACTTTAGAGTTCATTAATCTCACCTATTTGTTAAAGTAAGCTGTATGCCTAAATGTTGGCCAAATCGAGTATTTTACACACGCAAGTAAAACTCGACCCAAAGTGTTTGTATTAAAAACAATTTGGAACACTTAATTTTTCTGAAAAGTCGTCTGGAATTTATGGAATATTGGTTGTTTATTATTATCAGTTTGTTATATCACATAAAAGAAGCATGATAACCATAAAATTCATACTTAAATTCGTATTATTTGTGAAACTATCTGTCTTTATTTTGAAATTATCTACCCCACTTGAATTCTATATGAACACTTCTCTTCTACAATTAACTGTCATGTGCTTTGGAGAACAATAATCTAGGCCCATTTGAACCAAAATCCCTCTCTAAACCGATGCAAGAAGCAAATCATGTATCAGTTGGGGAAACAACGTTTTAGCGAATTTACCCTATAGGGAAGAAGCTATTACCGTAGGTCTCATGGTAAGAACTAAGCCTGAGACATGATAACTTTTCGTTTTGGGGCCCCCAGAAGCAAAAAACACCATTCGTTCAAATTTATATATATATATAAATATATATATATATATATATATATATATATATATGTGTGTGTGTGTCTGTAAGCACGATAGCGCTCGCAAAAATGGTCCGATCGGAATGAAATTTGGCACAGGTGTGTAAAGTAGTAATTATTCGGATGAGTTCGAAAACCAGCCCGATCGGACCACTGGAAGGGGGGTAAAGTGGGGTAAACCCCCCATAAATGGGTTTTTTGGGTTTTTCACATGGAAAAATAAAAATAATCCAATTTTGTTTGGTACCATTGAATTCAGCTCAAAAAAACAAACAATTTAGTACCTTGAATCATTGCTCTATGTCCATTGGTTACCGAGTTATTGAAAATGGTAAACACAGTACGTTGTCCCTATGCTAACCTTATGGGAAATAAGTAAAATTCTATATCTCGCTTATTTCACAACATATCTCAATAAAACTTGGTTTGTGGCTTCATTTAGATGAGATCTAATGCATTTTAGTCTAAAATCCCCGATATTTCCATTTTTATGACAGCAAACCTGTATACTCATTTCCCATGTTATCCTTATGGGAAATAAAAAATTCTATATCTTCCTTATTTCTTAACGTATCTTGATAAAACTTTATATTATGTGGCTTCATCTAGTTGAAATATACTGGATTATGGCCTAAAATACGCTATTTTTACATTTTCATGGCTGCAAACCTGCATACTCATTCTCCATGTTAACCTAATGGGCAATAAAAAAAGTTATGTAGTTTGCTCATTTCTCAAAATATCCTGTTAAGAACTGGCACGGGGCTTCATACAATTAATATCTACTTTATTATGGTTTCAAATACCCAAATCATCAAATTCCTGAGACAGCAAACCTGTGTACTCTCTTTCCCAATGTTAACCTTATGAGAGGTAAATAAAATTGGATATCTTTCTTATTCCTCAACATATCTTGATAAAACATGTTATGTGGCTTGATATAGTTTAGATATATTGGATTGTGGCCTATAATACCTCATTTTCAAATTTATGTGGCAGCAAACCTGCATTTTTCCATACTAATCTTATGGAAAATAATTTATTTTTGAATAGCAATTGTGGGCATTAGACAAGTCACAGGATGAGGGAAAAGGGCTCAAATTAAATGTTTTAATGTCAGGGACTCAGGAAAAGTACTGTAATTTCTTAAAGTTTTGCTAGAAAACAAAAAATATTATAAAATAACTGCCATTTAATTAGCATTGGGATCTAAAATGTCTGCTTCGTTTACATTAAAACATGTGAGCTGATGTTTCATTCAAAGCCATATGGTGGACAGACATATGGCTTATTTAAAGGCCAGATAACAAAATATGTCAAATAAATTTACTATATCGAATACAGATTTTTACTGATGATGTTTAAGAAATTTTTTACTCAAACTTAAACAGCTGGTCATTTCTCTATATGATTAAATTGGAAAAGCCAGCTGTTTTGAAGTTTTGAACATTGCATTTTTGTGCCAAGTATAGGCTATTATTTTTGTATAGCCTTTTGCTCCTAAAAGCCACTAGGAGAGTATTTTTGCACGCTTTCTTTTGAATGTATATTGATTTTACTTGATGCGAGACTTCATTTAAATTATTCATTTATGCACTTGAAATTCGCTGAGTATGCAGGACTGCTGCAACGGGGGTATTTAGGGTATATCGCCCCTCCTGAGTACGAATCTGCCTGATGCCAAGCCAGATTTTTGACTGGAAGTGTGTAATCCAAGATGGCGGCCAAAACTATATTTTCCTATACATCCATTGTTCATTGCCTTAAAACCATGATCGAAACGTCTATTTAGGGGTTTTTTCGGATGCCTAACACATTGCGATACTCAAAATTTAATTTTGCTAAAGTTTCAAGGCATAGGTTTCAAGATGACCGCCAAGGCCCACATTTTGAAATTTATTTTTTTAATATAGGAAGCATTTTATGTTACAGTTGGGGAAACAAGGTTCATAAAGTATTTCTATCCCCCCCCTCCCCCCGAATACGAATATGTCTGTGGCCAAACCAGAGTTTCGACTGGAAGTACTGTATCCAAGATGGTGGCTAATATATGAAGCCCTATATCTCCCTTGTTTATTGCCTTAAAATAACCATCATAAAAACGTCAAATTTGAGTTGTCCGGATAACTAACACATTGCAATATTGCAATACTCATAATTTATTCAAGGCATAGAACCGGAGGTGCGGTATCCAAGATGGCGGCCAATATATGATGTCAATATGGCTTTATCTCACTTGTTTATTGGCTTAAATTAACAATCAAAACGTCAAATAAGGGATTTTTCGGATGCCTAACACATTACAGTGCTCAAAATTTTGTTTTGGTTTCGGGACCTAGCTCCCAAGATGGCCGCTATTAGATCTTCCCGCGATCTGCAAATCTGCACAATCGCCTTTTCCGGCCTTGCACGTCTGCTCACTAATTACTTTCAAGTTACATTAGCCGTTTGCAGATACTATATGTTATGACCCATGAATTAGCGACGGCATAAGCGGATATTTACGATGTATTTATATCAAAATAGCATAGTTTATAGTTATCACGTAAAAAGGGGAAAACAAACTTTTAATTTTGCTTACTTGCAGAGTTGCGCATGCGAAAATTCAACCCTGGGTATCATTAATTGGTACTTTTAAAACCGAAAGGGTATCTTTTTAACTTTTCCGCTGCATTTGCTCTATAACAAAATAAATTGAATTTATTTTTATTGATTTTTCACAATGTACAATGAAGTAGGTAAACATGTATTTCTAGCGACTATTGTTTGTAACAATTCTATATTGAGCCATTCAAAAATGTGTAGGCATGCTACTATTTTAATAAATTGTATGATTGAGACACATTAATGAAATTATAAAATTAGAATGATTAACGCAGTCCTCTCCTTTCGGTAAATGTCCTATTCCTGCTCTTTTTTATGCATATGCCCTCCCAGAATAGCTCTCATTTGATCACCTATATTTGCGGAAATTTTTGTTCTAGGGAATTTTTTTATTGCTCCATTTTTTTTTATAATGCTCATTATGCCCGACCGGTGGTGTTGGATTCTTATAGTCCTATGGGTGGAAGCTTCACCAAGAACAGTAGGCATATTTTCCGATCCTCATGACCCTTGAGTCCGTCCCCAAAGCCTGTACAGATATCTTAGCTAGTAATTGTTTGTTTCAATGTCTAACTACAATTTGCATGTGCAAAATTAATCGACTGCCATGCACCAAGCTGTACCACCGCTCTCGACCATGTTTGAACTTAATAAATGAATAATTCGTTATCTTCATAGCAACCTAGCCATAAGAAAAAATATATAAGGTATTGTTATGTTATCTTCTTTTTTAACTTACAATAAACTAATTTTTAAATATGAAATATTTGTTTCACTAATGTACTTACTTTCTTCTATGTTAATTTAGATTAAGGTTTTATTTCCGTTTCAAGCACCATCTAGAAACCTATGCTCCGAAATCGAAAGAAAAATTAAACTCTGAGTATTTCAATGTGTTATGATCCGAAAAAACCCTAATCAAGACGTTTTGATCGTTATTTAAAACCGTTGAACAGGGAAGATAAAGGGTAACAGATACTGGTTCACCATCTTGGTTGGATAAGGCACTTCCGGTCAAAAATTCACCCTGGCTACAGAAAAATCCGTATTCGGGGGGGGGGGGGGGAGGATCTAAATACACCAATAACCTTGTTTCCTCTACTGTAACATGAAATGCTTAATATTTTGGGGAAAAAACTATTTTTCTAAAAGTGGGCCTTGACAATCGCCTTTTCCGGCCTTGCACTTCTCCTCACCAATTACTTTCAAGTTACATTTGCCGTTTGCAGGGAGATCATTGTTTATTGACTTAAATTAACGATTAAAACGTCAAATTAGGGTTTTTTTGGATGCCTAACACATTACAGTGCTCAAAATTTAATTCAGCAAAACGTTTTTAAATCATAGGTTTCAAGATGGACATGTCCATAGGACAGGACAGGCCAGGACATCATAGGACATGGACATAGGTTCCTGCAAACGGCAAATGTAACTTGAAAGTAACTGGTGAGTAGAAGTGCAAGGCCGGAAAAGGCGATTGTGCAGATTTGCAGATCGCGGGTAGACCTAATGGTGGCCATCTTGGAAGCTTTGTCCCGAACCTAACACAAACTTTTAGCACTGCAATGTGTTAAGCATCCGAAAAACACCTAATTTGACGTTTTGATCGTTAGTTTAAGCCAATAAACAAGAGAGTTATAGGACATCATATATTGGCCGCCATCTTGGATACCGCACTTCCGATTCTATGCCTTAAAACATTATGCTGAATTAAATTATGAGTATTGCAATATTGCAATGTGTTAGCATCCGAAAAAACTCAAGTTTGACGTTTTTATCGTTATTTTAAGGCAATAAATAAGGGAAATATAGGGCTTCATATATTGGCCACCATCTTGGATACAGTACTTCCGGTCCAAACTCCGGTTTGGCCACAGACATATTCGTATTCGGGGGGTGGGGGGTGGGGGGGATAGAAATACTCTATAAACCTTGTTTCCCAAACTGTAACATAAAATACTTCCTATATTTAAAAAATAAATTTCTAAAATGTGGGCCTTGGCGGCCATCTTGAAACCTATGGATTTAACTTTAGTAAAATTAAATTTTGAGTATTGCAATGTGTTAGGCATCCGGAAAAACCCCTAAATAGACGTTTTGATCATGGTTTTAAGCCAATGAACAATGGAGTTATAGGAAAATAGAGTTTTGGCCGCTATCTTGGATTACACACTCCCGGTCAAAAATCCGGCTTGGCAACAGGCAGATTCGTACTCAGGGGGGTCGATATACCCTAAAAACGTTGTTTCCTCAACTGATACATGATTTAATTATTGCATGATTTTTAAATTCAAGTGTGCCTAGACTACAACGACATCAATTTACATCCTTTTATATATCAACTAGCAGCCCGCGTCACTTCGTGACTTAAAAACAATTTGGTAAAATAGGCTTTAGTTTCATGTTGATTATGTATGGAGCTTTGCAGCATAAAATATCTTTCAATGAGGAAGTGAGTGTATTTTTGTGAATTCTTTTATCTAGACTAATTCTTTGTGTCATAGAACTGGAATAAAATTAAATTGAACTTCTCATCGGGGCAAATTTGAAAAAATAACTTTTTACTTTAGTCTTGAATCTTCAATATGTGTAATACATTCCTCACATAATTTGAGAAGTTAATTTATTTCATCTGCTTTAAAAGTGTCTATGTATACGTTCTACTCTTTGAAATTTTGACAATGCAACAATTTTCATTTTGCACAAAATGGGGGTAGTTTACCTGGATCCTCTCTAAGATTACGTACTTGGCGCATCTCCATGTCTCAGTTTTAGAGTTTTCTTTTCAAAAGTATTGAAGCTTAATGTTAATTCTACACAACATCTATACGCGTCAATTTCTTGCAATTCAGCTTTGTTAGGTATTAAGAAAAAGTGGTAAGAAGATGGACAAACCACTGATCTACTGATGAACTAATATCTAAATAACATTTATAAAATAGCCATTCGCCGTAAACACAAATTATTCAACTCTCATAACGGTCAAGGAATTAAATTTCAAACTGAAATGCTTTTTTGTTTCGCATCTTAAAGACATGTTTAACAAATTTTTACCTAAGCAAATAACATAAATTTCTATAAAATGCCTTCATTAAAATAGGCATACCTATTGTCTTTGAAGCATTTTAAAATGGAGTTAATTGGGCAGGTTCACTGGCGCCGACTCCATGGGGCCCAAGGGGCTCGAGCCCTCCCAATGTTAAGCGAAGGGGGGCCCAGCCCCCCCAATATTGAAAGAAGAGGGGTCCGGCTCCCCAGAGTAAAATTCGATTCTTATATCGTGAAAAACTATCTAGGAACTGTAAAGCAAATCTTCTTGTTTCTCATAAGTAATTTAAGTCAAGATCAAATGAATGAAAAACTACTTAGAGAGGATTTAAAGCCAGTTAATTGTCGAATGTGTACATTCTACACCCGATCAAGGTACGACTTCGTTATACCCACGCAGCAGGCGAGCGCCGAAAGTAGTGCATACGTATGCGACTTAGTAATAGCTTAGTCCATTCATGCATAATAATGTTTTCAAATATTTTAATCATTCCAATTCAGAAAGGCAATTAAAAATGTGAACGCTGGCCAAAACAGCAACGTGAAATGCAAAGTAGTAGACCTGGAACGTGTTCCCGCGTGCTAGGCTCTACCGCGATCTTCGCGATACGCGAGGACGCATCCTATCATTATTTTGAACTTAAGTAAAACTATATTTCGAATATAAAAAAGAATAGTTTTCACTACGTTTCATTCTTTTCGATATTATAAAAGTGAACAACTGACCAGCCTCTTATTTTTTATGATATTGAGGTATCGACTATCGAAAAATGAAAAGGCAATGACAAATCTAAAGAGGCTAGCTTTATAAATTTAGTTGCCTTAATTATACAATTCAGTTTAGTGAGCTACATAAAAATATTTAATTGTGATATTCAAACGCAATAATGGCAACTTTCCGCAAATATCAAAATTAAAACGCTTAATATAGCAAATTTATATAAAAACCCTCGCAACTACATGAAAACAATGTTCATCTTCGCGTATGACATGACTCCGTGGTCACCATAACCATTGCGTGTCGGCCTCTAAATGTTGTATTTTGATTATTGAAAGTTCTTAAAATGCTTTAGAGTGCCTTAAATATTGTTTTGTGAATTAAAAATTACAGTCTTCGTATTTTAAATTGGATTTCATGTTGGAATTGAAATAAATAAATACTTGAAAATAGAGTATGCATAAGTTTTATTACTTACTAGGTTGCCTCTATTGATTGTCAATGTATCTTTTCAATAATCATCTTCATAAATATTTAATGCAAAACGGACGTAGATTATATTAACTAAAGGAGTTCGTTTTTTTTTAATATGTAGCTTATGTATAAATGGCTATATTGCTGACGTAATGAACTTTTCTTTAAGGAGTTATAAAAACGTTGTTTTTAAAGTAATTGTCTGTTAAACTTTGAAAGTATTATAAAATCGTGTGTTGCATGTAAGCTCACGTACCTATAATGGTATTTAAAAAGTGGTGCTTATCAAACCCCAAACTATCTTTTAAGTAATTTGCTTCAATTTTTAGTGACAGTGACAATTTCTGCTGCTTTGCTTACTATTTTACGCACAACGACATGTAACTCTCATGTAATATTGATAAACGTATTTGATAATTAATTTGGCGCATTGCAAGCCAAATATTCTTTCCTTAGTCAGTGAACTCTTTTATTCAAGATAACTTAATTGAATTTTACACTATACTTTAATGTTAAAATTGTGTGTTTAGGTTTTTCATCTAAATTATTTTACAGTTATTTTGGGTCGTGCTGTATATTTGCAGTATGTGGTGATGCTCAATCAGCCGTAAATTCATTTGTGATAATAGGCTACTTTTTGTAAGATTGTATTCTATTCTTATCACATTTGAAGCTACCGTATGCAAAACATACGAGATGAGAGCTTAGTAGTTAATTGGTCAATCAGGATAATCTGGGAAACACTTACCCCTACCCACTCCGACACCAACACCTTAAGCCCCCCCAATATTTTTTAAAAGTCAGCGCCCATGGGCAGGTTAACCCTTAACACTTCAATATCCTTCGCATTCCAAGCACATTTACAAAGTACAGGTTTTAAATTTAAAATGTCTTTTAACTCTTGAATTTTTTGGGTTACTATTCAACTAATATTTCAAAACTTTAAACGTTGAATCATCCATCAATGTGTTGAAACATGTATCAGTGTATATCCACTGTCAATAGTTTGTTAGAAAATCCCATCTCCAGAGCACCTCCTAAGTTACTTATGTTCCTTTTAAGTTTGCTTTTTATGAAAAGAAATACAGTAAATTGATATGATTACAGACAGTTGGTCTAGTTTCAAAAGGGCAAATACTCTTCCTTATTTCCAGTTGTCTTAAAAAACTCAATATTTTAAGAAATAAAAATCATAATAAGGATGAATGTTAACTGACTTTTGCTAGCACTGCATTCTGTGGTGTGCCTCTGGAACTATTTCATATCTTGATCATCTGTTTTGTTACAAACAAATGTCAATTGGAGAAAGTTCACAGGTTCTAACACAGATAGTAGCACTTTAGCTGAAATTTCAAAAGCCTCCTGTGTGAAGGCTTTTAATGGAATATTTTCCAAACCCGCAAAAGGCACATCTAGAGAATAATAGCTTTAATTTGATACCAAATATGTGCAGAAAAGTTAATTTCTAGGGGTCGATTTGCTCTGGACAAAATCCCAGAAATTCTTTTAATAATATAGACTAGAGATCGCCAGTGGTCGAAAATTCGACCAATTTTTAAATCAAGATATAGGGATAGCTAATTTTGAGCTTTGCATACACCAATGCGTTTCACAATACATTTCATATAGTACACATTTTCCACGTAAGCACACAATAGAACCAAATGGGAACCAAAAGCAAAAGAGAAAGGCTCAATCTTTGACTAATTATTTTGCCTCGCCACTGGCACATATATTATATGACATGGTTTTTAGTAATTAGTATTGTACAATATTAAGATTCCATGTTTATTTCTTTAACACTGGGCTGGTTATTGATTCAGAGGACGGTAAAAATTCAGTCATAAAATCAGTTTATCCCATACACCCCTTACTACAGTTCTCTCCCTCACTTCCTCCATTAATTCCTTCCCTCACTCTCTATGTACTTCCTTCCTTTTGACCTTCTTTCTACTTTTCACCCCTTTTCTCCTTCATCCTCTTCTTACCATCTCTCATCCCTCCTTTCTTACCTTTTAGGTCTGAAATAATAACACCTAACATTTACGTGCCTAATTATTATTTGAGACCTAAAACTCCCCTTCAAAACTTTTTCTCTCCTTCCTTACCCTTAGGACATTTTCCCCTCCTTCCCTCTCTCCCTATCATTATCACTAAAATATACACACATATTTTACCCATAATGTCCATATGTACTGCAGTTGCACGACAGTACATTGGATGGTAGAGACTCAACTTCATGTTCTTTTTTCTTCCCTTTTTATTAGCTAATTTTTATCTCTTAATCTTTTTGAAGTGAGCAAACTTTATTTGAAACACATTCAATCTTCTCTAAATAGCCCTGGATTTCAATCAAATACTATATTTTTACTCCATGCCCCAATAAAACACGTGGCTTGAAATTATTTAAAAATAATAATTTGTTTGGATTTTTTACTGGACAAATACTAACTCGTACCATTAATGAATTCCTTACATTTGTTTATTGCTTGATAAACACTTATTATTGTTTGGTTTTTATATCTCATCAGATGACAGAAAAAACAGCGTAAATTTTTGCCCACTTTTCGCCCTCACATAATATTTCTACATCTAATCTTTACTCTACGAAAAATAGCATGTGATAACAGCTACATATGATGACAAAAGCACAGTTCTGTTTTGTTTTTCTATCACCAAAACAGAAACTCATAAGACCAATGTTAATTATTTTGAAATTTTAAATTCAATTTTCTACTTATCTAAAAGACTAATATAAATTTCAATGGGATTCTGCACATCTAGAGGAAAATACAATTTTATCGGTGTGCTTAGATTTTTGCTACGATGCACACTGGCTGAGAAAAAAGGAGTACAAAAACCTTATGGAAAAAATGCTTGTTTATTAATATAAAGATAAAGATACATAGTTGACAAGACGGGTTTTCAGGGACTACTGAACCGATCTCCAAGATTTGTGACAAATTAAACGGAAAAATGCGTATGTTTGCCGAATTTTCTTAGAATTTATGTTTTATCTCAGGACTACGCCCAACCACACTTTAAAGGGTGAATCATGTAAAACAGCTGATTGGAGCAAACGCGTATCAACAGAAATCTAGTCTTGTCTGAAACGCTTGACGGATACTTACATTTTTCATCACATCGGAAATGGTTTGCATTGGAGGAGGGGTTGAGAAGTAAGCACAAAAGAAAATCCGGGCCTTGATTAAAATGCTTTTGCCGAAGGAACGCTTGTGCCATCTGGCAAATTAATGATTATCGGAATCATTTATGAAAGAGAAAGAACCATGATCGATCGGCCCGAGGAGCGCGGCTCGCGGCGAGTGTCGAGCGGCGCGGCTCGCGGCGAGTGTCGAGCGGCGCGGCTCGCGGCGAGTGCCGAGCGGCGCGGCTCGCGGCGAGTTTCGAGCGGCGCGGCGCGGGTCTCCGATTCCATTTTCACATTATTTGCCCTCAGCCGAATTTGCATTTCCGAGCGCCGAGCTGCCTCGCCCCGGCAGCTCTTAACGCACCTCATGCAAATTTTCATACTGAGCCACTGCAGATCCTTGGTGCGATATCGAAGAATAACAACTTAAAATTGTCCTGAGTTTAAATGAGAAAGGAAATCCAATCTCAGATTTACATTTTCCTAATTATTTTATGATGTTTTTTATTAAGTCTTAAAAAACCCCTCTTAAAACAAGGACTGATCTGTATTAAAATTATACTTTGTGCCATAAATAACTCTTTTTATGTAATTTGTTAGACTTTTCCTTTCGCTTCTAGTGTTTAAAGCGAACCGATAGTGTAGTTTAAACACTAGAAGCGAAAGGAAAAGTCCAACAAATTAAATAATAATTACAAATCCTTTGCTAAAACGAATATATCCACTAACAACTCAAATTCAAAAATTTTGACGAAAACAATACTTTCTCCATATACTATGTATAGGGGGGGAGAAAGTTAAAATATGTATTGAACAAATGACGTTTTGTGTTCGAATTAACTGCTCTACTTTTTTTTAATTCGTCTCGTTAGAGCCGGAGTACCACAAGGAACAATACTTCAACATCTATCTGTTAGATATATGCTGCAAATTACCACTCTATGCCGATGGCACACATGTTTTTTGTAAAATCTTCAACATTGGTGAAACTGTGGGATCCCTTCAAACCGATATCTTATAGTGCATTTGTTTGAGCAAAGGCGATTCAAAGTAAGTCTGGATACTGAGCGGCAATAATATTTTCTTTAAAGAAATACAAGCCGTCGTCTCATCAAATCCACCTTCTTGAGACATTCATCCAGTGTAACCCAGAACCCAGACGACCAGGCAGTGAAGTATCCTGGTGTGTGGACAAGAAACCAAGTTTGAACACTCTTTTTGGTAACTCAAGACTTTCTACTAGATCAGCACATTCTTTCCCTTTTACTTTCTCCCCCCTATAAATAGCATATGGAGAAAGTATTGTTTTCGTCAAAATTTTCGATTTTTATTTTCTTAAAAACGGCTCTAACGATTTTGATACAAATTTCATGGTTTTAGCGAATTACCCCTATAGGGAAGAAGCTGTTACCATAGTACTCATAATAAGACCTAAGCCCGAGACCATGATAACTTTTTGTTTTGGGGCCCCCAGAAGCAAAAAACACTATTCGTTAATTTTCATACATATATATATATATATATATATATGTATCGTATATACATATACATATATATGTATGTCGTATATATATATGACGACATGTTTCGGCTCTTGGCCATTTTCATAGTCAAAACGCATATATCTATGTGTCTTTAAGCACGATAGCGGCCGTAAAAATGGCCCAATCTGAATGAATTTTGGTACAGCCATGTAAAGTAGTAATTATTCGGACGAGTTCGAAAACCAGCCCGATCGGACTACCGGAGGAGGGGGTTAAGGGGGGTAAACCCCCCCAAAAATGGGTTTTCTGTGTTTTTTACATAGAAAAATAAAAATAACCCAATTTTCGTTAGCACCATTGAATTCAGCTCAAAAAAACAAACAATTTAGTATCTTGAATCACTGCTCTATGTCCATTGGTTACCGAGATATTGAAAGTGGTAAACACAGTACGTTGTCCCAATGTTAACCTTATGGGGAATAAGTGAAAGTACCTGGTGGACCGAGCCTTGCTCGGTGCTATTTCATGTTTACCAGTTAGTTCATCCAGTTACTATAAAATATTTCAATGTCATAAAATTGATAAATAGAAACCTTTTTTATTGCTCCATGGACTCTTCATCCCACTTGCTGTATTTTCCCTTAATGACTGTAGATTCCAAACAGCTGTTATGATTACTTCATTTGTTTACACTTTCCTTGTTTATTTTCGTTGCTATCACGGCAACCCATAAGGCCAATGTTAAAATTTTACAACTTTAAAATTCGATTTATTACGATATTAGATTTTCTCTGGCCAAGTAATCTGCATAAAAGACGTTTTTGAGTCATAAATTACTTATTTCCAGACTTTGAAGAAAATCCTCGGAGCCGTTTTTGAGATCGTTGTGCAAGCAAGCAAGCAAGCATACATACATACAAGATAACACTGCTCGTATAAGAGTATAGGATAGGATTCTATATCTCGCTTATTCCAGACAATATCTTAATACAACTATCTTCAACATATCTTAATAAAACTTGGTAAATGGCTTCTTCTAGTTCAGATCTACTTAATATTGAATTAAAACCACCCACTTTTAATATACCCGTAGCAGCAAACCTGCATACTCATTCCCCATGTTATTCTTATGGAGCTTTCAAAAACATGTAAAATCTCGCAATGTTGGATTGAAAAATGGTTATTTTGCATTTGAAATTCGCTGAGTATGCAGGTCTGCTGCAACGGGGGTATTTAGTGCTTACGATGAAAAACAAAATGACACCACCCGCATGTCTGTGAAAATTCAGGTTCAGAAGTTATGAGGGTTTAAGTGTTAAAAATTCATATTTTTTTAATTTCACAAAATCTGTAACCTCCAAAGTAAATATACTTGCAACCATTAAATTTGACTTGAAAAACTAAAATAATGCAGTATTTTGAATCATTAGTTTACGTCAACTGGTTGCGGAGATAATTGATATTTTAGTTCGGCGGTAAACGCAGTACGTTGCCCAATGTTATTCTTATGGCAAATATTTAAAAACCGATATCCCCGTTATTTATTAGCCAATTTTTATAAAACTTTGTATATATTTGTGTGATAATTAATTGTTAATTTGTTTTATTTCACTATATATGTTTTCTGGTTTTAAATGACTTGAAGGGAGAAAGTATGTCAGTTTCCTGGTACCGTTTATTTTAACAAATAATTCGTTACTAAAAGATGTTGGTTTGATTTACTCTCAAACACTATTTTGAGACCTTTGGTTTTGTATTCCTCTCCTCTTAATTGATACTGACTGATAGTTAAACATTAATGAATGGTTTATTAATTTCGTTCAAATGTACATAGACATTTTACAAAAACATCAATGGAATGGTCCCCAAATGGGCAATTGCCTGTGGTTGGGGACCGAGCCCATTATCAGTAGCAGATTCAGCCTATGCTTAGTTAAAATTTAATTATATACAGAAAAATAAACCTCGTTAATAAAATGGAAGAAAATAAAGAAAAAAAAGATAAAAGATGCGTGCTTATATAGGGGGAAACAGTATCACAATTGCAACTAATCAATTATTTGTTAAATTAATCACTTGCCTACGGAAAAGTTATGCTGGTTATGCTGGCTCAGTTTTGTGGTAAAGCTCCATGATGGTTCCTTCTTATTAAGAAGAACCTAGTAATGTTAATGTAAGAAGTTAAAAGCCACATTTTACACATATTCTGTGTACGATGTACCAAAATTTAACCGAGGAATAAATTATATACGAGATACAAGTAGACAGAAATTGAATAATATATATACAGTACTGACATTTCAGGCAGATTAGTTTTCCAACAATATTTTGAATACGATTTCAAGGCTGTGAAATTACTTAGTTACTATAATTATTATTAAAATAATTAATTAATTAAATACAAGCGATATTTAATTAGCAAAGAATATTTCAGTACGATAGCTTATTATAATGCGTAATTTAATACTGTTATAGAGATAAAATTTAAATAGTATGAACCGTATAGATCGAATTGAAGAAAATCCCAAAGCTCGAAGGCTTTTGATCTGGATACCGGTTTACGTGGCGAATAACCACTCACCGAGTAAAACATTAGATATGCAATCAAGATCCATTATTATAATTTAGACAGCGCGCAAACCATATTAGAGCTTCAAAAACAATGAGGGTCATTCGTATATCAGTGGGTGGTGGCCGAGACGGAGCCTGGCGAGGGATTTGGTTTGGAAAGCAGACGCTGTGGCCGTGTTCCGTCTCAAAGCTTTGGTCTCCAATTCCCTTTTCGCACTATTTGCTCTCAGCTTCCATTTACATTGCAGAGTGTCGCTGGCTGCCGATGCGACCCACCTGCAGACAAACGCCCGCTCTGCTGCATATTTCAGTTCCAAAGACCCGGATTTTTATCGGACGTGGTTGAAATTTATTCCGTCTAGTTTCATCCTATAATATTCAAGATGATGAAACGTTAGAACCAACTACGATTTAAAGAGGTAGAAAGTGTCACGACCTTGGATGAAAAACAATTGTTTGGCTCGCCATGAATCTAGCAGAATTATGGACTATTTTAGCTCTTGTAATAATCAATCCTAATTTAATGTTCATAGTACCAATTTACAGCACAAAGCAATTCAAAATTTAGTGATAGTTATGAAGTTTTCTTCATACAAGTAATGCCGATTTAAAAACGAGGGAGCAAATGTCAAATTTGGAATTGGTTAAAATTTTAATCTAGGAAACTATGTTATTAAGTTTGAAGGTTAAATCAAATTACTTGTTAAGGTAAGACCAATAAGTATGGATTTTAACAAATCCATAGCCAATTTTTACTTTCTCCCCCCTATACATAGTATATGGAGAAAGTATTGTTTTCGTAACAATTTTTGAATTTGAGTTGTTAGTGGATATATTCGTTTTAGTGCTCCCTGAATCCAAAAAAGTGGTTTTCGGCGTGGTGTCTGTCAGTGTGTGTGGATGTACGTATGTGTGGATGTAAACAAAGCTAGAGACGACACCAGTGGTCCAATTTTCATGAAATTTGGTATGTAGGTATAAAGCCATGGTATCTCCAGGTCTATTTTTCATTTTTTTGAATTTTTGATTTTTAAGGGTATTTACCCCATAAAACCCCATAAAAATGACAAAAATCCAAATTTCTCAAAAACTGCTCTAACGATTTTGATAAAAATTTCATGGTTTTTAGTGCTTCAGATGACAAACAAAATGACACCACCCGCATGTCTGTAAAAATTCAGGTTCAGAAGTTATGTGGGTTTAAGTGTTAAAAATTGATATTTTTCAAATTTCACAAAATCGGTAACCTCTAAAGAAAATATACTTGCAACCATTGAATTCTACTTGAAAAACTAAATAATCCAGTATTTTGAATCTTTAGTTTACGTCAACTGGTTGCGGAGATAATTGATATTTTAGTTCGGCGGTAAACGCAGTACGTAGTCCAATGTTATTCTCATAGCAAATATTAAAAAACCGATATCTCCGTTATTTACTAACCGATTTTGATAAAATTTGGTATATATTTGTGTGATAATTAATTGTTAATTTATTTTATTTCACTACATATGTTTTCTGGTTATAAATGACTTGAAGGGAGAAAGTATGTGTCAGTTTCCTGATACCGTTTATTAAAATTGAAGTTAACAATATAAAAAAAGTCAGAGCTATTAACAGAAATTTCAAACTTCTCTTGCTGAAGGATTCAAAACAATTTCAAGAAAGCCTCGAGAACAAGTTCTCAGGCTAAAAGTAAGTATGCTGAATATTCAATAAGACGAGGTAGAACCTGAATTACTTAGCCTTTTATCCAAAAAAACTTCAATCAGCCTGTTAGCAGTAGAAGTAAAAAGTAAGTGTATGTTACAAATGTATTACTGGAGTGAGGTCAGCAGTGGCGGCGGAGTGAGGTCAGCAGTGGCGGCGGAGTGTGGTCAGCAGTAGCGGCGGAGTGGGGTCAGCAGTGGCGGCGGAGTGGGGTCAGCAGTGGCGGCGGAGTGGGGTCAGCAGTGGCGGCGGAGTGGGGTCAGCAGTGGCGGCGGAGTGAGGTCAGCAGTGGCGGCGGAGTGTGGTCAGCAGTAGCGGCGGAGTGGGGTCAGCAGTGGCGGCGGAGTGGGGTCAGCAGTGGCGGCGGAGTGGGGTCAGCAGTGGCGGCGGAGAAAAATAAAAGAAAAAAGATCCGCTGGCCCAGATGAAGTACCCCCAGAGGCTGTTAAGAGACTGAATTTACAGAATCAACAGGCCCTTCTGAATGCTTTCAACATCTGTTGGAGAGAAGGGATTTTCATTGACGAGTGGAAATTAGCCCGACTCCACATTCTAAGGAAAGCGGGAGATAGGAATTGGGCAGACCCAAATTCGTATAGGCCCATCAGTCTCTTGTCGGTAGTGGGGAAAACATTGGAACGTCTTATTGAAATAAGGCTGAGGACTTACCTTCAGGTCAATAACCGTTTGAGCGGAGCCCAACACGGATTTATGCCAGGACGCGACACGGTGGATGCCGTCACAGAGCTAACCACTTTTGTTCATGGATCGAATGAAAAACATGTTTTGGGACTCTTCTTAGATATCGAAGGTGCCTTTAATAATCTGTGGTGGTCAGCAATTCTTGCAAAACTAAGAGGTCTCAGAGTTGGCCAAGAGACTTACAATATCATGAAGGCATACCTCAGTCATAGAAGAGTTCTCATCAACATTGGAGGAGTCGTCACAGAGAGAGCCGTCAACAGAGGGTGTCCCCAAGGCTCTGTCCTGGGGCTCCTAATGTGGAACATTGTAATGGATGACCTCCTCAAAATGCAGTACCCAGCCGGGACGAGGGTGATTGCATTTGCTGATGACGCGGTAATCCTTGTTGAGGGGCGCTCCAGACTTGAGCTGGAACAGAAACTGAGACCGATATGTGAAAACCTGGAATCTTGGAGCTCTAGAGTGAAATTAAAGTTCTCCCTTAGTAAGACGAAAATAATGCTATTCAAGGGAGGTCTAGATCATAGGAGGCCCCCAGCTCTCAGGCTCCATGGCAGACCTGTCTCGGCTGTCACAGAGATGGAATATCTTGGAGTTAGGCTGGACTCGAAGCTCCAGTTTTTTCAACATGCCAAGGCAGTTTCTGGAAAAGCGAAGAATCTCTTCGGGAAAATTGCAAGACTGGCAAGACATATCTACGGCGTAGACACGGCTTCCCTCAAGACACTATACAATACAGTTGCTGTGCCTATTCTGTCGTATGCTTGCTCGGTTTGGGAGCAAAGACTCGGCATCGTGCAGATCAAAAACACATTGAGGGCAGCACAAAGAACTATCCTTCTTCAGCTAACTAGAGGTCATAGAACAACGTCCTTTCATGCGCTCACGGTGGCCTTCGGAGTACCGCCCATCGACATTAAGATGCGTGAGCTTTCTAGAAGAAGGCAAATAAGAAAAGGACTTCTTGCAACGACGAAGGCTGAAGAGAAACAGCAGACGCTCCAGAGATGGCAGGAAGAATGGACCCAGGCACCGCAGGGGCGTTATACCTATGGACTCTTCGAAGATGTCGAAGAAAGGCTGACCTACGACATTAATCCAGATTTCTGGACAGTACAGCTGATCACCGGTCATTGTGCCTTTAAGACCTATCTTTACAAGTACGGGAAAACTGAGTCTTCCTATTGTGATAGATGTGGTGAAGATGACAGCCCTGAGCATGCCCTTCTCCGGTGCCCTGCCTAGCAGGCAGAGAGGGAAGAACTCCTAGAGACTGCAAGGACGACCGGGATGACCTTCCCTGTGGTGATAAGTGACTGCCTAAGGAACTCCATCCTTTGGGGGCAGACGACCCGGACCTGGAGACTTATTCATGGGCTTCGACAAGTCTAGGTTTCAAACAGATCACCAGGCGAGCGAAGCATAAGACTTAAGATGGAAAACCACTCCAGATGTTTCGACAAGAGAAAACGTCATCAAAACGATGACAGTACCCAACGACGACGACTTTCAGAAGAGGACAGCCACCTACATATAAAAAAAAAAATAATAAAAATAATAATAAAAATAAAAAAAATAATAAAAAAATAAAATAAAATAATAAAATAAAACAAAACTTACCTTTACCTCTGCCTCTAAGCCTGTGAAACATTCCTGATACTTACCTTTTTGTTGTACCTGTTTACCTGTTGCAGAAGCTTCAATGCAGTTAGGACGATGGCGATCCCGACGACGACGAATCCTGATGATGACGGAAGGGTAGGTAGGAACTCTGACATTAACAGATGTCAAGGATAATGAAGGGGAAAAAAACCTGTTACATCCTGAGCCACCCTGGATTCAAATACAAAGAAGCAAAATATCACCGGGTGTGCAAGCCAGGGAAAAAATTAAGGAAGAAAGGGAAGAGAAACAAAGGAAAAAAACTTAGTTAAGAAATTAATATTTAAGGAAATAAGTTAGTTAAGGAATTATGGAGGAATTCAATTAGAGGTTAGAATATGTTAAGGTTTGAATAAGAATCAGAAAGGAGGGCAGAATCTAGTGGAGAGGAGATTGGTTATATAAGACAAAAAACGTAAGACAAAGAAAGTCAGAATGAGGTTAAAACAAGGCCAAAAGATAGCAAGCCAAAGTCCCGGTATATATTAGAAACGGGATGAAGAATAGAGTAATGAAAAAAAAAATTGCGGCGGAGTGAGGTCAGCAGTGGCGACGGAGTGAGGTCAGCAGTGGCGGCGGAGTGAGGTCAGCCGTGGCGGCGGAGTGGGGTCAGCAGTGGCGGCGGAGTGAGGTCAGCGGTGGCGGCGGAGTGGGGTCAGCAGTGGCGGCGGAGTGGGGTCAGCAGTGGCGGCGGAGTGAGGTCAGCGGTGGCGGCGGAGTGGGGTCAGCAGTGGCGGCGGAGTGGGGTCAGCGGTGGCGGCGGAGTGGGGTCAGCGGTGGCGGCGGAGTGGGGTCAGCGGTGGCGGCGGAGTGGGGTCAGCGGTGGCGGTGGAGTGGGGTCAGCGGTGGCGGCGGAGTGAGGTCAGCGGTGGCGGCGGAGTGGGGTCAGCAGTGGCGGTGGAGTGGGGTCAGCAGTGGCGGTGGAGTGGGGTCAGCAGTGGCGGCGGAGTGGGGTCAGCAGTGGCGGCGGAGTGGGGTCAGCGGTGGCGGCGGAGTGGGGTCAGCGGTGGCGGTGGAGTGGGGTCAGCGGTGGCGGCGGAGTGGGGTCAGCAGTGGCGGTGGAGTGGGGTCAGCAGTGGCGGTGGAGTGGGGTCAGCAGTGGCGGTGGAGTGGGGTCAGCAGTGGCGGCGGAGTGAGGTCAGCGGTGGCGGCGGAGTGGGGTCAGCGGTGGCGGCGGAGTGGGGTCAGCGGTGGCGGCGGAGTGGGGTCAGCGGTGGCGGCGGAGTGGGGTCAGCGGTGGCGGCGGAGTGGGGTCAGCGGTGGCGGCGGAGTGGGGTCAGCGGTGGCGGCGGAGTGGGGTCAGCAGTGGCGGTGGAGTGGGGTCAGCAGTGGCGGCGGAGTGGGGTCAGTAGTGGCGGCGGAGTGAGGTCAGCAGTGGCGGCGGAGTGAGGTCAGCAGTGGCGGCGGAGTGGGGTCAGCGGTGGCGGCGGAGTGGGGTCAGCAGTGGCGGCGGAGTGAGGTCAGCGGTGGCGGCGGAGTGGGGTCAGCAGTGGCGGCGGAGTGGGGTCAGCGGTGGCGGTGGAGTGGGGTCAGCGGTGGCGGCGGAGTGGGGTCAGCAGTGGCGGTGGAGTGGGGTCAGCAGTGGCGGCGGAGTGAGGTCAGCGGTGGCGGCGGAGTGGGGTCAGCGGTGGCGGCGGAGTGGGGTCAGCGGTGGCGGCGGAGTGGGGTCAGCGGTGGCGGCGGAGTGGGGTCAGCGGTGGCGGCGGAGTGGGGTCAGCGGTGGCGGCGGAGTGAGGTCAGCGGTGGCGGCGGAGTGGGGTCAGCAGTGGCGGCGGAGTGGGGTCAGCAGTGGCGGCGGAGTGGGGTCAGCGGTGGCGGCGGAGTGGGGTCAGCAGTGGCGGCGGAGTGAGGTCAGCAGTGGCGGCGGAGTGGGGTCAGCAGTGGCGGCGGAGTGAGGTCAGCAGTGGCGGCGGAGTGGGGTCAGCGGTGGCGGCGGAGTGAGGTCAGCAGTGGCGGCGGAGTGAGGTCAGCGGTGGCGGCGGAGTGGGGTCAGTAGTGGCGGCGGAGTGGGGTCAGCAGTGGCGGCGGAGTGGGGTCAGTAGTGGCGGCGGAGTGAGGTCAGCAGTGGCGGCGGAGTGGGGTCAGCGGTGGCGGCGGAGTGGGGTCAGCAGTGGCGGCGGAGTGGGGTCAGTAGTGGCGGCGGAGTGGGGTCAGCAGTGGCGGCGGAGTGGGGTCAGCAGTGGCGGCGGAGTGGGGTCAGTAGTGGCGGCGGAGTGAGGTCAGCAGTGGCGGCGGAGTGAGGTCAGCAGTGGCGGCGGAGTGAGGTCAGCGGTGGCGGCGGAGTGGGGTCAGTAGTGGCGGCGGAGTGGGGTCAGCAGTGGCGGCGGAGTGGGGTCAGTAGTGGCGGCGGAGTGAGGTCAGCAGTGGCGGCGGAGTGGGGTCAGCGGTGGCGGCGGAGTGGGGTCAGCAGTGGCGGCGGAGTGGGGTCAGTAGTGGCGGCGGAGTGGGGTCAGCAGTGGCGGCGGAGTGGGGTCAGTAGTGGCGGCGGAGTGAGGTCAGCAGTGGCGGCGGAGTGGGGTCAGCGGTGGCGGCGGAGTGGGGTCAGCAGTGGCGGCGGAGTGGGGTCAGTAGTGGCGGCGGAGTGGGGTCAGCAGTGGCGGCGGAGTGAGGTCAGCAGTGGCGGCGGAGTGGGGTCAGCAGTGGCGGCGGAGTGGGGTCAGCAGTGGCGGCGGAGTGAGGTCAGCAGTGGCGGCGGAGTGGGGTCAGCAGTGGCGGCGGAGTGGGGTCAGCAGTGGCGGCGGAGTGGGGTCAGCAGTGGCGGCGGAGTGAGGTCAGCGGTGGCGGCGGAGTGGGGTCAGCGGTGGCGGCGGAGTGGGGTCAGCAGTGGCGGCGGAGTGAGGTCAGCAGTGCTCTGTGGTGGCAACGCGGACCGTGTCGGCGGCGCCCTGTCCAATAACAAGCCTCTCGCCGCCGCATCATTACACCATCAGCCGCTCTATAAATCTGCCTAAATCAAAATCTTATTACCGGGTCAGCCAAGTTAATTGGGTAGCATTGTGTGTAGTCTGGCTCAATTACGGCTCTTTACGTCGTTCCGTTTCTCTCGCCTGTTTTTAGCGGCTTCATGGGCGGAATACATTAGGCGGACGGCTTACTCGGTCCGCGCACCTGCTTGGCCCAGGGTAATTTGAACCCTCATTAGACCCTGTTAGCCGAGGGTGAGATGCGATCAGCACCGACCTGCCATAACCGGCAGCATCAGCACCCGACCGAGGCCAACAGTATCTATACACTTTATTCTGATTCTAAAAAGACACGATATTTTTCGATTGAAGATAAAATAATCTGTTTAAAACTGTCAATTACAATCAACATTCGCTATCAATCATCCTCATCTTTAGAAATAAACGGATTTAGATGTCCTTGTTTTACAACAATTGATATTTATACAGATAAACATTGAAGTATTTATTAATGTACATCACTGAACTGTTAAATGTAATATTATTTTAGTTTTCAAACCGAAATTAGTTTTAATTGCTATTTTGGAAAAGGCGATCTGTAATATATGCTAATCGTCGGTTTAATTGCAGGATAAGGGCTGAGGAAACAATGACTTAAAGCCTAAGCCATTGGAACGTAAACGTAAGCCAGAGTGTGCCAAGCAGCAACCTTCAATTTTATACTTGAGGTTTTATCTGAGTTAGGATTCATCCACTCATTGACATGTAACACCTTACTAAAAATATATATATAGTAGAATATTTTCTTGGATCTTCTCCAGGTTTTATTTGTCTTTGTAAAAAACTGAGATCACATAAGCAATAATAAATCATCGAATTGATTTAATTTCGCTGCACTAGGCAGGACGACATGCTGGAGATGCCTCGTGTGCGCTGTGAGTCCGCTAGGGGTTGGTACTCATATTTTGCTCCAAAGCTCCTGAATTCGTTTGGGATGGGTCATGAGCTGGGAAGTCTGAGGACTTTTAGGAAAATGTTCGAAAATGACTTATTAAGTGGACGAATATCCAACAATGTCCTTGTTTAGTTACAAATAAAACTGTCATGTTTATTTTATTGTATTTAGTTTGTAGTAATGACTTGAGTTTTTTTGTAAAACATGTTAGCATGGAAAACGCTCGAGAATAAAGACGATTTTACTTATTATTATTATTTATTTATAATTTATGCTCTTGGTTGATATCATTCTCATCGCCTCCGGTTGTCTGATGTGCAGTATGAAAGTTTACAAGAAGGGTAGTACTATTACTTACAAGTTAATGTGAATATTAACTGTGTACATTGCTTCACCTTTTCCACTTTTATTTCAGAAAACATAAGTTGTAGTTCAGAATAGTAATTTAAATTTCAGAATAGTAATTTAAATTTCAGAATAGTATATTTCATTACTAGGACCTAAAGTGACGCTTTTCGTACAAGGTCAAGTTTTACGACCGAGGCTGTAAGCCGAGGTTGAAAAATGACCGAGTAACGAAAAGAAGCTTTAGGTCCGTATGATGAACTATATTTTTCGTTATATTGCTCAATACAACACGCAAACTACCAAAGAAAACCAAAATGTTACAGCTTATTTACCTTTAAAGGTACCTCTCAATGATGCTTCAATCAATCTTGTTCTTGCTATTTGAAGCAATCAGCTGATTGTTTCACTTGTGTTAGGTTAGACTAACGGCAATGAACAACAATCGACGTATCGAACGCATGCAATAATCAATTGGTGAAATAAGCGAGTTTCACAAATTTTTTACCCCTTCAACAATGCAACAATGAATTATTGCAGTTAAATATAAAAACCAAAACCACTCCCGATCCAATCGATAGCTCTCCATCGACGCTGACGTACAATAACGATGAATGTTTCGATTATTTGTAATCGAATGAAGATTGTTCGCTTATTTACTTCGAATCAAAAGCATCATCAACAATGATCTTTTTGGTCCTAAGAAAATAATAATCATCAAATCATATGTTATTAACCAAGGACTAAAGAACAACTTTTGAATCCCAACGCATGTGCCAAAAGCAGCTGTTTTTGAAGCAGTATGTCGAAAATGGTTATTTATATTTGGGATTTAAAAATTTAATTTGAGAATGTCTCAATTGTATTTCAGAATGGCAATTTTAATTTCAGAAAGTATTATTTCAATTTAGGATATGTAGTCAATTGTATTTCAGGAAGAATTATTTTAAGAGGTTGTATTATTGTATGTAAAATAATATTAGACTATATTTCTCTTTCAAGCTCACATTTCAATAGATGGTTTGTTTCTGAAATGCAATTTAATATTTCTGAAATACATTTGACTACCTCTGAAATTAATTTTGATAATCTGAAGTTCAACTGATACTGTCTGAAATAAAAAAAATTAGTATTCTGGAATGAAAATTACGTTTTCTTAAATAAAACTTTATTCAGAACTACAATTTATGCTTTCTAAAATCAACATGATATTTTCTCAAATAAAACTGGAGAAGGTGTAGTATATTGACAAAATCTTCAAATTGTTTTATTTTAAAAGCATTAAACAACCAATTCAAATTTTATAGTTTTCAACAAATTACTTATTTTGTTGGAAGGAGATTAAAAAACATTCAATGAGATATTCTGTGCTCGCTAGATATACACCATCGGTATTTTAACGTGTGCCTAGTACCAACAACAGAAGGTTATGGCAGTAGCTAGTGTCATTGTAAAAAGAAGTGAAAACATGTATTATTACAATAGTTAAATCAATGACTTTTAAATCAAAATATTTATTAAAATACAAAGGAAAGAATTAGTACTAGTGGTTTATAATAGTTTTGTAACAATGAATGGTTAAGGTAAAAAGTAGTACAGTACTCCCGATAAAAGTGGTTTGCAGTTAGGCCGATTTGGAAAAGGTCTCTTCAGTTACTATCGGCTTGTAGGCCTATAGCAGTTACTATGTGTATATCCCTACCAAAAATAAGTACTGTCTGAGCAATCCAATTCGAAGCAATTGCAAATTAACTTTTTACTTTTCCAGTAGTGGCGGGTGAAGCCAGAGTAGGTAGTGTGGCAGGGGAATCCACTATACATGGAGATTAAAGTACCTTAGCAATTAGATACCATAGTTCCCTGATGAAAAATCCAGCATTGGTAGAGTCTAATCTCAACTGAGGGTTGTAATGTAGGTGCAAGGCGGCGGCGACGACCCGGGCGTGATCGAATAACAAGCGGAGTGTCGAGGGGATAAATTACCGCGGTGGCCGAGGGTGAGTGGGGGCGTGATAGCGGGCTGTTATCAGCAGCAAACACCCCCCCCCCGTCGCGCGACACGAGCCGGTACAATATGTGCGCCGCTGCCACTGCCACAGCCGTGTGGCCTCGTTTGTCGCCGTCCACGCTGCCTCATATTTTTCATTCCATGGATTTATTTTGTATAAATATTTATGGAAAATATTGTCTCACTCAATTAGTGTTTGCAGCAAATAACTTTAAAATATCTTTTACAATGGCTCTTACTCGTATATCTAAATATTTCATAGATTCGAAGTTCAATTGTGTAAAGTTATTGGGTTTTCATTGAAGAATGGAAGAATACATACTACAGTGCTTTATGGATTCAAGCGAATGATAATAGAATAATAAGCTAACGATAAGCAGATGATAAGTAAATCTATAGAAATATTTTCTTTATTGTGGCCAAAAACATTATTGTGGGTTTGATTTTATTGTGAATGTGGAGGAAACTGAAATGTCTGTAAAAAAATCTTGCGAGCACACCCAATACTAATTTACAAATCGTGCATATTTAACTATATTAACTATATTTAATAGTTATTAAAACAGATTAAGAAAATAATACAACTCCGAATCATTTGAATAAATTTTCCTTCTCAGTTTTATTTACACATAATTTCAAATTTTCTTTTCAATAAATGTATTGCTTAGGTGTCGAACGAGATAAATTTAATGCAGGAGGGGTGTTTCAAAACACGGCCACGCGTTATTTAATCAAAATGTCAGTATACTTGTTAGCAATTAACACATTGTTTAGGTATCGAACGAGATAAATTAGATGCAGGAGGGATGGTTTCGAAACACATCCACGCTAGATGTGACGGTCCAGCGCAGCGGTGGAGAGATAAATCCCGTCACACGGCATTGTGGGCCGCACTTGACCCGATACCCACTCGCACACGCGCACACTCACACACGTACACAGTCTTTGTTCTCTCGCCGAGCCGACAGGCTGGTTGGCGGCTTAACTCATTTAAGCCTCATTAATTAATCAAGCCCGGCTCGCCAACTGCCACTAAATCATCCCTCGCATTTCCACCCTCGCTGCCGCCCCCACCCCGCCCGCGGCGCTAACCGTGCATTTAACACGGCGATCTGTCGAATGTTGGCCACTAGGATATGTGGAACTACGATCGGGTCATCACTCGAGGCGGATTGTAAATTAAAGCTGGGCCAATCAATTTAGAGCTATAATTTACATTCAAGCCCTAAATACCGCATGAAGCCTGACTTCTAGATATATAACATATGTAGGTGCATTGTCCAAAAAGCCAGCACAAACATATATTTTTATTATTTTGGTAAAAAGATTGGGCCTAACACTATGTTAATTAAGATTTTGAAATTGTTGGTATAATTTCTGTTAGAAATATTATGATAAAAGTAAAGATGTTTTTATTTTATTTTTACTAAAAATAAAAACTATTAGAAAGGAAAAGCCAATTCTGTAGCGTTGATATAAAATACGAGTACACAAATGTGCAGTACCCCATTTAGATGGTATGGCAATGCTCTGGAGCTTGATAAAAGCTGGCCAAATCAGGTCAATATAAAGACAGCGACTCTGTAGGCAATATGACACCCGCTCTGTACTGCGGGTATTGCATAATCTGCGCATCGAAATATTTTCTTTAGAAATATGTTTTCTTCTTCGGGTATTGCATAACCTGCGCCACGGCTCTGTACTGCGGGTATTGCATAACCTGCGTCGCGGCTCTGTACTGCGGGTATTGCATAACCTGCGCCGCGGCTCTGTACTGCGGGTATTGCATAGCCTGCGCCGCGGCTCTGTACTGCGGGTACATGCATAACCTGCGTCGCGGCTCTGTACTGCGGGTATTGCATAACCTGCGCCGCGGCTCTGTACTGCGGGTACATGCATAACCTGCGTCGCGGCTCTGTACTGCGGGTACATGCATAACCTGCGCCGCGGCTCTGTACTGCGGGTACATGCATAACCTGCGCCGCGGCTCTGTACTGCGGGTACATGCATAACCTGCGCCGCGGCTCTGTACTGCGGGTACATGCATAACCTGCGCCGCGGCTCTGTACTGCGGGTACATGCATAACCTGCGCCGCGGCTCTGTACTGCGGGTACATGCATAACCTGCGCCGCGGCTCTGTACTGCGGGTACATGCATAACCTGCGCCGCGGCTCTGTACTGCGGGTACATGCATAACCTGCGTCGCGGCTCTGTACTGCGGGTATTGCATAACCTGCGCCGCGGCTCTGTACTGCGGGTACATGCATAACCTGCGTCGCGGCTCTGTACTGCGGGTACATGCATAACCTGCGCCGCGGGTCTGTACTGCGGGTATTGCATAACCTGCGCCGCGGCTCTGTACTGCGGGTACATGCATAACCTGCGCCGCGGGTCTGTACTGCGGGTATTGCATAACCTGCGCCGCGGCTCTGTACTGCGGGTACATGCATAACCTGCGCCGCGGCTCTGTACTGCGGGTACATGCATAACCTGCGCCGCGGGTCTGTACTGCGGGTATTGCATAACCTGCGCCGCGGGTCTGTACTGCGGGTACATGCATAACCTGCGCCACGGCTCTGTACTGCGGGTACATGCATAACCTGCGCTGCGGGTCTGTACTACGGGTACATGCATAACCTGCGTCGCGGCTCTGTACTGCGGGTACATGCATAACCTGCGCCGCGGGTCTGTACTGCGGGTACATGCATAACCTGCGCCGCGGCTCTGTACTGCGGGTACATGCATAACCTGCGTCGCGGCTCTGTACTGCGGGTACATGCATAACCTGCGCCGCGGGTCTGTACTGCGGGTATTGCATAACCTGCGCCGCGGCTCTGTACTGCGGGTACATGCATAACCTGCGCTGCGGGTTTGTACTGCGGGTATTGCATAACCTGCGCCGCGGCTCTGTACTGCGGGTATTGCATAACCTGCGCCGCGGCTCTGTACTGCGGGTACATGCATAACCTGCGCTGCGGGTCTGTACTGCGGGTATTGCATAACCTGCGCCGCGGCTCTGTACTGCGGGTATTGCATAACCTGCGCCGCGGCTCTGTACTGCGGGTACATGCATAACCTGCGTCGCGGCTCTGTACTGCGGGTACATGCATAACCTGCGTCGCGGCTCTGTACTGCGGGTACATGCATAACCTGCGCCGCGGGTCTGTACTGCGGGTATTGCATAACCTGCGCCGCGGCTCTGTACTGCGGGTACATGCATAACCTGCGCCGCGGGTCTGTACTGCGGGTATTGCATAACCTGCGCCGCGGCTCTGTACTGCGGGTACATGCATAACCTGCGCCGCGGCTCTGTACTGCGGGTACATGCATAACCTGCGCCGCGGGTCTGTACTGCGGGTATTGCATAACCTGCGCCGCGGGTCTGTACTGCGGGTACATGCATAACCTGCGCCACGGCTCTGTACTGCGGGTACATGCATAACCTGCGCCGCGGGTCTGTACTGCGGGTATTGCATAACCTGCGCCGCGGCTCTGTACTGCGGGTACATGCATAACCTGCGCTGCGGGTCTGTACTACGGGTACATGCATAACCTGCGTCGCGGCTCTGTACTGCGGGTACATGCATAACCTGCGCCGCGGGTCTGTACTGCGGGTACATGCATAACCTGCGCCGCGGCTCTGTACTGCGGGTACATGCATAACCTGCGTCGCGGCTCTGTACTGCGGGTACATGCATAACCTGCGCCGCGGGTCTGTACTGCGGGTATTGCATAACCTGCGCCGCGGCTCTGTACTGCGGGTACATGCATAACCTGCGCTGCGGGTTTGTACTGCGGGTATTGCATAACCTGCGCCGCGGCTCTGTACTGCGGGTATTGCATAACCTGCGCCGCGGCTCTGTACTGCGGGTACATGCATAACCTGCGCTGCGGGTCTGTACTGCGGGTATTGCATAACCTGCGCCGCGGCTCTGTACTGCGGGTATTGCATAACCTGCGCCGCGGCTCTGTACTGCGGGTACATGCATAACCTGCGCCGCGGGTCTGTACTGCGGGTATTGCATAACCTGCGCCGCGGGTCTGTACTGCGGGTACATGCATAACCTGCGCCACGGCTCTGTACTGCGGGTACATGCATAACCTGCGTCGCGGCTCTTTACTGCGGGTACATGCATAATCTGCGCCGCGGGTCTGTACTGCGGGTATTGCATAACCTGCGCCGCGGCTCTGTACTGCGGGTACATGCATAACCTGCGCTGCGGGTTTGTACTGCGGGTATTGCATAACCTGCGCCGCGGCTCTGTACTGCGGGTATTGCATAACCTGCGCCGCGGCTCTGTACTGCGGGTACATGCATAACCTGCGCTGCGGGTCTGTACTGCGGGTATTGCATAACCTGCGCCGCGGCTCTGTACTGCGGGTATTGCATAACCTGCGCCGCGGCTCTGTACTGCGGGTATTGCATAACCTGCGCCGCGGCTCTGTACTGCGGGTATTGCATAACCTGCGCCGCGGCTCTGTACTGCGGGTACATGCATAACCTGCGTCGCGGCTCTGTACTGCGGGTATTGCATAACCTGCGCCGCGGCTCTGTACTGCGGGTATTGCATAACCTGCGCCGCGGCTCTGTACTGCGAGTATTGCATAACCTGCGCCGCGGGGCTATACGGCGGGATTGCATAACCTGCGCCGCGGCTCTGTACTGCGGGTATTGCATAACCTGCGCCGCGGGTCTGTACTGCGGGTATTGCATAACCTGCGCCGCGGCTCTGTACTGCGGGTACATGCATAACCTGCGTCGCGGCTCTGTACTGCGAGTATTGCATAACCTGCGACGCGGATTTGTACTGCGAGTATCGCATAACCTGCGTTCCGAACGGACCCCGTATAGTATTACCAGAGGGTGAAATCTACATGTACGTATTCAGATTTATATACTTTGCGTTTCTAAACCCAAATACCAACACAAAACACGTACTCATACGATATGTTTTGATAATGAGCCAGAATTTATAAATTTGAGAACGTACACCCAGGAATTTATCTAGTCAAACCAAGTATACAAAACGTTCTAAAATAATTATCTTTCTCCATGAAATTCTGAGGAATTATCTCTAACATGTTTCTTGCAGCCTCCCGAGACGGGCGAGACGATGATGGACTAGGGAGGGAAAGACCCGAGGCTCTAATTTGCCCCCTCCGTGTGTTATTCGATCACGTGCCACCCCCTAGGCTCTGTCCCTTACCCTTAATCATGGCATCTAATCTTGTCCTAAACATTTCCCTAGTTTATGTAGATTACGACCTGCAATAATTCATATTAAAGAAAATGTAAGCTCTCTTCAACAAAATTTGAATAAATGTGATGAAATGAAAAACTTGAAAGGCCAACTTTGATGTTAACATTGTATTTAAAACGACTTGCTTTAGTCTGAAATTCTAGTCAAAAGAGATAGTAATAAAACTGAAAGAAAATATTCAGGATCTTCTGCTGTTAAGAACGTTCCAATTATCAGTTTGAATTAAAAGAGGATCAATTAGTAATAAAAACTAATTTAATGAAACATTATGTTGATATCTACTATACATTTGTCAAATACCACCTCTCATTGCACAGCCCAAACAATATGACCTAGAACCTTGAAATTTTGCGTGGACGCTCCTCTTAGGGTGTAGAAATCCGCTAAGAAAGGATTTTACAAAATTCGAAGTTACAAGGGTTTTTTGGTGAGGTCAAAATTTTCAAATTTTCCCATTTGTGACGGATATTTCCTGGTAAGAGAAAAGATGATCGGTTACACTAGTACACCGAACCGCAGGAAATCACGTCACGGGTTGTCAGAGGCCTTGGAATCGCTCAGCTCGGTCGCTGGGATAATTCCAGGGGTCGAGGATCGAAATCACAGTAGTTATCAGATATTCAGATATGAGAGCTCAGTTATATTCAACCTAGATGACATTCAACTTAGGACAAACTAAATCTGGAAACACCTTCTAAGTAAAATGCCCTCTGCTGTTTTCCCTAGCTCTGTGAGATGTTCAGAGTTAACACTAGTAGCCCATAGTTAATGTTTACCCTAATCAAGAAACAACATTAAACTATTTCACTAGCGACCAGTAATTTCAGGAGCAGGACAGACCTTACACTCCTGTTGCACAGCAGGTTTGAACAAGACTAAGCCTGTTACAACAGCAGGAAAATCTAGCAAGTAAGACTGAACCAACTCAGCAAAATCACTAATCACTGCAACTTTAAATTGGTTAAATTGAATTTAGAAAAATAGTCTTACTTTAAAAAAACAATACACGTCGGCACCGAGACAATTAAACTAATTAGTCTCGGTTACAGCCGTAGTGTGAGGAGAATAGGGCTCGACCCTATCTGGGACGAATTCAACACTAAGTCCGAAAACTAGCGTTTAAACTAAATAGAACCTAATAAGAAAGACGTTATCGTACCTTTAACACCTAATAGGTATTGGAAGACGACTGGTTCGCTGCTTTCCACACTACGAAATTGCACAAAGAAGGGAAGAACTTCGTACGAGAAAACCGACAGCACCGGACACTTTGACAGAACACCGACAAGTGAAGTTTCTTATCAAGACCGCGTTGAGTTCACTTTCCGCTGGGAAAACCCACCAGCTGTCGACGTGAAGCTGGTTACAGGATCGAAAAAAAGCTCTTCCGGGTTGCCCTTTTTTCCCGAGTGTCCGCCAGAAAACAGTTTGGCGCGCTCGGCAAGCAGAAGAAGAAACAGCGCAGGCTCTGTCGTCGTCTGCAGAACGCAGTCGTGACGATCCGCGTTCAGGTTATGTTCGTTGTTTATCAACACCGTGTTTCACAATATCAGGCGATCAACACAGGCGATCAACGCTAAGTACGTAGGCAGCGATGTGAAGTTGAGTTTAATTAAGTGTTTATTCGGAGTTATTCCCACATATCACGTCCGAGGCCAACACTTATCACCCAAACGACGCTACCCAGATAGCGGCAGACTAGGGCCTAGGATCACCCAACGACAACACAGGTTTACTCTTGCCACCCTTCAAGATGTGTCGTTTTATCAATCCTACCAGCTTTCCTAAGTGTTCTCGTGGTGTTTATAGATAGTGACAACACCAATTATGGCCTGACAGGTTAAGCCTAAGCCTAGGCCTAGAAGCTCGCAGTGCCCTATAGGTTTACGACGTGCACCAGGTAACCTTAGCCTAGTTACTCGTATGGGTCATACCAATGAGCTGAATATAACCCCCCTTTAAATTAGGCTCATTACACATTTAAAGGTGTTATGGACCATGGTGTAAAGAAAAAAGATGGACGATCTTTTGTTTACATTTTCAATGTTCATTCAATCAGCCAGCTGAGTTAGTTTCACAAATGTACATACGCTGTTACATCTGATTATAAATTGATTTCTTTCATCACGGTTTTATTGTTCTTTTGTTGATTTATTTTATGGAAATTAGTATGTACTACACAAAAGTTATATTTATTTTAGTTTTAGTACCTAATATGTTTAATCATAAATTCAGTTTATGGCATCATCTTTATTTCGGCAGCGGGAGTTGTAATTATGCCTGTTATGATGATTTTGCGTTTAATCTAATTTTACCTCTATAGTTTAAAGCCTGAAGTGCGTGCTGCCTTTTGTGGTTGAGTCTTGAAATTCATTCCCCGCAAGACTGAAAGAGGGGGCAATATATACAGACATTGGAGGGGGTTACAGTATTTTTTTAGTCGCCGAGAGACTGTGCTGTAACAGCCTAATCTAATTCTTTGATCTATTTATATGGAAATCCTTAAATTATAAAAATCTCTGACATAGGGTTTTAAGGTTTTTTTGGTGGAGTCAAAGGATTGAAATGTGCCTGTATAAATGTAATGGATGACCTTTTGTTTACTTTTCCAATTTCATTCAGTCAAGCAGAGGGTAATTAGCTTCACAAACGTATATGTTCTTTCAGCTGGTCTATAATTTGATTCTTTCCATCATGGTTTTTTATCGTTGTTTTGTCAATTTATTTAGGTCATACGCAATATATAAAAGTTAAATTTAGCTAAGGTTCAATCCATCTTCAATTTCTGTACCTTGTCTGTTTAATCATAAAATGTGGCTCAGTCTTTATTTAGGCAACGGGAGTTATAGTTTTTCCCTTAGGGCGTCCTTAATGTATTCATCCCCTACAATAGTTTGGCGAATTCCTTTTTCATCTAGACCGAGGGTGACCTGGCTTTGCACGGAAAAAATAAGTGCTTCAGTCAGTACCTTTCAAAATATATTGAAAATCGCCCATGTGTTAAGTTGTAAACCAAGTGAATCAAGTTTGTAACACTGTAGACGGATAGCGCCACTGTCCCGAACATTCAGCTCTTCGTTGTACTGATTATGACAATTCTGAGCTGAGTTGGCAAATATACATAGAAATAACTTAAAATTGACACATTTCTCTTAAAATCGGTGGGAAAAGAAAACCTACACTATCTACTGTAATACGAGTATAACTGTTTTTTTACCTACACAACGCCATAGCACGTAAACAGACCTCTACATTAAATATTCCTTGATATAAAATTTTTTTCATTCTGTGCCGTGCGCGTCACTTATATATATATATAGCGCCAAACCAGGTACTGGCCATAATGCCTGAACAGAGGCCAGTCCACCTGAACTTTCTAGAAAAGACAGAGGGAAATTTAGGATTTGGAACGCCTGCCTGGCTTCTTCCCACTTCGTAATAATCCTCAGGGAGATCAGCAGCCTTCATATCCAGCTACCAGCGATGAGTATTAAATCATTAGTTTATTGTATCTCCTGTTGATTTAAATTAAATTATCATGTTTTAAATTAGGTTGTTTGGGGGTGCCGGGGGGAAAAATTCTGGTTGGGGATTTTGTAAGATGTGAATTTCTGTGGGTTTTCGCCTCTCTAGAGGCGATACTTTCAATTTAATACAAATGTAGATTCATCAGGGAAAATTGCTTGTCATATTTATCTTGCCAACAATTAATTACTAGCTCAATAGTTCATTAAACCTTTATTCAGAATCATAGTAATCAGCGAATAGACAGTTATGCTTAAATTCAGACAGTTATTCTCAATCACATGCAAGGTAGGCCCTTCTGGCGTTTAATGTAGTTGTACATGGAATTAATTACTTAATTATTGTTCATCAAAGCTGGCTTAGGTGACCATATGGCAATGGGCACGATCGGCCTCAGGGTAAACCTTCCACCTAGAAACCTTCCACCTAGATAAATTATCCTATTCACCTTCACAGTTATAGAAATTTGCTCTGATCAATCCTTTCCTGACAATACAGGATCACCTTATTGTACCTCAGATCCACCTTGGTCTATATTGTTCCACCCTGATCCGTATTGGGCTATTTCCAACAACCTTTCACACCATTCTTCCGACAACCAACAACACCAACAGTTACAAATCAGTCCCTTCACATTCGTCAAATCAAGGTTAGACTATAATTTTTATCGTGAGCGAAGCCACGGGAACTGCTAGTCCTGTATAATTATTATATTGATTCGAAATCACCTCACCCTTCTGAGAATAGTTCTGTGCAATTGATGAGACATATACGGGGCCTACCTTCCATATTCCATGAGCAGTATGCTAGTGAGTTTGCTTGCTTACATACTTGTATCATCGGACGATTTTCTCAAAAACAGCTAGAGACATTTTTTCAAATGCATCATGTTCTATGCAGGTAAAACGACCAATTAAAATTATAATAAGGTAAAAAAAATTAAGGTAATCAAAATTTAAAACTGGGCCTTAAGGGTAATGCCATTTTGGTTACGAAATAAACGAAAACCTAACTTTTATTAGCGGATAAAATCATCAAAGAGCTGATTGCAGCCTACAACTTTTTAAAATGAGTTTTCAAACGGGTAAAAGATTATTGGAAGAATATCAATCTTCGTATACAGATATTATTGTTGATCAAGAGATGGCCGTGGAGTGCGTCGCTGCTGCACGTTGAGGGGAGGCTACGGCGAGCTGTGCATTGTTAATTACAGCGGCAGGACGCTGCGAGGCGGCGGGGGAGGGGGGAGGGGGCGGGGAGGCTGCGGCTGGTTAGGGCAATTAATTAATGAGGGATTTAAGCCGGAGAGAACAAAGGCCGTGACTCGTCGTGTCTGCGCCACACGTTGGGCGAGGGCACAACACTTGCAATGAAAGTGTAAACCTCCGTTCACGTGTCTCGTAATCCCTCAAAACCTTGGAGCTACGCAATTCCCGAGTTGAGTTCACGATTATATTCAAGATGTAGGTTTTTTGTTCGGATGATTAAAAAGTAAATTAATTTAAAATAAAAATTACCCTTTTTACTTTAACAATAATTTGATCGTTTATACAAAACATTTCAGCATTTTATAAAGCGTTTTCAAATTGGGACTGAAGGTATAAAACAAACCCTGATAGATAGCTGAGACCGTTAAAATGACCCATTACTGCAAGTGATACTTCTTTGTTTAATAACACAAATTCAACTACAATAAAAGTCGAATTTAACAATAAAGTAAAATACCCACGTTGCAGCAGACCTGTATACTCAGCGAATTTCAAATGCAAAACAACATATTTCAATCCAACATAGCGAGATTTGACATGTTTTGGTAATCTCCATAAGAATAACATGGGGAGTGAGTATGCAGGTTTGCTGCCACATAAATTGAAATTTTGGGGATTTTAGACTTAAATACATTACATCTCATCTAAATGAAGCCACAAACCAAGTTTTACTAAGATGTATTGAGAAATAAGCGAGATATAGAAATTTACTTATTTCCCATAAGGTTAACATTGGGACAACGTACTGTGTTTACCACTTTCAATATCTCGGTAACCAATAGGCATAGAGCAATGATTCAAGGTACTAAATTGTTTGTTTTTTCGAGCTGAATTCAATGGTGCTAACCAAAATTTAATTATTTTTATTTTCTATGTGAAAAACCCAAAAACCCCATTTTCTGGGGTGTTTATCCTCTTTTACCCCCCATTCCAGTGGTCCGACCGGGCTGGTTTTCTAACTCGTCCGAATAATTACTACTTTACACACCTGTGCCAAATTTTATTCCGAACGGACCATTTTTGCGAGTGCTATCGTTCTTACAAACACATACACACATACACACACACACACATACACACACAACACACACACACACACACACACACACACACACACACACACACACACACGCACACGCAGACGCACACGCACACGCACGCACGCACGCACGCACGCACGCACACACGCACGCACGCTCACATCCATTTGAACGAATGGTGTTTTTTGCTTCTGGGGGCACCAAAACGAAAAGTTATCATGGTCTTGGGCTTAGGTCTTACCATGAGACCGACGGTAATAGCTTCTTCCCTATAGGGGGTATTCGCTAAAACGTTTTGAAAGTGGAAACTTAAATGTTGTAAACATAAATTCTAATCCTATAATTACGTAATTGAACAAGTCTGATAAGTAAAACATAAAAAATTAAGGTTGTGCGCCCGGGGTGTGATCGAATAACAAGCCGGAGTTGTCGTCCTCTTCGATAAATTATTGCCCGGGGCCGGGGCCCAGTAGTGGGGAGAGGGGGAGGGGGTTGATAGCGGGCTTGTTATCAGCAGCAAACAACCCTGCCTGCCATCCTCCGCCCCGTCACGCTGACGCCGAGACGACTGAAACGCCAGAGCGCTCACCCTCCCCCACCCACCGCGACACTCTCATGCTACTCACCACCACACAACAACCCTGCCTGCCACCCTCCGCCCCGTCACGCTGACGCCGAGACGACTGACACGCCAGAGCGCTCACACTCCCCCACCCACCGCGACACTCTCATGCTACTCACCACTACACAACAACCCTGCCTGCCACCCTCCGCCCCGTCACGCTGACGCCGAGACGACTGAAACGCCAGAGCGCTCACCCTCCCCCACCCACCGCGACACTCTCATGCTACTCACCACTACACAACAACCCTGCCTGCCACCCTCCGCCCCGTCACGCTGACGCCGAGACGACTGACACGCCAGAGCGCTCACCCTCCCCCACCCACCGCGACACTCTCATGCTACTCACCACCACACAACAACCTTGCCTACCACCCTCCGCCCCGTCACGCTCACGCCGAGACGACTGACACGCCAGAGCGCTCACCCTCCCCTACCCACCGCGACACTCTCATGCTACTCACCACTACACAACAACCCTGCCTGCCACCCTCCGCCCCGTCACGCTGACGCCGAGACGACTGACACGCCAGAGCGCTCACCCTCCCCCACCCACCGCGACACTCTCATGCTACTCACCACCACACAACAACCTTGCCTACCACCCTCCGCCCCGTCACGCTCACGCCGAGACGACTGACACGCCAGAGCGCTCACCCTCCCCTACCCACCGCGACACTCTCATGCTACTCACCACCACACAACAACCTTGCCTACCACCCCTCCGCCCCGTCACACCGAGACGACTGACACGCCAGAACGCTCACCCTCCCCCACCCACCGCGACACTCTCATGCTACTCACACCACATAACAACCCTGCCTGCCACCCTCCAACCCGTCACACCGAGACGACTGACACGCCAGAACGCTCACCCTCCCCCACCCACCGCGACACTCTCATGCTACTCACACCACATAACAACCCTGCCTGCCACCCTCCAACCCGTCACACCGAGACGACTGACACGCCAGAACGCTCACCCTCCCCCACCCACCGCGACACTCTCATGCTACTCACCACCACACAACAACCCTGCCTGCCACCCTCCAACCCGTCACACCGAGCCTACTGACACGCCAGAACGCTCACCCTCCCCCACCCACCGCGACACTCTCATGATACTCACCACCACACAACAACCCTGCCTGCCACCCTCCAACCCGTCACACCGAGACGACTGACACGCCAGAACGCTCACCCTCCCCCACCCACCGCGACACTCTCATGCTACTCACACCACATAACAACCCTGCCTGCCACCCTCCAACCCGTCACACCGAGACGACTGACACGCCAGAACGCTCACCCTCCCCCACCCACCGCGACACTCTCATGCTACTCACCACCACACAACAACCCTGCCTGCCACCCTCCAACCCGTCACACCGAGCCTACTGACACGCCAGAACGCTCACCCTCCCCCACCCACCGCGACACTCTCATGCTACTCACCACCACACAACAACCCTGCCTGCCACCCTCCACCCCGTCACATCGAGACGACTGACACGCCAGAACGCTCACCCTCCCCCACCCACCACGACACTCTCATGCTACTCACCACCACACAACAACCCTGCCTGCCACCCTCCACCCCGTCACATCGAGACGACTGACACGCCAGAACGCTCACCCTCCCCCACCCACCACGACACTCTCATGCTACTCACACCACATAACAACCCTGCCTTCTACTCTCCACCCCGTCACACCGAGACGACTGACACGCCAGAACGCTCACCCTCCCCCACCCACCGCGACACTCTCATGCTACTCACACCACACAGCAACCCTGCCTGCCACCCTTTTTAGGGTGTGGCATGTAAATTTCCGGTAAATTTACCATATATGTAAATCTCGCCCGCGCCTCCTCGCTCGTCCGGTAAAACAGTATTTTCCAGCCTAGAAACATAATATAATTTTTACGCCGTTTCAGGATCTAGAATCTGATCCCGCCTTCGTATATCTACCGTTGTACAAATAAAATAATCAATTTATGGCCTCGGATGGAACATAACTGGATCGCGGCTTCCAATGCTAAAGTCAGGCGAAAACCGTGCCATCGTTTTCACCGTTGGGTGGCAAAAAGGTCTAATCTAGCGGGACCACGACGCCAGTCGAGTGAACAACGCTTCAATCAAACTGGCATTTACCAAACAATAAACTTAGTAAACAAATAACATTTTACAGCTTGAAATGCCGAATCTTATGGTAACCATTGTGATTCCAAAAACTAATCGTATAGATTTTAATAATTTGTTTAGCGCAAAATGTTTTTAGTGCTAATAAAATAAGAGATGAAAAAAGTAGTAAGCGAGGAAGTTTTTTACATTTTGGTCAGGTAAAAAGTGTCAGTGACAAAGTTGTAGATAACATTCCAGAGATATTTTATGTCTCCAAATTTCTTTGTAGAATTTCTCGTTTTTGCTAGAGATTAATTCAAATAATTTATTATCAGGTGGCGCGCGAATAAGAAAGTCCTCATATGATAACGCATGGGCCGACTAATGTCACTACTCCAGACTTCCCTACATTGAACGAACATCGTTATTATTTGTTTTTAATAATTTTCAGCTGACATACTGTCCCTTATCTTTGTTAATTACTAGGAGTACGCTCTTATGTCGCGTATAGCGAACGAAGTGCGGTAAATTAAATGAAGGTTAATAACTAAAAAAATAAACATTTAAACGTATAATTGACTTCTCATTTATAGATTAAAACAATCTTCAGGGTATAAATATGATTTAGTTAAAATTTCACAAATTTTCATCAAATAATAAAAGAGGAGTTAGTTCACAAAGAGTGATTTTCAAGTCGAGTATAACCACTCATTTCACTTCGTTCGAATTACAATTCAAAGTTATGTTTAAATTAGGAAATATTTTTCTCTACTATTCCGAAAAATGTTTATAATATTTAAAACTGATGCACCTTATCCTTTAAGACAATATCACTGAACTCTTTAAATATTTTATCAAACACCTATTTGCGAATATTGAATTTTTACTGTCAAAAAAGGAAGGATAAAATATAACATTAAGAAAAAAACTCACATTCTTCGTAAGTAGATAAGAACGAAGTAACGTGTTGTTAATATTATTTCCGTATGTTTCTACTGTCCCAATTTACAATTGCTGATAATAATTTTAAACTTATATGAAATGAGAAGTGAAATAAAAATATAACAGGTACTAGGAAAATACAAAAGTATTTTTAGAGTGAAGTCATTGTTTAAAATTATTTTTCTGGAAGCAAAATTATCAGTGCTTCCTCATAAACAAGGTTGTGATAGGTGAAATTCAACAGTGAAATTCAACAGGTGAAATTCAGTGATGATGAAATATATATTAATTTTATTTTGGCAATTGAATACACAAAACTAGTTTATCAGAGCTGTATCTTTCTAAAAATATAACGTTTACCTGGTCTCAACGTCAAGATCCCCTTGAAAAAATTAGAAATTGAAAATTTGTCAAGAAACGGGTATTTCCGATTATTTTAAAGAAAACCAGTCGATTTCTTTCTACTAGAGATCGCCAGTGGTCGAAAATTCGACCAATTTTCAAAGTGACAAATAGGGATGGCTAATTTTATAAATAATCCCCGCATAAACCAATGCGTTTCTAAATACATTTCATATAGCACATATTTTCCATGTAAACACATAATCATACCCAAAAACACAAAGTGTTGAAGGGTCGCCAAGCCCTAAAAATATGTGATAGCAAAGAGCATACCAAGTCAATTTAATTTTTCTGTAGTTCAACAATGTTCATTAGAATACATAATTGGATTTGTTTGAATACTATTGTTCTGAATACAGATTATAATTCTTCTACATGTACTTGGCCAGCAGCTTATGAATTTATATATTGATGTTAAAAGTCTTATTCTATGTATGCCACTTTGGAAAACACAAACATAACTAATTTAGCGTCTGTTAAGCTGCTGGCCAAGTACATGTAGAAGAATTATAATCTGTATTCAGAACAATAGTATTCAAACAAATCCAATTATGTATTCTAATGAACATTGTTGAACTACAGAAAAATTAAATTGACTTGGTATGCTCTTTGATATCACATATTTTTAGGGCTTGGCGACCCTTCAACACTTTGTGTTTTTGGGTATGATATCACTGTTTTTAATAGATAAATATCTGCACTGGGATCTAAAAATGTCAGCTTTGTTTACATACAATGTGAGATGCTGATGTTTGATTGAAAACCATCTTCTTTGATTGAAGCTACTAGTGAAATATAATAACCACATATTGTAGTTTCTCCTAAATTGAATTTAGCATTTTTCACTTTGAATTTGTTTCCAATTATTTGAATTTCTGTATTTTGAAGCCCTGGTATGAGAATATTTGTAATAGATGAAAAATGGTAAAGATGAAGGAAGATTTTGCAACTCGTAGAAAGATGGGAGTGGGCTCAAATTAAAGGTACCTATTCCGTGATGGCGGAAAAAATACTGAAATTGCTTGAAATTTACCAGAAAACGAGAAATAACGTAAAATATCTGCACTGGGATCTAAAAATGTCAGCTTTGTTTACATACAATGTGAGATGCTGATGTTTGATTGAAAACCATCTTCTTTGATTGAAGCTACTAGTGAAATATAATAACCACATATTGTAGTTTCTCCTAAATTGAATTTAGCATTTTTCACTTTGAATGTGTTTCCAATTACCTATTTTGAAGCCCTGGTATGAGAATATTTGTAATTTCATGTTGAATGAATTCCAAAATTGTAATTGAAAAATCAAATAGTTACTTGTGCTTGAAATTTATTGTTTTTTGTAAGCAGTTGCAACAATAGGTTGAGTCCACAATAGGTTGCCATTTTTCACACTGACGGTCGAATAATTTTTTAAATTTAGCTTTTTTAGTGTTGTGGGGAATTGAAATTGGAAAACTAAAGTTACTCACATTTACATCCACATTGTGGTTGCAGTTTGAACATTGTCCTATAATTTTTAGCATATATTTGAAATGTAATTCAAGGGGTTGATACAATGTTATAGTTGATTGAAAAATTCAGCGCAATCTTGTTGTTCGATTGCGTTAAAAAGAGGTCCCAACTGATTTCTGATATTTACTGAACCTAAAATTTGGTCGTTTTTTGGTGGGATATGGCCAATTTAATCATAGGGGAATGAAGTTGTGATAAATTGGCAGTTTAAAATACACTGTATTGTTGCATTTGCTTAGCACGATACATTATCAGAATTTTGAAAACCAAATAAATATTATTTACCAGATTCTGGATCGCATATGATATAAAGAAGGTCGCACCAGTGTGGCCTTAATAAGGCACTGTGGTATATAGCAAGGCCACACTACATATACAGGCCATGCTGCAGGATTTATGACGTCAAACAAGTAGGCGGTCTGAAAGTCTGGCTCAGGACTCACAGCTGTGCTGCTCATCAATTTCTTTGAAATCAAAACAAAAAAATGTAAACAAACAAGTAATTTTTGACGTTTAGTGATGAAATGTAAGCAGAAAAACGTAAACAAACAAGGGATATTTGACATTTAGCAATAAAATGTAAACATAGGATGTTAGTTCCCTACCTACTTGTGTGACGTGGCGCAGCGCTGGGATCTCTGCAGCATGGCCTGTATTTTCAGTGGGGCCTTGTATATAGCCAGTGGAATTGAAATTAATTAACTTGAAACAGCTGTTGATGTGTTTAACCTATAAGTACAATATTCAATGAAACTCTAGATGCAAACGGTACTTAACCCTTGGCAGTTCGGGTATTCTTAGGACCAGAATTAGTAGTTACAATGGACATGCATTGCAGATATTCAGCTGAATATCCATGAATCCGAAATGTTGCGGTATTATCACAAACAAATTGCTATTATTTATTGGCGAGATTGAAACCCAGGATCCTGAGGATCGATTTACTCGCTCTACCACCAATGGACATGCTTTGTGACAAAATCGTGAACCCTCAAACTTTGGATAGTTCTTGAATTAAAATTTTTTATGATAGACCTTAACAAACATTCGGCGCTATGCAATCTTTGAATTTTTCCAGTTTGTGAGCAGTGGCGGATCCAGAGCATGAGTTCGGGGGGGGGGGGGGCAAGCAGGATTGCGAGGGTAACATCCGGGGTCCCTCCCCCGGAAAATTGGCGAAAATTTGAACTGAAAACTCGTGTTTTTAGGCAATCTAGAGACAGAAACATGCTCAATTTTCAATTTAAAACACCAGTTTTTTATTGGATTAGTTTATTACGGTATACTTGTTTAGGTAATTAGGGAAAAAGTCTTGTTTAGAGGTTCAAGCCTTAAGTTTATTATTTACAATACTTTCTCTAGAAAACTTAAATTAAAAAAAAACAATAAGTCCCAAGTCGAGCCTTCTTTTTCCAGTTTTTCCTCCCTTAGCATAACGCTCGATTATATTATCAACATTCACCTCAATATCACAATGTATGTATAAAAAAAAAACATAATCCGTTCTACCTCACTTCAACCATTCTTGTCCGTTGCCACGATTTAACTAGCTTTACATTTGCCTTTTATCAGTGATCGGCAAATACTCACGATCGTTTTCCACGACCGATCGCGAGTTCTGCAAAGCTACATCGGCCATTTTATCCACGATCGGCTGATACGCGCTATCGTATTTCGCGGCCGTTCACGAATTCCAAAGTTTTTTTAGCCGTTCACCCACGACTAACAAATACTTGCGATCGTTATCGTGGCCGATCGCGAGTTTTGCAAAATTACGTTTGCCGTTTTTATTCTAGATCTGCTAATACGCGCGATACTTTTTGCGGCAGATTGCGAGTTTCTCAAAGCTGGATTTGCCGTTTATTCGCGATCGACAAATAAACGCGATCGTTTTTTGCGGCGGATCGCAAGTTTCGTGAAGCTATACACTTGTTGTTGCGATCGCTAAAACGATCCCATCCCTAAAATTTTCTGAAACTAATTTACATCGCACCCAAAAATTGGGAATTTTACTTTCCCGGAAATTTCTGATTTTTTTCTCATTCTCGGGGGGGGGGGGGGCAATTGCCCCCTTTGCCCCCCTTTGGATCCGCCACTGTTTGTGAGTAGATCTGTATTGTTTACCTGACTCCGCAAACAGCTGATATTGCTTCTGTTCAAACAAGGATATTAGAGTATTTACTGGAGGTACTGTGACGATAACTTTGTTGATGAAAACCGGCCCTTTCATTTTGACAGGCTTTAGTAATTTAGTAATGAAATATCATTCTTTTAACATAAATTTAAAACGATTCGAATCTTGAACATAAGTTTAGGTTAGGTAAAACGAAAATAGATTATAAAAGACACACATTCATTATAATTTATATAGGTATTTGTAAAACTATATAAATAAGTGTCATTGTTACAGAACCCTGAAATAATCGTCAAAAAATAAGCCTATTCACAATATAAAGAAAGAATAAATTCGCTTGAATAAATTAAACAATCTGCTGTCCTACCGTCCTCTCCATAAGCTTAAAACTTAACCAGCTGATCAAAGTTTTACTGACGAAATAGTTTCTTCGTGGACTAAGCTTGTTTACATTTTAAATGTCAACGAAGATTTGAAATGAAAATTTAAAAAGCTACTAGTTTTAATATATAGTGCTTTCAGACTTTGTTCAGACTATCAAAAGGTACTACTACGAGAAAAAATAGGAGTGAGTGTGAAGTTTCATTCAATTGTGATGAGAAATAAAGTCGCTAGGCTTTCTGAACAAATCGAGGTGGAGGATTCGTTCAAAAGTGCAAAACCGGTAACTTTTTTGGTGACTTTTAGCGTTTATTCTTAACTTATTAGAAGTATTTAAAACAAACTGTTGTGTTTTTTGAAGTTTTTTTGGCCAGTTTATTATGTTAAAGCAAAGTTATATTAAATCAAGGCTCTAATTTTCTTTTTTGAAAAGTGAAAAATCGGCTCCTAATCTGCGCTGTTAATATGGGCACTCACGTCGTTCATTCGTCGTCTGCTGGTGGACTTGGCGACGAGACACGACCATGCCTCTACCAGTAGATATAAGCAGTCTGAGGGCCCAAAAACAAAAGAGAAAGATTCAGTCTATGACTAATTATTTTACTTCATTCCTGGCTTATGGCATGGTTTTTAGTAATTAGTATTTTATTAAGATAATGACTATTTTATTAAGATTGCATATTTACTTTTTTTAAGGATAATTATTGAATCAGAGAAAAGTAAAACTTCAGTCATCAAATCAGTTTATCCTGTACACCTGTTACCATAGTTCCCTCCCTCCTTCCATTAATTCCTCACTCTCTACTTCCGACCTTCTTTCCACTTTACCCTCCTTTTCTCCTTCATTCACTTCTTACCATCTCTCCTCCCTTCTTTCCTATCATTTGGAACTTTTTCCCTCCTTCCCTCTCTTCCTATCATTATCACTAAAATGTAATATATATTTTACCCATTATCCACCAATAAAAACAAAATTTGAGTATAATGTGCAGGGGCCCGGTGACAGGATTTTTGGGGCCCTGTGCAATTGAGAAACCCGCCTTTTTTTACTCATCTCGATTCTGGGCCCCATTTTTACTAATCTCGCGTGGATCCGGGCCCCCTGTGAGTCCAGCCCCTGTGCATTTGCCCCCCCCCCGTCACCGGCCTTGCCGGTTGCATGTCAGTTAGTACGTTGGATGGTAGAAACTTAACTTAATGTACTTTTTTCTTCCCTTTTTATCAGAAAATTTTTATCTCTTAATCTTATTTAAGCAAGTAAACTTTATTTTTCCATATATATGTAAAATGGAACACATTTGAGTATGATATCCCTAATCTTCTCTAAGTAGTCCTGATTTCAATCAAATTCTATATTTTCACTCCATGCCCCAATTAACTGTGGCTTAATGTTTCTACATCAAATCTTTACTCTATGAAAAATTGCATGTGATAACAGCTACATATGATGCTAACTTTGTTTACATTTGGTTGTAATATAATATCACCAAAACAGCAACTCATAAGGCTAATGTTAATTTTTTTGAAATTTTAAATTGAATGTTCTACATTTCTAAAAGACTAATGTAAATTTCAGTGGGATTCTGCGCATCTACAGGGAAATACAATTCTATCGGTGTGCTTAGATTTTTGCTACGTTGCACACAGGCTGAGAAAAAAGGAGTAAAAAAACCTTATGGAAAAAATGCTTGTCTATTAATATAAAGATTCAAATCATATAAATTACATATCAGCATTCTTTAAGATGTGTTCCTCCCAGTCACATAGCTTTTGACATATTATAGTGACATATGAAGGTCACAGAGATACTTATCTGATGTAAAGACTCAACGCGCGTCGGCCAGTTTAGACCTTCTTGCCACCCAACGGCCCGGGAGGCTGGCACGTTTTTCGTCCATTGCGAGCGCTATCCAGTCATATTTAATCCGAGGTTATGGCTTTCTACTCAGTAGACGTAATGGTAATGGTGGCACAGTTTTAGTGCTACAGTAAGCATATATCTTTTGATGTTCTCTTTCTTGAAACCTATAAAATTTATGTTATAGCCTTAATCTTTTCAACAAGTGGCTTAAATAGCTTAACTCGTTATCTCTTCTGATCTCGTTTATATCTCGAAATTTCATTTGGTCAATGTTTTGAAACACATGATAAGGCTAATAAAAGTGAGAATGAAAACCCAAGTTAAAAGTCAAGCTTTTTACTGTTCACAAGAACAACTATTTGAGCATTTTTTACTAGAATGCATCAATAACGGCCCCTCAAAGTAGTTTCCAAGTTCGTTCACCTCTCGTTTCCCCGGTTCATTTTTAATCCTTCTCAGATTTATCGCCCCAAACTTAAATTAGAACTGCAAAGTGCATCAGCAAAAACTCATCAAGCAAAGTAGAATATTTGGGGTTATGGCCAAAAATTGAAGCGCGGCCCGGCACTGAGCATACAAGTGCCCGCATTACCGCCGCTCCCACGGGGACACCTGCGCCGCTGCATTACACATTCAAATTGTCCGAATCTGAATAATTCCGGGCCGCGAGCGCCTGTAAATCATCGCGGCCGCCGCGACGTCATTTGATACGGTTACGGCGGCGCTAACGTTCTCGCGGCACCATTAATGGTTACCAACTCGCTTTCCTTATCAGGAACTTTTAGAATACGGTGCCCTTACAATGGATAAAATGTAAAGCCCTTCACGCACAAGAGAGGCGGGGCAGCGGAGCTGCTACAGCGGGCCAGCTTCTTAAAGTCCCATAGCACTCACTTTGTTGTATGTGAAAACAGGTAATTTCCCAGTCAGCACACATTGTAAAAATAACGTTATTTTCACGTGAAAAAAGTAAAAAAACGTAAAAGTAAAAAGCAAAACATATTTTTTACGTGAATATGATGAAAAAATTTAAAGTGAAAAATGTAGTGAAATTAAAAACGTTATTTTCACGGGAAAAATATGAATCAAAAGTATAATCAAATGAAATAACAAATATAACTTTTTTATATTTTTTTATTTTCTTGTTTCTTCATTTCGATTTTTATACGTTTTGATTAATCTTGTGCGCTTATAAAAAACTATCATCCTCGTAAAATACACAAATTCTACAGTAATCGTTTATTTAGTCCAAACTAAAATTCAAAAATATAACAAATAATTTTTAAAAATTTAATGGATTTATAAATAATTATGTTATGAATTATTTATATAAAATTATTATACTATTTGTTAAATTGTTATTCGTTATACTTATTATGTTTTAAAATAGTTTACTATTTAAAAAAGTGCCTGACACAATAAAAGCTATTTATTTCAAATTATAAAAAAAAATTAAATCACCCTGCCAAAATAATATGGGCCATAAATCGTGAATTGTGTCAAGACAAACCTCCCCTCAGACGACGCCGCGGCACAAACCGGTGCGGTGCGGTGGACTGAACTGGAGCCTGAGTGTGGAGTGAGGCCTTGTTTGCACGACGACCAGACAGTAGGACAGTAGAAAAAAATTCTTTTGTTCTCTTTTGTTTAAAGGTGTTACTGTCCACTGTACTGGGCGTCGTGCAAACAGGCCCTGAGGAGTGAGACGCCGTTGGCCTCAGTTTCAGTTAAAGTCATAACAACGGCTTTTAAGGTTTTAAAGTGGAAGTTTAGACTTAATTGCGGTCTTCAAGTAACTGCGAACAATGAGTCAACCCTACTACGGGCTTTCATCGTTCTTGGTAAGTTTATACTTTGGATATTTATTTAGTCATCTATTGTGAAATCAAGATAACCTAACCTCAACTTTCAGCATTCCATTATAGTTTTTCTGATTAGTTGATACAAATTTGGTAATTATGCATATCATAACAACTCTCCTAGCCTTTTCAAAACACTCCCATGTGATAATTCAGTACGAGTTTCATATCTGATCTTCTAGGTTTATGTTGATTGTCGATTGTTTACCTTAAATGCTTATTATAGGTTTGATAACTGAACTTCTCAATTGGATTTAACATGGGCAAAGATCAGTTCTGTTTTGGGTACTCAGTTCAGATTTCGGTTATCCGATATTAACTATCAACCTATCATGTTTAACTCAACTAACTGATGTACTGTTTTAACAAACAACCATCAGTGGGCTAGTGAAGAAACTTCAATAACAAACAAATACCGAAACCATTGTCAATTATATCTAGGCCTATATCATTCGATTCTCTCACAAACAACAAGTCATACCAAACGTAAATATAATAAAACTAAAATTATATTAAACATACGCCTAATAATATAATAACTAAATTAAAACGCTACTAGGCCTATAATTAACTAACTAAACACAACTTACTACCTTATTTCTCATCATCTGCCATCTTGTACTAAAATACTGTCGATAAACATATTTTCGTAAAGTAACAAATCAATCGATATCAAAGACAGGTGTTAAGTTCTGACCAACAGACAGTACATTGAACTTCGACTATTGGTAGAGCGTTCGATGTTGTTTCTTAGAAAATCAGATGTTGAATCGTCTGCCATAGGAACAAACGGCAGAAGATCAGATAGGCTATGAAACTCGTACCCCCTAACTCCTAAGCCTCAGCTTTATTACTAAATTTTGAACTTCTTGTTGGATACAGTTTGGGCGTTTTATCTTGAGCTATGGGAACCGTTTAGGCCTACACCTGAAGCGGTTGGAGTGGAGTGAATATGTTCAGAACACTATAGCTGATACCTAAAGTTAACCTGATATGTTAACATTTTTTAATAGCTGTCTATATACCTATTTACTGTAATTTGTATTTAATCACATTTAATATTTGTTGAGATTAACTTTTTCATTATTTAGTGCCCCAGATCATTAAGAATAAATAAATAATGTTTGACAGCTTCGGCAACGGAATAGGCCTAAGCTCAAGATGAAACGCACCAACTGCATAACCTCTGATTATATTTCGTTCTGCTAAAGCATATTACCTATTTTACTTCTACTGTTTATTTTTGCCCGTCACTAGCACTTATCAAAGGCCTAACTTAAATATAGGTAGGCTACTCTGATTGAGTAGGCCCATCTGGTGAGACCTTATCAGACTCCACCTTAATGCATTTGATTACATTATTTTGTTTATTTAGGTTAGATATTGATGTTTTTTAGAGCGTTTTGATTTGTTCTCGATGAAATTGAATAATCTTAATTTCGGTTACAGACGTATAAAAGTTTCAGATTGATAGCCTATTTCCAATAAAATTTAGACCGCTTGGAAAACTGCACCCGCCTATTCGGAAACGTTGGTAATGAGCACCTTAGCCAACTTAACTTTTTAAATATTGAAGTAGCCTTCAAGCAATTTACATTTGTTTATCTGCAATTTAATATTGTTTGATTATTTTGTAATTTTATGTTTTTTTGTGTTTCTTTTAGGAAGGAGCTTGCTGTTACATTTTTAACACCAAGAAAAGATTACAAGTTTCTAGGCTTTTTGGAGAAATTGTGAGAATCGATCCAGTCTATGAATTGGCTTCAAAACACAACTTACTTAAGGAGAAAAAATTCAGGTAGGTTTTTAGTATTGCTTTCTGTGGGTGTCTTAGGATTCCTTTTTGTCTTATATTTTTTATGATGTTTTATGATCAGCGCACGGAAAACTCCATAACATTCTTCAGATTACTTATTGGCTCTAATTTTTTAATCGATGTTACACTAAAGATTATTTTCATTTGGATGTTTCATCAATCTGCAGAAATTCTCATGTGGTGTGTAAGGAATTTAAAAAAACTATGGTATAATGATACAAAGGTTTGTTTTCTCTTGGACGATATGATGTTCCGAGGTTGACAAATAATGTTAGGTAGCAAATATTCTTGGTATTTAGACATTTTTGCTAATTTTTAACTAATTTGCATTTAGGCCTAATGTAGGTAAGCAAGCATGTATTGTAACTACAAGCTTTCTTCCTGGAGTGAAAAACTATAAATGTGAATTGGATATAAATAGGCCACGATAAATTGCAAACCCAGTGTTAACTAACACAGATAACCTGCCAGGAAGTCTACTTACTAAAACAGCAATTCAAAATAAATTTAGGTGAAACTTTAAGTTCCTTATTATAGCATTACCATATATTTGATTGCAATAAAACAGTTTAAACTTATTTAACGTTTTTATGACCTCAGAAAGCATTTTTCATCACTCTGTATACAAAGATTGCCCGTTACCGTACAGCTGAAATCTACGAAAACCCTCGACTTCCTTACATCAAAACAAATAATGATCAGCGGATTTTTGTTACCCAAACTTTGCATTTCCGTACCCAAACAAACGAAGTTCCGGTTTTGACAGTTCAACCAGCTGGCTCTAAAGTAAAATAGACAGTTCAGCCCTATTGTGTTTTCTTATAGAGAAATGACTAAATTATGAAATTTTGGATGATTTTTTATAAGTTTGGTTACTTATTTGCATCATAATGAAATGTATTGTTCACAACTCATCACTAAAGTACCATTTCACATCAAGACTAATAGTGAAATATACTATTATTTCTCTATTTCCTGCCTTTATTCCCCATAAAACAGTAATTATTAATTCACTGACCCAGTAACCTCCTGCCTGCTATACCGAGTTTGCATGGCTTTTCTTGATAGACCAAAGTAAAAATATTTTTACAGTGTAGTCTCCCAGTAAATTTTGATTATGATATTAGTTTGCTTTATAATATTAATTGGATTTGTTTTGATTTACAGGAAGCAAGATTTTGTGGAAGATGGAGTTGAAAATGGAACATGAGGAAGCGTACAAACTAATGTTGTGTTGGCCTATTAAGGTTTAATAAAAAAAAAACTTAGCCGATACTGTATTGAGTATATGTTAATTTTTTAACATTTTTCATGTCAATACATAAATTTATTCAATCATCGTTCTATTTATTTCACAAGGCCTTAATTAGTCAAGAATAAGTTAAAATAACTGCTCACTTTGAAATTATATATATATTGCAGACAGATTCACTGATAAGGGATATTATGGTTTGAAATTATATATATTTTTCAGACAGATTCACTGATAAGGGATATTATGGTTATTACAAAAAGGAGAACAAAATCCCCTTTTTCCGTGGTTTTATTCGTGCTTAGCATTAAATTAAACCATGATTAATGGGTATTTAGTTCTACTTTTTGAAATAATATATAGTAATAATAACGATAATAATTGATAATATTTATATACAATCTCTTTAAAACAACAGTGTTTGGTGTAATACTTTTTCAGTATTATTCCTTGGTTATAAGGCCTAGTAGTAATTTGTAAATTTTACAACATTTTTATTGTTAAATATCACAGAATTCAAATATGTTGACTTTTAAGTTTTTTTAATGAGTTTGAATAAAAATATGCTATTCATGCTAACATTTTTTTGAAGTAGTTATTTGAACATAAAATTAACAAAAATGTTTTTATGTAAAAAGTGTTAAAGATGGTGAAGGTATAAGGTGTATAAAACGTAATTTTAACCAAAAAATTTCAAATATGTGAAAAACATAACGAAATTAAAACGTAATTTTTACATAAAAATGTACACTATGTGAAAATAAAACAAAATTAAAATGTAATTTTTACGTGAAAATGTTAAAAATGATAAAATAAAGTGAAATAGAAACGTGATTTTTGCGTGAAAAATGTACAATATATACAAATAACGTGAAATGAAAACGTAATTTTCACGTATTTTTTTCACGTGAAAAACACGGCCAAAGTTGTGACATTTTCACTATATTTTCACGCGAAATAAACGTGATATTTACTTTTTTTCACGTGAAAATCACGTTAAAAATGTTCAAAGAAAACGTTATTTTCACGTGATTTTTTCATTGTTGTGCTATCTGGGTTAGAGATGCGCCGCTTCCTGCCACTAGCTGTATCTCCCATTTTAATGACAGGAGTCACGCTGTGGCACGCCATGCCCCTCTTGTGTAACGGACCTTACTATCCTAATTAAAGTATATCTATTTGTAATGTGAAAATCACTCACAACCACAAATATCATTTTTGAATTAATCGTAATGAAATATTTTTCAGGAAACAAAAAAATCAAAGCTATTTAAACATGCCTAAAATTGATGCATTGAAAAAACCTTAAATCCGAACTTAATCCTGCTGAGAAAGGTCTGGAACTGGAAGGACGGCAAGGAGAGGATCATGGATCCCAATTGATGGAACGCAAAGACAAGAATATGTCATCGGATTGCAACATCAAGGAGCTTGAAAACACAATATCTGATGGAGAGAAGGAAAATAAAAGGATTACTGTGAGCTCAGAACGCAGAAATCCTAAATTCCTATGATTCCTATGATCTGTTTGCTTCCCTTTTCTTCATAAGATAATGTGCCTTCAATGCATGGAAAGATATCTCAATGACGCATTGAAGTAAAACAAACGAAAAACAAAAAGGAAAATATGTCAGAGGCGCCCCAGCCGACGAAAGAAAGTTGTGTTGTGCATCTACAGTGAAAGATCATGTGGATTAATTGAAAACGAGGAAGTGATGCATGATTCAAAAATTGCAGTCATCCCTAAAATAAAAGGAATTTTGAACTGGTGGAGAGGGGCAACACGACCGGAATGCCGGTTTTAGGGGGCTGCGCGGCGACAAAACAACTGGATACTTTCAACAAGATGGTTTCAAATCATATATTTTGTTTCTCCTTCCTCCTTGCCTGTTTCTTCTTTCTTCTTATTCACTGCCACCCGAGGTATTTTTTAATGTACTGTTTCTTCTAGAGGTTGCCATGATGCGGGTGGGAACAAAGTCATAGCACCACCTTGACTGGAATACCTCCACTCCATGGAAGCTGTTGAGCTGGGGGCTGAACACCTTCGATCGTGGATCTTTTACTTCTTAAAGCAAAGGATTATCTGGCTGAAGCTACATTTGGAATATATATATCCCAAACTACCCATAACCTTTGAGAGAACCACAATTGCTCGCTGAGCGGGATACAATCAGCTAGTTTTTATCATCAGTGTATACACATATTGAATTAATACAAATATAAATACATATAGTTGGGGACGCGCCAAAATCTACCAGCGTCAAGGTTTGCCAGCGTCAAACTCTAGTACTTTTGAGTAGTCCGGCCCCGCCAAATTCCACCACCCCGGAATTTGGCGAGGAATGTGGTACTGCTTGACACTGCAGCTGGTGGACCTTGTCGTCAGCGGTCCACTCGCAGTAAGGGGAGATTTTGGCGGGCTCGGCCCGTCAAGCTATTCCACTTTATGAGCAATGCTTAATGAGGATATTCTACCTGAACCTTTTCAATAAGCTGCTTAAATGCGCGGTTTTACAATAGGCATAGATAGGTAAGTAATTCTCTTGGATTGGATACAAGTAAGAATAATTAGTTATTAAAAACTTGATTAAAAAGTTGTGTAATTTTTATATATGATGTTTTTGCCACCTAAATAGATTTTTCAATGACCTTCAATGAAAGGTCTCAACGAGAAAATCCCAGGAAAAATACATTTTGATAAAATTCCCGCCAGGACGCGGGTTGATTTTTAAGGGAAGAAAGACAGTGTTTGTAGAGACCTCACGCGGCAGAGACGCACACAGCGCCTCCCGTTATTTTATACTTTACACTCAATTCAATTCAGTCCGCTTTTTCTGTAATTATCGCCTATTTCATATTCGTTTCTTTCCACTAGTTTATTAAACTGTTAATCTCCATTCATTTTGTAAAATCAGTGTGTTTTTTAGACATTAAATTCAACAATGGCCAAATTCAGTGCGTTTCACTTCAAATCCCACATTACATTAAATAACTACAATTACCAACTAACCATCTGCCATCAGCACAAACATAATGGTCCTCCGGGCCGGATTATTATAACCGGTGACCACGTGCTCTCAATTCATCATAAACTCAGTGACTTACAAAGGGATTTCGCCGCGATTCATCAGTGCGACGAATTCCCATCAACAATGCGCGTCACTGTGCATCATTCAGTGCAACACTCAGTGCACAATCATTTGTGTATTTGGCGCGAAATACAGTTCGCCATTCGTTGTCTTCAGTCGCCACAACGGCGCGAAGAGGAGAGACCTGTCATCCATTGTCTTTGGCGTCGGAGCAGCAGCCTTTGTCCACGAGTTCACCCCAGCCGCCAGCGAGCTCGCAGCCCCTAACGGACGGACGGACATCGCGACCAAGGGCCTGCCATTGACAATTCCGGTCATTCACCCTCCGGAGTTTATGAGGTTTGGGATCAACACCATGTGTAAGTGCCTCTCCCAGTTCATTCATAACTTGCTTCCCAGTTCATTAATAATTTGCCTATACTCAACCCTTTAAATATTACCTAACGATTCTCCAACCTTTCTTATCTACTCTGAACATACCTAAACTAATTAACCTTATCATTTTATCCGTTCAAATACTTCCTTTGCTTCTACCATTTGTTTGATTACCGTTCAATTGATAATTAACGATGATTGATAATTAAATTAATGAATATGAAAATGCTATTATTACGGTGATTTTAACCAATACAAGAAAGGTTAAAATCACTCTCGACCAAACGAGGTCATATCAAGGCAAAGCTAACAAGATTCAATACTTACATGAAATCCGTAAAATAACCAATGGCACATCTCAGTTAGAATTAAGGTGTAGGAATTTTAAATCGTGTTTATCAGACTTCTAGGGTATTCGGGCCTAAATTAACATGCTTTGTAACGATCCTAGTGATAAAAAACATGAGCCTGAAAGTGAGTCATTCGAAAACCAATACTATGATTTAGCATCAAGAGCTGAAGGTCCTCTCAATCTCAAAAACAGAACCACTAGCCTGACATCTGGAAGCACGCATACCTGCTCGGCAACTCCTCTACCCTCTGTAAAACTACCCGCCATAAACTTGCCAACATTCTCAGGAAACTATGACGATTGGCTTCCCTTTCATGATTTGTTCAATTCTTTAGTTCATAACAACACATAACTGTCAGATGTAGAGAAATTTCACTACCTTAAAACGTCACTTGACGAAAAGGTCAAACCATATTAGCTTCCTTAGCAGCTTCATCACAAAACTATGCAACAGCATGGTCATTGCTTAAGGAAAGGTTCGATAACAAACGAATCATCGTTAACAAATACATCGGTGCCCTAGTTAACATGGAACCAGCCACACGGAAAAGTGCTGCCCAACTTAGAAACATTCTTGATAACATAAACAAATATATCAGATGTCTAAGTAGCTTGGAACAGCCTGTTGACAAATGGGATTCCATTCTAATATTTATTCTCACAAAGAAACTTGATTCATTCTCCATAAGACATTGGGAAAATCAAAACACAAGTAAAGAAGTTCCATCAATGGAAACTTTCATCCAGTTCTTGCGAAACAGATGTAGAGTACTAGAAGCTCTAGAGGACAGCAATCCAGACAGAAAACAATCTGTCTCATTACATCAAAACGTTCCTTATTCAAATAAGGATCCAAGCAGTTATCATTCAAACATGCATGAAGACCATGGCCAAAGAAATGGTTCTAACTACAGAGCTAAAAATAATCAATGTTATCTATGCAATCACAGACATCACAGGCTATTCAAATGCCCCAGATTTCTCATTAAATCCCCAGGTGGACGACTCGCTACCCGTCAAACACCTCAACCTGTGTATTAATTGTTTATCACCAGGTCATTCACATGAGAACTGCACATCAAGTAGCTGTAAAATATGCTCAAACAAACATAACACTCTACTTCACATGGATTCAACCCAAGCTGCCCAAGCTCCACAAAATCAACAGTTTTCATCACCACCACCGGCAGAAGATGTCTTACAACCATCACAGTCAACTACCGCACCTCAGCAAGTCTTGCTATCAACGGTAATGAGCGTGAGAAAACCACAGGTAAGAACCTTCAACAGAAGACATTTTTCAAGAAAAACATCATTACAATTCAAATTTCTAACCACAGGATTCAAGAGGATTTTACAAAAGTTTTTCTCTTAGATACAACAGAGCAAAACTAGGGGAGTCAAACAATCAAACTGCAGCTAGACATGAAAGCAAGAAGGCGCAAAACCTGCCTACCTGGAAGCAATCAAGAAAGAAATTCCAAAACAACCGCAAGATCCCTTTCAACATAACAAGCCAACATCGAAACATACCTCAAATAGGTAATTTAAGACATATTGAAGGCAGATATTTCAAATCTCAACATTTTTATCCATTAAACGCTAATAGGTGGTAGCAGCTTACCTAAATTCACCTTCCCTATTACCGGTACCTATTTTACAATTCCTTTATACACTAACACCTGTCACTTGTTCCTACACCTTCCCGACTGGAGAGGCACTTAGCAGCGCTCCTCGGACCAGACAGCAGTCCCCAGGGAGGCTCTACCCAGTCAACATCAGACTTGGACACTCAAGCAGGTGCATCCAAGAAGATCGAGGGTCTCACATTACGAACTCATTATGATTGGTGTTGGGTATCATGTCAACACCAATGAACAGAGACTTTCTGTATTTTAGGACAAGTGTGACAAGGGGTTTTTTTGTGATCACAGGATCAATTGATTTTCATTTCGCCGTTTTTGTTTGTTTATACAGGGTGAGTCTCTACTGACTACATTAATTTTAACAGTTGATTCTACTTATCAGATGGAACACAAAAATGTATATAACCCCTTATCTGACTTTAACCGTTTAGGTGTAATGGCGTATTTTGTGATTTTTTAAAATTACACGACTTTGCACTATTAGTTCGACGGTAAAAACCAAAAAAATGTATTAATGAGATATAAATTAATACCATTTGAAAGAGAATTAAATTCCCTTCAAATTAAACATAGTACCAAAGTAATAACTCCTTAAAAAACGTTTATAAAATAACATTAAAGTTAAAAATTGTAGTTTTCAGAATTTTTCCCTTAAACTTCAAGGCTCAATTAAAGCAGTTAAATTTGCCGTTTTATTATGTCCAATTACATAAAAAACTTCCTTATTTATTTATGTTTAAAATTATGTATAAATATTAAGGGGTCATAAGAGGAAAAATTTGAGTATTTCTTTAAAATGTTGTTAAGGTACATTATAAGGATTGACATCATCATTCGGTATTGGCTCTAAACACCTTTATTACTGTTTATTTGTCTCTAATTTCTTTACCAGCTGAATCTGTTGACTAAATCAGCTGACAGGGAATAAAAATAGTAATAATCAGCTGATGTTTTATTGTTTTATTGTAAAACTGTTTATTCATGTTCTTGTCAATTGTGCACTACAAGTAAAACGTAACTGATGCCATTAATGATAGATATCGTTGTTGTTTCGAGTTGTCATGTCATTTACCAATGAAGAATAGGTGGATATTATTGTGGTTTACGGGTTCTGTGACTATAATGCAGCGTAATGCCGTCGCAAGTACCGTCGCCACCGCTATCCAAACAGAAGGCTTCTCAGTGAACGCACCTTTGTTAATGTTCATAGCTGTTCCTGGTACATGAATCTTCTAATCATGTAAGGTTTAAATTAAACGTCTAGGTCGGACTCTTTGTAAGCTGGCTCATAGGACCTTCGAACAGCCTTAAATGGCATTTAGTACCTGGACTTACTTGCTGAAACATTACCATTGCTCCTTAAAGACTTGGATTTTCCTCAGCGCATTATCTTCCAAGACGAAGCACTCCCACACTACACTTCAGTGTTGATGTCCGTCAGCACATCAGTGATACATTAGACAAGTGGATTGGAAGATGAGGAACAATCGCTTGGTCTCCGTGGTCTCCAGACCTCATACCCCTTAACTACTGTTTGGGGGCACCTCATTTCAAGTTTTTCGCATACCAGTTCAAAATGTAGAAGAGTTAAGGAACAGGTTTTTAACAGCTTGTAAACCTCTACTTGATGAACTGACTTAAAGGCGTCTGTGAGGGAATTCAGGAAGATATTTTGCATGTATATCAGGGTAAACGGTGGATACTCTGAAAATCTCCTAAAATGATGAAACCGGTTGACGGATGAGATATAAATAACAGTATATGTAAATTATAAATGATGTGTTTATTTTTCATATAACATCTGCTGATCACAATTATTGGAATCCCCAATCTGCTAATTTAGTAATCTGCTACAGATTTACTGCAATTTATCTGGTGGATTATTTAACCAATGCGATGAATCATAATGATGTACATTAACAACGTGCTTATGAAACTCCAACATTGTTTACACTTACAACCCCTGCATTCATTCAGAAGCCTTTTGTTTGGATAGCGGCGGCGACGGTACTCGCGACGGCAATCCGCTACATTATAGTCACAGAACCCGTAAACCACAATAATATCCACCTATTCTTTATTTGTAAACGACATAACAACTCAAAACAACAATGATATAATGACAACGGCATCAGTTACGTTTTACTTGTAGTGTACAATTGAAAAGAACATGAATAAACAGTTTAACAATAAAACAATGAAAAATCAGCTGATTATTGCTATTGTAATTCCCAGTCAGCTGATTTAGTCAACAGATTCAGCTGGTAAATAAATAAGAGACAAATAAACAGTAATAAATTTGGTGTTTAGATCCAATACCGAGTGATGATGACAATCCTGATAATGTACCTTAACAACATTTTAAAGAAATTCTCAAATTTTTCCTGTTATGACCCCTTAATATTTATACATCATTTTAAACATAAATAAACAAGGAAGTTTTTTATATAATTGGACATAGTAAAACGGCAAATTTAACTGCTTTAATTGAGCCTTGAAGTTTGAAGGAAAAATTCTGAAAACTACGATTTTTAACTTTAATGTTATTTCATAAACGTTTAATAAGGAGATATTACTTTAGAACTATGTTTAATTTGAAGGGAATTTAATTCTCTTTCAAATGATATTAATTTACATCTCATAAATACATTATTTTGGTTTTTACCGTCGAACTAATAGTACAAAGTCGTGTAATTTTATAAAATCACAAAATACGCCATTACACCTAAACGGTTAAAGTCAGATAAGGGGTTATATACATTTTTGTGTTCCATTTGATAAGTAGAATCAACTGTTAAAATTAATGTAGTCAGTAGAGACTCACCCTGTATATTTAAATATGTTTCATATACTATTCCTGTATCATTACTTCACAATCTTCTACTATATATTTGTCAAATACCACTCAGTGGAAACATCGTACAGCCCAAACTACTTGACCTAGAACCTTGAAACTTTGCATGGATGTTCCTCTTAGGGCGTAGGCATCCGCTAAGAACGGATTTTACAAAATTCGTAGTATAAAGGGGTTTTTGGTGAGGCCGAAGTTTTCAAATTTTCCCATTTAAAAGTATGTTGGACGATTTTTGTTTACATTTTTAATGTTCATAAAACAATCAGCTGGTAATTAGCTTCGGAAATGACTACGTTGATACAGATGATAATAAATTGATTTCTTTGATCATGGCTTCATTGATTTTTGTTGATTTGTTTCAAGGACATAATTAATTATGTACTATATAAAAGTTTTGATGATTTTGTTAGGTTATTCGTACTATATAAAGGTTACATTTGGTTTAGTTTCGTACCTTATACGTTCAATCATAAGCTCATTATGTGGTACCCTCTTTTTAGGCAGCAGGAGCTATAGTTATTTCCTTAGGCCGGCCTTTATGTTTTTAATTACAATCATGCCAGTTACAATAATTTGGCAAATTCCTTTTTCATCTAATTCGACGGTGTCCCGGCTTTTCACGGAAAAATAAATGCTGCAATCAGTCAGTGGTTGATCTTAAATTATTACTACCCGCCCATATTTTAAGTTAAATACTAAGTGAATCAAGTTTGAAATACTGCCCACGGATAGCACCATAACTGTTTCGAACATTCAGCCCTTTACTGTACTTAATTGAAATTACCTTAAAATCTACTCATTTGGTGTTAAAATCGGTCCGGCCGTTTTCGAGTTATAACGGTGAAAAGAAAACCTTCACTATCTACTGTGGTATCCTACATCCTACAGTGGTATCTACATTTTATCCTACATTCCACATAAAACAAACCCTACATGACATATTCCTTGATATAAATATTTTTAGATTCTTCATATCAAGGTTAGACGATAATTTTTATCGTGAGCGAAGCCACGGGTTCTGCTAGTGTTTTATATTATGTTCATTTTCACATATAATTGAATTCAAAATAATTCAATTTATAAGTTGCAAAATATTGTCTAAAATGTTTCATGTATTATATTTTTCATTTTCAATGTCATTAATGTAACTTTTTTTAAATTTATTTGTTGAATTTTTTCCAAACATTCACCGGGGGGGGGGGGGGGGGGGGGGAGTATGTTTGGACTCCCGCCCAAACATTTGTATCAGCTAAAACTTTCTAAATTCCCCCATCCTCGCCCCGTCAGGGCGCGGGTTGATTTTTAAGGGAAGAAAGACAGTGTTTGTAGAGGCCTCACTCGGCAGAGACGCACACAGCGTCTCCCGTTATTTTATACTTGCACTCAATTCAATACAGTCCGCTTTTACCGTAATTATCGCATATTTCATATTCATTTCTTTTCCACTAGTTTATTAAACTGTTCATTTCCATCAATTTTTTGTAAAATCAGTGTGTTTTTTAGACATTAAATTCAACATTAGTCAAATTCAGTGCATTTCACTTCAAATCCCACATTACATTAAATAACTACCATTACTAACTAACCAGTTGCTATCAGCACAAACAAGACCTATGTTTATACTGATCCATATCAACCATTACCAAGATTAATCTATAAAACTATGTTATTTTAATGGTATTTTTGAGAAAAATTGTTTTTAATTTTAAGCAATAACATACTCTAATTAACGAACAGGTATTTTCCTTTTAGATAACTTTCCGTAATTGAATATACACATCAAGTGTACTCATATTAAGGTCTGTTATATACCTATTTAATTGAGAATTACTAAATTAATATATTTTAAAATAACTTAATGAAGGTTTTTAAAGAGGTTATTAGTTCATTCTTAATAAATGACACAGCATATTTAGCTCAGAACAAAATAAATATATAGTATTCAACAGTGAGCACAGAAGGAAATTTATGGTCAAGTAAAGGTTTGAATTTAATTTTAAATCATTTTAAAATCTTAGAATGTTGATGATTTAAAATCACGTTATTAGCACATTAATGGCTGATAGTTGTTTTTTAACCGACTTCATGTTTAAGATTAAATAATGCACATTTTTAGATAAGCGTTGCTTTGTTCTCTTTACATTTCACACAACCTCTTATTTCAGTTTGATCACATTTAGCTAAGTCAAAGTCAAACATTCTTTACTCATGATAATGTACATTGGTACATAGTATAGTGTCAGGTGCAATTAAATCTAAGTTTTACAGGGGTACTTTATCTACATAATCCTAAATTCAAACAAAATGGTTTAATACATACAATCAGAATTATAGTAATCAATTATCCTTGCTGTCACAGAAATCACCAAAAGAGTAAGGTGAGAGGTGCAAAAGAAAGTTTTTTAATTTTTCTCTAAACTTTACTATGTTATCTAAGTCAAATCATTTTTGGCAATTCAAATACAAATTTATTACATATAAAATTAGTCTTCTATTAAAACCAAAAATTTGTGTTGCTCCACCTCCCTGTGAAATCTCAAGTTGTATGTGTTTACGGGACAATTTGCTGAGGAGATTGGGTTTTGTTTAACATGCATGATTGTTTCAAAAATATATGACCCATATCATGTTAATATGCCAATATCAAAGAAATGTTGTTTTACTGCAACGGATCGTTCTAAATTAAAAATATTTCACAGAGCTCTTTTTTGTAACAACAGTATTTTATATCAATTTATTTTGGTCATTGGTCCTGTAAATGCACACCCCATATGCTATATGAGAGTGAATTAATGCAAAATACAAGGTTTTTAAAATATTAATATTTGACACAGAGCATTTAGAACACATGAAATCTTTTTTGATATATAATCAGTGTGCTCATCCCAAATTAAAATTTCAAACATTAAGAGTTAAAACAATCAGCCATTGACATTTATAAAAACTGGTGCTCTCTCCATAAAATTCCTGAAAACATTTTGCAAAGTACATCTTTATTAAATTTCTTGTATTAAATTAGTTAGGTTTTTTTATCTACTGAATATCCTGTTTATTGTTTTGGGAGGCCTTACTTTTTAAGAATCTCCAAAGAAAATAATCTAGTGGTGTCAAATCTGGGGATCCAAGGCGGGTTTAAATCCTTTACTGATAAAACAAAATTAAAGTTGTGTTAAAAAAATCACCCTGTATTAAAAAATCTACCTCAAGTTGTATTACAGTGGGTATTAAATTAAACACAGTTGAATTCCCGAGTTTTTTTAAATTCATTCGCAATAAATGATGCAGCATATTCAGCTTAGAACGAAATAAATACATAGTATTCAACAGTAAGCAGATTAGAAAGAAATGAAAAATTAGTATTAGTCACTCAGCAGAAAAATAAATAAATATTATTCACTATCCACTAGGCAGCAGCAGTGGCGGCAGGAAGGGTGAGCGGTTAGGGCCGTGCGTAATAAGAGGTTGGGTTTGTCGGTGGTAGACTTTGTGGTAATAGGCCTAACAGAAAAGTGATACAGTTTGGCATGACCGACCATGACAAATTCTACCACTTAGGAATGTAATAGGGTATAGGAATGGGTGGATCTGTGGATTGGAATGTGGTAGGGTTGACGTTGGCAGACCTTGACGGTGGTGGACTTTGCGGATTTGGTCCAAGTAAAAATGGTAGAGTTTGTTACTAAAAACGCAGACTTTGTCATCGTTCCACATAATTAATAGGTAAGCACGATTTTTCTAATACGTTTTTCTCTGTCTTTTTTTCTGTGTGCATTGTAGGAGAAGTCCAAGCACACCATTGGACTGGAATTTTGTTGTAAATGTGCATAGCGCCACCATTATAATTTGCCATAGGTTTTTAAATTGTAGAAATATTAATTTAAAATTATTAAAAACACTTAACATAAGTTTTATGAGTTGCTATGTTGGGTTATGGAATAACAATAAGATTCAAGATCCGTTTATTGCTGTGACAATAGAAACAATGTGCAGCAATGTCACTAAATCTACCATTCACCCTCTATGGAGCCATTCTTACATACAAAATAAAATCATTCTTACGGGTTTTAAAATATAAACATAAAAAACCTATATAAAACAATATTTTACTGGTCCCGAAGCAAGGACCATCCTCCCCACACTTCCCCTCCACACACATGAGAGGTCAGCGGTAATTTCCTCTGCCTCTAGTATTGTAATTGTGGATGTCAGCACCCTGGGTTAGGGGGCACTTTAGAAGGTAATAGTAAACTGTTTCTACGATATAGAGGTAGGGCCATTTATAGAACAAGTATAAAATATTAACTTATTTCTCTTGAAAAACACAAACTAATCATTCAATAGGGACATGATCAAATCTTAGAGCTGAGGTAGGACTGCATTTGGTGTGTGATAGATAACTTTTTTACAAGTGATGGCAAATTTCTGCTCAAATCAAAATCAAAACATTAATCAAAACATTGAAAATAAGAAGTAAAAAAAACACCCACAAAAAATGTTACAGAAAGGTGATCGAATACCATATTAAAACATTTATGATATCATTTTTTGATTAAAATAAAAAGAAACTATCAAAACTCAAGTCAATGTTTTATACTCCTTCTAGAAATAGCAGCCTACCCACTAGAACGTATGAACAGAAGAAATAACACCTGGGATCTGAGGAGGTTTTAAGAGTACTAATAGGCTCTTTGGATGCCGTAATAATAGACTTGACAAATAAATAATAAAGCGAAAAGATTCTAATAAGGTAAGGACAATCATTGTAAATAAATTAAATGAAAAGTACTTCACAATTTTAAAATGGCTACAAGTCAGCTTCTGTTATTTAACATAAATTGCTCAACCCATTCCAAAAAATTCTTTCTCGACCACTTAAATTGTAATATTAAAATTTGTATAAATAAATATTTTATCCAGCCACACTAGTATTGCAACCGTTAGCATTTGTAACTTATCTATATATTAATAGACAAGCATTTTTTCCATAAGGTTTTTGTACTCCTTTTTTCTCAGCCTGTCTGCAACGTAGCAAAAATCTAAGCACACCGAAAGAATTGTATTTTCCTGTAGATGTGCAGAATCCCATTGAAATTTATATTAGTCTTTTAGAAATGTAGAAAATTCAATTTAAAATTTCAAAAAATTAACATTAGCCTTATGAGTTGCTGTTTTGGTGATATTATAACAACCAAATGTAAACAAAGTTAGCATCATATGTAGCTGTTATCACATGCTATTTTTCGTAGAGTAAAGATTTGATGTAGAAACATTAAGCCACAGTTAATTGGGGCATGGAGTGAAAATATAGAATTTGATTGAAATCAGGACTACTTAGAGAAGATTAGGGATATCATACTCAAATGTGTTCCATTTTACATATATATGGAAAAATAAAGTTTACTTGCTTAAATAAGATTAAGAGATAAAAATTTTCTGATAAAAAGGGAAGAAAAAAGTACATTAAGTTAGGTTCCTACCATCCAATGTACTAACTGACATGCAACCGGCAGGGCCGGTGACAGGGGGGGGGGGGGCAAATGCACAGGGGCCTGGACTCACAGGGGGCCCGGATCTACGCAATATTAGTAAAAATGGGGCCCAGAATCGAGATGAGTAAAAAAGGCGGGTTTCTCAATTGCACAGGGGCCCGAAAATCCTGTCACTGGGCTTGGCAACCGGAGTATAAATGGACACATTATATTCAAAATTTGTTTTTATTGGTGAATAATGGGTAAAATATTACATTTTAGTGATGATAGTAGGAAGAGAGGGAAGGAGGGAAAAAGTTCCAAATGGTAGGAAAGAAGGGAGGAGAGATGGTAAGAAGAGAATGAAGGAGAAAAGGAGGGAAAAGTGGAAAGAAGGTCGGAAGTAGAGAGTGAGGAATTAATGGAGGGAGGGAGAGAACTGTGTTAAGGGGTGTACAGGATAAACTAATTTGATGACTGAAGTTTTACTTTCCTCTGATTCAATAATTATTCTTAAAAAAATAAACATGAAATCTTAATAAAATAGTCATTATCTTAATAAAATACTAATTACTAAAAACCATGCCATAAGCCAGAAATTAAGTAAAATAATTAGTCAAGGACTGTCTTTCTCTTTTGTTTTGGGCCTCAGTTTGGTTATATTATGTGTTTATATGGAAAATATGTACTATATGAAATGTATTTAGAAACACATTGGTTTATGCGGGGATTATTTATAAAATTAGCTATCCGTATTTGTCACTTTGAAAATTGGTCGAATTTTCGACCACTGGCGATCTCTAGTTATATTTAATCTATTATGAACTCTTATTTGCATTTTGTAATTAAGGCATGCATTAATATTCAACAGCATTTGTATTGTATTATTGTATTTTGAATTTTGACGTGACCTATTACATTTATTTGTTTAGTGGTCAATAAAATCTTGAATCTTGAATCTAGAATCTTTGCACCAGTGACACACACAAATGGGTATATTATAAAAAATCTATGAAATTTGAAGTCATTAGTTATTGTGTGTATTAATTTATATTTTTTATTGGTGATTGGGGACCTTAAAAATTAACTTGTTCATTGTTTGCCTCTTGAATTGATGCAATTATTTAAATACCCCCGTCGCAGCAGACCTGCATACTCAGCGAATTTCAAATGCAAAACGACATTTTTCAATCTAACATAGCGAGATTTGTTAGTGAGATGTTTTGGTAAGCTCCATAAGAATAACATGGGAAATGAGTATGCAGGTTTGCTGCTACAGGTATATTAAAACTGGGTGGCTTTAATTCAATATTTAGTAGATCTAAACTAGAAGAAGCTATTTACCAAGTTTTATCAAGATATGTTGAGAAATAAGCGAGATATAGAATTTAACTTATTTCCCATAGGGTTAACATTGGGACAACGTACTGTGTTTACCACTTTCAATATCTCAGTAACCAATGAACATAAAGCAGTGATTTCAAACACTAAATTGTTTTTTTTTTAGCTGAATTCAATGGTGCCAACAAAAATTCAATAAATTATATTTTTCTATGTAAAAAACTCAAAAAACCCATTTTTGGGGGGTTTATCCCCCTTTACCCCCCCTTCCGGTAGTCCGATTGGGCTGGTTTGCGAACTCGTACAATTGATTACCACTTTACATGTCTGTACCAAATTTCATAAAGATCGGACCATTTTTACGGCTGTTATCATGCTTACAGACACATAGCAAGATTTATATATATATATATATATATATATATATATATATTTATAAATTCAAACGAATGGTGTTTTTTGCTTCTGATGGCTCCAAAACGAAAAGTTATCATGGTCTCGGGCTTAGGTCTTACCATGAGACCTACGGTAATAGCTTCTTCCCAATAGGGGAAATTCGCTAAAAAAGGTTACATACATTAAAACTGTCTTAATTCGCTGTCAGAATCTTACAGATTTACTCGCCTTTCAGCATAAATATGCCATTTTCAAAATCTTCTAGAAAGAACATAAATTGGTCGTCAATAGTTTAAAACAATTTACATACATTTAGAGAATTACACAAAACACATGGACACATGCGACACATTACCGGCCGGTACGATATGAGCTCCAGACTCAATTTATGTTCTTTATAGAACATTTTGAAAATGGCATATTTATGCTGAAACTTGAGTAAATCTGTAAGATTTTGGCAGTGAATTGAAGACAGTTTTAAGGTATGTAACCTTTTTTAATTAAAAATTAAATTTAAAGAAGCAAAAGATTAGAATAACTTTGCTAAAAAGTAGCGAAGCACGTAAGGCCTTCCACCTGAGGCATGCTAAGTGATTGCAAGGCGCGTAGAGTAATCTTGGAATCTTTCATATACCATACATGTATTATTCATCATATACTGTAATAGCAGATAACATGACCCAGCACTCTTGAGAACAACATTAGTGGAATATATTTTTATTGATATTCAGAACTGGATCTGGATTAATCCTCACTGCATTGAATATCCCACTGGACAAATATGGTTTCTGGGTTTATAAGTGGAACATTCCAGGCTTGGTTCTCAGTTTGTGACAATTCTTCAGCACACTTGGTAAGTTCTGTTTATTTTCTGAAAGTCTATTTGAATTTTTCAAGATTTAATGGTTAATTCCTCTCTCAGTTAATTAACTGTAATAATAAGGACTAACATATTATTTTATACTTTAACACGGTACATGATATGAAACTGTCAATAGCATTTTGACTAAATTTTAACCTTTTGTGCTCAGAGAGGTAATTTAAGTTAGTCTTACACAGTCGGATGGCCAGCTATGCTTGCCATTGCCATTGCCGCGCCAGCCCAGAATTATTTTGGTAATATTATCTCTCATAGCTTAGATGGCTAGCAGTGCTGGTTTGAAACAAATCCAACAATGGGCCAAATGAGCTGCCATGTTAGCAAAGAAATATGCTATGAAAAAAATATATATGCAATGAAAATACAATATAATTATAAATATACATAAGAGCTGTTTGTAAGCATAATCAAACTCAGCTATCTTTAACAAGAGAATGCAGATTAAGGATAAAAAAATTAAAATATCAATGAGCAATGCTCGGTCCACCAGGAACGATTAAATATTAAAGCTAGTATGAAATCATGCATCAGCTCAGTGGAGCAAGATCAGGGGGATATAGTCTCCACTTTGACCTTTTGTGTGTAAAAAAATATACCCTCTTGATATCAAACCACATAAAGCTAAATCTAAGTTGGCTTTATTTTAATTAGTTAGCTAATAAAAATATTTATTAGCTAACCATGCTATTAGCTATTTATTAGCTGGTGCTGTGTGTCATAACTTCCATCTTTTAGTTTTTGGCTAGGAAGGAAAAAAAATAACAAACATAATTTATAAAACTTGTTTGTGAACAGCCATAAAAACAATCATGCAAATTCACCAATAGTGGGTAAAGGACGACCCAACAGGAGTATTATGTTGGCAACCGTGAGAAAACGCCTTAATAACTTTACTATAATGTCACAAACAGCCATGAAAGTCAATTCTGTATATCATTTTATACTGAGTGCGGGTAAGCAATTGTAGTAATGCAAAATACAAGAATGAATGTTCATTCTTTTTTTAGAAAATGACAACCACACCAATTAACTGATAACGAGGAGATAACAGGGGTAAATTTGCGAAATATTAATACAGCATCCCACTTATTTTCTGCATAAAGGGCACTTTACTTAAATCCCTAGATAATCAGAATTTTTCAGAATCCAACCATGTAAATTAGCCTCAATTAGCAAGAATTATGGAGGGTGTTCCATGGCATGTTTTTGTGCATCTAGATCACTTAAAAAATGACTTTGTAGTTCAAATTTTTTTTAATCTTCCAGAGAGCCAACTTAACTTTATGTTTGATGGATGGACAAATTGTTTGGAACATAAAGTTGCCATTCAAGCCTAAAAATTCAAATAGAAAATTAATTGAGTAGAATTGCTGGCGGGGAGGGTCTTTGGGATGGGAGAGCCTCACAGACGTATTCATGTCCCGGGCCTCGCACCCGCTAAGGCTGACACTGACTGTTACTTCTTTTTATTATTTACATATAAGATGAGGAATTTTTCCGTTTCAGTTTAACCTAAAAACCTCATTAAATAAATCCATGCTGATGCTTGATGGCAAATTTGCAGGTGCATACCTTGGATACTTGTGAATTGAAGACCTAAATCGTAAAAATTTGTCAGGTAGAAGAGCCAGACGGACTTGGAAAAGAAAAAATTATACTTTCAAAAATCAGACATGTTTGAAATTGATACTGAGACTAGAAGAGGAAAGCAATAGTTCCGAGCTGTCCACTTAAAATTGGTAGTATGGCTCCTGAGTTGGCAGAGAAATGTTAGCGGCCATCAATTACTATACAGGACAGGGCTGATGTGTGAAAATTTCTGAGCTGTCTGTGACTTCTTAGTGGACTTCCACAGGCAAGCGTAATGGGTTAAGGAGATCAGCACTATTTGGTTTATTTTAAACAGTATAGTCGAGGAAAGATAGGGTTATACCCTGAAAAAATTGCTATAAGGGAGATTTCTGAGCTTTTCTGTCATATTTTATGTGCTGAACAACATACTTAAAGTTTACCAAAGTTTGACCACCGGAAGTGCCTCATTTTCAAGATGGCGTCCAAGAAGGTGACAATAGCATTAAAGATATAGGAAACAAATGCCATAGGTGATGTATAAGTGAATCTGGTGTCAATACCACTGCCGGTAATTGAAGGGAGGTATGAACTTCAGTTTTCGTAGGTAAAAAAATCGGCCGCCATCTTGGATCCGGGAAGTCATTATTTTCGAATGTAAACATAGTGTTGTGACACATCATTTCAAACTAGATTTTCACGCTGTTTACAATGCCGAAATCTGATTTGAAAATCTTGACTCGTTTTCAAGATATACCCAAACAAAGATTACTCCCTGTATAATCCTTATAGACGTTTCGAGCTTGGAAAATTTTTTGGGATTTTTTGTACTATTTTCCTTATAGCTCCGGATGTAATCAAAGAACGTTACTCGTTCTAATCTTAAAATATTCAGTAATATTTTGGCTTCCATATAAGCAGCTTATCAATTGATTCAGTTTCATTAGAGATGAGTTATGATACCTTTATTAACCATAAAATGTGATTTTTCTAAATTCAATATTCAGTAAAAATTGTATATCTCAGATTCTAAATAAGATATAAACTTCTTTCTGGTCTTAAACCAGTAAAATATTAGCTTTCATTTGAATAACTATTGATCACGATAGGACAATTTTAGGCCGAGGAATGTTATTTTATTTAACATAAAATTTAACGTTTTTCGCATTCAATCTTCAGTTGAAGACATGTATCTCAAGCTCTAAGTGAGACATAATCCTCATTAAAGTCTTAAATTAAATGGTAAACTATGGGCTTTCTTTTGAGTTACTGATCATGAAAATCAGTCAATTCTAAGAAGAGTAATAATCCTGTATTCAAAATAAAATGTAATTATTTTAGAGTTTCGTCCTTAAGTAAGAACTCATATTTCAAGTTCTTAAAGAGATACAATCCTTTTTAAGGTCTTAAATGAACTGGTGACTGATTGGCTTTCATTTTAACTATTGATCATGAAAATCGGACAGGTCCAACCTGAGTTATAATCCTTTATCTGACAATATAATTTTAGAAAAATCACATCTTATGGTTAATAAAAGTATCATAGCTCATCTCTAATGAACTTGTATCAATTCATAAGTTGCTTTTATGGAAGCCAAAATACTACCGAATATTTTTAGACTAGAATGAACAACGTACTTTAATTACATCCGGAGCTATAAGGAAAATAGTACAAAAATACTTCCGTTGCAGCAAACCTGCATAATCAGCGAATTTCAAATGCACAAAAAATGTCCATCCAACATATGATATGTCTTTGTAATCTTCATAAGAATAACATGGAGAATGAGTATGCAGGTTTGCTGCAACAGTTATGTTAAAACTGGCTTGTCTTAATTCATTATTTAGTAGATCTGAACTAGAAGAAGGCATATACCAAGTTTTATCAAGATATGTTAGGAAATAATGAAAATAGAATTTGCTTTGTTTCCAATAAGGATAACACGGGGAAAGAGTACACAGATTTGCTGTCACGAAAGTGGAAACTTCAGGAATTTTAGACTAAAATACATTAGACCTCATCTAGATAAAGCCACAAACCAAGTTTTAGCGAATTTCTTTAAAGGAATAAGCTGTTACCTTAGGTCTCATGGTAAGACCCAAGCCCGAGACCATTATAACTTTTTATTTTGGGGCCCCCAGAAGCAAAAAATACCGTTCGAATATATATATATATGTCGTAGCCACTTGCTGTAATTGGACACTTCATGAAGTGCCCGACGCAACCCGGGTACTTCATTAAGTGCCCAGCGCGCCTGGGCACATAGTGCAACTCGATTATTTCAATCAAAATTACAGCATCTGCCCAACGAAACTGGACACTTCATGAAGTGCCCAATGCTCATTGGGCACATGCTGTCACTAATGAGGCATGTTGCGCAGTCAACTTAAAACCTTCATTAAAGTCAATCCTAATGTCTGCATTAAATCTCAATGTCTGTGTTAAAGTAGCCAATGTAACTGCTTGCTACTAAACCTTTTAATATTTTTCAAATATAAAAATTATAACATTGGTTTTAGTTGCATATGCAAAAAACAGTTAACAATAACGCAGTTATTTTTCATAATAAAATAGCAACCACTTAATCTAGGAAAAAACATAAACACTTATAAATAATTGGTTTAAAGTTTAATACAAATATTGTGGTTCTTAAATAGTTGTAAAATCAAACACTCGTACCGTATAAAATCATAGGTTATACCTACGCTATTAAAAAAAATAATTATGATAATTAAACATCGATCCGCTAGAATTTTCTAGTAATTGCTTGGGCCCTACTTTTGAATAACATTTAACATTCATAGGTTATCCCTTTAGACAAATTCTTCATATGAATTTCCAGATATTTGACTTATTAATATAAACTTAGATTTTTAAGCTATCAATGGCATTAGGAATATAATAAAAAATTTAAAGCATATTTTTGAAAAGCTGTAAAGTAAACAGGACACTCCTTATGCATTTTTTTTATATTCTATAAACAAGTAAAAAACAATTACAATGAAAAGGTTTGATGTAACAATGTTATTAGTACAGTAAAATTTGTCCAAAAAAAGACCAAACTGAAAAAAAATTAGCCCCACCTTGAAACTTGGTATACAGGTCATCTTTAGGCTCTAATTGAAGAATCCGATGAGTCCATAAAAATTCAGGGGGTGGAAGGCCCCTTTTTCGAGGGGGGAAGGGGGGAAGGTTGTATTTTTTTGTAAATGTAATAACTCCAAGGTCCGATCCATTTAAAATTTGGTGTGGGCTTTTAAAACAGTATATTTTAACACTACATAAAAAATAAAATCGATCGTGTCATCCTAAGGGGTCCAAAAGGGGGATTTGACACCTCAAAAATGGGTTTTTTAATTTTTTGGTGGTTTTTTTAGGTTTTTTGGTAATGGATTTTGGCTCATAAGTCCCACTTTTCTTCATCCCCTTGTCATCAAACCTACATACTCATTTCCTATGTTATTTAAATGGGAAAACATTATGATATGTCAATTTCTCTTATATTTCTGGTTCTAATTACAATAATGAAACAGGTTTAGACTTATTTTACTAGGAAAATCTTTGGCTTTAAAATTAACCATTAACAGATCTATTTGGTTGGGTTTAAGGCTAGTTGAAATGCTATTATCAAAGCTGTATGTTTTAAAATTAGTTTTGTTTTTAATTGTTAATAATGAATATCTCAGCTCTTAAGATAGAGAATGCATTTATTTTAGTCTTGAATTGCTCCGTAAATTATTTTCTTTCATTTAGCCTATAATTTGATAAAATTGGTTTTGGTTTGGATCAGTTATAATGCGTAATTCAATTAAAAAATAAGTTTTTTTTTAAGTTTTACTTACAGTGAAAGGGTGATACCTCCAGTTCTAAAGGAGATAAAAAGTTAGTTTTGGACTCAAATTAAACAGGAATGTAGCAGCTTTAATATGAGCTATTGTTCGATAAAATTGGTTTTGGTTTGGCTCAGTTATAATGCGTAATTCACGGAAAAAAATATTTTTTTTAAAGTTTTACTTACTGTGGAAGGGTGATACCTCCGGTTCTAAAGGAGATAGAAAGTTAGTTTTGGTCTCAAATTAAACAGGAATGTAGCAGCTTTAATATGAGCTATTATTCGATAAAATTGGTTTCGGTTTGGCTCAGTTGTAATGCGCAATTCAATCAAAACAAATTTTTTTTTAAGTTTTACTTACAGTGAAAGGGTGATATCTCCGGTTCTAAAGGAGATAGAAAGTTAATTTTGGTCTCAAATTAAACAAGAATGTATCAGCTTTAAAATGAGCTATTATTATTTAATTTGTTGGACTTTTCCTATTGCTTCTAGTGTTTAAACTACACTACGTTTCGAGAGGTATTGAAACTCCTCTCGTTTTCAAGTGACCCTACTTAAAGTTACATTACCTACTTATATTTATTTAACCTACTTTTTTTGGGTTTTTTTGTTTTTTGACATACAATTACATTCATCCAACATTCAACAGAAATCTCACTCACACAAAATTTCATACAAAACACATTAAACATACTTAATACAAAAAGAAAATTAAAACTCATTCGAGTTGCGTATGTGAGTGTGAGTGGACGTGTGTGCGTGTCGTGCCACTGCCAGCTTGGAGACATTGCCGGCAGTAAGGTATATGTTTTTGTTCTAATTGTCTGTGCCCTTTATCATGTAATATGTTTTAGTTTTAATTTTCTTTTTGTATTAAGTATGTTTAATGTGTTTTGTATGAAATTTTGTGTGAGTGAGATTTCTGTTGAATGTTGGATGAATGTAATTGTATGTCAAAAAACAAAAAAACCCAAAAAAAGTAGGTTAAATAAATATAAGTAGGTAATGTAACTTTAAGTAGGGTCACTTGAAAACGAGAGGAGTTTCAATACCTCTCGAAACGTAGTGTAGTTTAAACACTAGAAGCGATAGGAAAAGTCCAACAAATTAAATAATAATTACAAATCCTTCGCTATTATGAATTTTAAAAATACAGATGAGCTATTATTCGATCAAATTGGTTTTGGTTTGGCTCAGTTATAATGCGTAATTCAATGAAAAAATAAAATTTTTTAAAGTTTTACTTACAGTGATAGGATGATAAATCCGGTTCTAAAGGAGATAAAACGTTTGTTATGGTCTTAAATCATTCAGTGAACCATTGGCTTTCATTGAAGCTATAGATCATTTGAAACCGTTAATTTTAAGAGGAGCTATAAACCTTTCTTTAATTAAAATAAAATGTTTGAAAAATTTTGTTTTTATGATGATAAAACATTACAACTCCCTTCAATATCAACCAATCTACATGATTTATAGGTCAAATGAGAGGAAATAATTTACAGAGCAATTCAAGACCAAAACAAATGCATTCTCTTTCTTAAGAGCTGAGATATTCAATATTAACAATCAAAAACAAAAATAATTTAAAAAATACAACATTGATAATAGCATTTCAACTAGCCTTAAACCCAACCAAATAGATCTGTTAATGGTTAATTTTAAAGCCAAAGATTTTCCTAGTAAAATAAGTCTAAAACTGTTCCATTACTGTCATTAGAACCGGAAATATAAGAGAAATTGACGTATCATAATGGTTTCCCATTTAAATAACATAGGAAATGAGTATTAGGTTTGCTGACAAGGGGATGAAGAAAAGTGGGACTTATGAGCCAAAATCCATTAAAACTCAACTATAGGAAGCCAGATACAAAATATCGTTGATAAATGATAAAAAATAAGCGGGATTTATAAGTTTCTGTATATTTTGAGGTTATATTGGACAACGTACTGTGTTTACCAATTACAATATCTCGGCAACCAATGGTCATAGAGTAATAATTAAAAATACTAAATTGTTTGGTTTTTTGAGCTGAATTCAAAAAATAAAACAAAATGTTCAGAATTTTAATTTTTGGGTACCAAAAAATTAAAAACCCCATTTTTGAGGTGTTAAATCCCCCCTTTAAACCCCTTAGGATGACACGATCGAATTTATTTTTTATGTAATGTTAAAATATACTGTTTTAAAAGCCCACACCAAATTTTAAGTGGATCGGACCTTTTTCACCGGAGTTATTGCATTTACTAAAAAATACAACCTTCCCCCCTTCCCGCCTTGAAAAAGGGGCCTTCCACCCCCTGAATCTTTATGGACTCATCGGATTCTTCAACTAGAGCCTAAAGATGACCTATATACCAAGTTTCAAGGTGGGGCTAATTTTTTTTCAGACAAAGTTAGTTTTTACTGTACTATTTATTATATTAATTCATTCAAACTGACAAAAAAAAACCTTAAACCTTAATTGTCTTTAATGCTAATACAATTGTAAAAGAACAAACAAAATAGTAAAGTTTTATATAAATTAAATGTTTTCAATTTTGATATCACAATGCAACTAAAGAATTGTTTAACTATTTTTTTCAAGACTCTTATGGTACTTTCTATGAATTTGTTTTAACTTGTTATATTTTAATTTATTATAAGTTATGTTACGAGTGACTAAGTAAGCAGTAAATCGATTAAAACATGAAAAAATGAGTTATTGTTAATGTTTATGTGTTATGTTAAATGTAAATGTGCTAAGTAAAATGTTTCATGTATTTATTTATTAAAGCATAAAATTTAAATTGAGTGAATTGTCTGGTTTATAATATCTGAGTTATTTTGGCTACACATCGCTATTAATACTATTATGTAACCAATGAAGAATTTACAAATCGTTTGTTGTTTCAATAATAATAATATTAATAATTATGAGTAGGCAAAATACAGTAGAGCGCCGATCATCCAAACTAATTGGGGACAAGGGGTGTTCCGATAACTGAATACTCGGATAATCGAACATGAAAAGACAAAATTTTAAAATTATATATGTAACGTAATTCTTAATAGTAAAAAGGCTAAAAAATGATCAAACAAAAATTATTCACTTAATTTTAATATTAAATCTATCAGAATACATTGATATCCCGGCGCAACGGGAGTTTCTGTTGGCACGCGAATTTCAATTGCTTGAGAATCATGTTCAAAATTTGAATTATTACGGCGTTCGGTTGACCGACGGTTCGGATGATCGACGTTCGGATAATCGGCGCTCTACTGTAACTTCGAAAACATATAAGAAACCTTGATAAAAATACAGGCAAGGATTGTCTGGTTTAGTGGCAGGCAATCTTATACTTAATGTTTTAAAAAATTCTTTCAAAATGTTCCTATTTTGTATTATCTATATAATTAATACGCCAACAGGAAATTTGTCTTATGAACTCCTCCGTCATTTCTTAACCGATTTTGATCATTGACGGCTCATTGGAAAGAGCGTGTCGCGTAGATTTGCAAACTGGCCTTACATTTTTGAAAAAGTCCCTTGGGCTCTGCCCCATTGGCTTTTAAAGTTCCCATGTTATCCTTAAGAAGAACATAATTGTTTACACTTTGATCAGCTGGATAATTTAATTGCTGTTATTTTTTAATTTGTGTAAACCATCGATGTAAATAAATACACTGGATTGCTAACTCAGGCCCCGCAACGCGAGCCGCCGGCAGTGGTTGCGTTTAAGATTTTGCAGGCGGTGTGTGGGATCGCGTCTCACTAATATTGTTGAGGCCAACTCGCGGCACTTCATTGGGAGACCAGCACGCTTACGAAACGTTCTGAAACATTTCTGAAGTAAAAAATGGTTTTAGAGGTCATATTTAATTTGCAGAAGTAAGATAAATATAAGAAATAACCATGAATATAATTTTGCTACGGCATTATTTAATGACTTTACATGATACAGCATAAGTTAAACACACAAAATATGTTTTATTTTTGATTTGTTATTTAATACTTTCATACTAACTAATGTTTTTAAATTAAAATTGAATTACATTTTAAAAGAAATATCAATATGAAAAACGTATTTAATTTTGATATTTCTAGTAAAATATAACTTAAATTTTAAGATATATTAATTTGAGGGGTTTTCTTTTCACAGTCATAATTTGAGAAAAGCTGAACGGATTTTAACGTTTAAGGTGTCAAATTAAAGGTATTTTTTTGTAAATTTGCTAGTAATAAGTCTCTTAGTTTTAAGAAAGGGTATAATCTTAAGTAGGGCTGAGTAATGTAGTAAAGAGCTGACTTTTCGGAACAGTGACGTTATCCGTATAACAAAAAAATCAAACTCAGTCAACTTTGTTTTCAGTCATAATACATAACTAATTTCACATAACTCTTTCATGATGACTTCTATACTTTTTACTGTATACTGCATTAGAAGGACAAGATGGAATCTTAATTACATTAACAGTTTAATCAACATTTTTTAATACAGACCGAAAATACATAAGCTTTTTCTTAGCACTAAACGTTAAAAAATAATACAAATTTGTTTTACTGTTGTTGCATACCCAGCTTTGAAACAGTATATATTGTGCTGTTTTTTTCTTGGATACGCTATGGCAAACCACTTTACATAATAATATGCCAAATAATTATATCAGCCTAATCTTGTGACTGTCCTCTCCAAAATCGTTGTTTGTTTCGTGACTTTGAAACACATTTCCAGCAAAAAATCTGCAGGCTGAATTAATTATTTTCATTGTGTAAAGTTCCCCCAATCTTTGGATGCAGCAACGACTAGACTATATATTAATTTAACAATTTTCAACACATCAGGGAAAGCTCTTATCAATTTACCTTTACTCAACTGCGGTGAACTGCGTTTGGGAGCTTAAATTAGTATTATCCGAACTAACAAATTACTACATTGTTCATAATTCACTTTGGAATCTAATTTCTTAATAATAAAACCACAAATGTAATACAAGACATTGTATTTGTATACTCTACCCAAGTAGCAAAACAATACTGTCTCAATATTGAAAGGCCAATGTTAAAATTGTACAAATTTAAAATTAATATCATTTCGTTATTAGATTTTCTCTGGCTAAGTGATCCGCATAAAACAAGTTTTTTTTTTAATAATAAATTACTTATTTCCAGACTTTGTCCTCGGAGCCGTTTTTGAGATCGCTGTGGAAGCAAGCAAGCAAGCACGCACGATAACATTGCTCATTTAAGAGTATAGGATAAAGTCGGGATGTCGTAACAAAAAGTCTAGCGCGTCAGCGACGCTTCATTTCAAAGTCTGTGCAGCTAACTTAACATTCATCTTAATATTTTTCTACTTACTCTGTAGTCTGAAACAATTACCCTACTATTAAAAATGGCACACTTCAAAATCATGCAACTTTTAAATTACTAAAGAAAAAAAACATGTTGACTCGAGTTTAAACCCATATAACTCTGGAATGAATCATCCGATTTTACTCAAATTAATGTTAAACTGAAGCTTTGTTAAGTATATTTTATATTATAACAATTTAAAAATTTTCGGCCGAGCCGCGCAATGACGAGCGCACTTGTATTTTGAACGAAATTTTTGGCCCGTAAACAGCGGTTTTAGTAAACGTTTACGAAATTAACAACAGTACCTAAAGTATTAACGATAAAATTACTAACCAATATGAATAAATTAATAATATACCTAATATTACTCTATAAATATTTGAGAAAGTTTGCTCCAACAGTTTTTGTAAAATAAATGTTTAAACTTCACTTTTAGTGCGGACCTTCGGAAAAACCGGTACTTTTCATGGTTTTCATGATATGAAATTTTTTTGGCTTGACCAAAAATGTTTAAATTGTTATAATATAAAATGTATTTAACATAGCTTCAATTTCACATTAATTTGAGTAAAATCGGATTATTCATTCCAGAGTTATATGGGTTTAAACTCGAGTGCACATCTTTTTTTCTTCGACAGAAGTTTCTTTTCATGATTAAAAATTTAATTAACTAGCTTGTACTGACCGTCTAGTTAAATATTAATTGCAATTAATTTCTTAATAGTTATAGCAAGCTTTACCCGTAAAACTGCTCCCAAATCTGTGCAGTCTAATACGGTTAAGAATACAGTTTCGCGCTTTTTCCAACAAAGCCTTCAATTCGGCCCGGTTGCAACCCCAACGCACAGCTGTGTTGGCTCGGAAGTCACTACACTAGCCTTACGGGAGTGAGCTATCCAGTTGTATTTATTTACATCGATGGTGTAAACATAACCCTCAAGACGGATCGTGTTAGCATGATTGTGTTTTAAATTTGTCGCCATTTGAATTATCGCTCTGCTAGAGTAGCGCACGATTCCGTGCGCTCGGATCCACTAGTTTAAAATAATATATCGGTTACTACCAACAGCAATATAAACATCAGTTTTGCGTGTTTATATGAAGTGTCCAGCATCTGAGCTGGAAACATAGTGTAAAAGAAATAAATACAGCATGTGCCCAACAAGCGTTGGGCACTTCATGAAGTGTCCAGTTTTGTTGGTCACATGCTGTAATTTTTAATGAAACTGTTCGTTCAATTACGCTATGTGCCCAGGCGAGCCGGGCACTTCATGAAGTGCCAGGTTAGCATTGGACACTTCATGAAGTGCCCTATTACAGCATGTGGCTACGACATATATGGGTGCCTAGTCTTAAGTTTTCCAATAGCTAACTTTTTCATTATAAACCTGACAAAAAACTTCTTATGGGGGGACTTCCCTTTATTTTTAACACTGCTTTTTGGAGTCACTTCGAAATTCCAAAATATGGTTGACCAATTGGGTCAACCATATTTTGGAAAAAAATGGTATGTGGCTTCCCCTAGTTCAGATCTACTATATTGAATTAAAACTACCTATTTTAACATACCTGTTGCAGCAAACCTGCATACTCATTCCTCATGTTATTCTTATGGCGCTTACAAAAACATGTAATATTTCACTAAGATGGATTAAAATTTGTTCTTTTGCATTTGAATAGATTTATAATTTTACTTATTTCCTATAAGGTTAACATTGGGACAACGTTCTATGTTTACCACTTTCAATACCTCGGTAACCAATGGACATAGAGCTATGATTCAAAATACAAAATTGTTTGTTTTTTTCAGGCTGAATTCAATGGTGAAATCCAAAATTGGATAATTTTAATTTTTTATGTGAAAACCCAAAAGACTGGTTTACAAACTCGTCCAATTGATTACCACTTTACACGTCTGTACCAAATTTCATAAAGTTATCATGGCATTGGGCTTAGATCTTATCATGAGATCTATGGTAATGGCTTTTTCCCTATAGGGGAAACTCGCTAAAAACATGAATGATTTAACAATTGGATAGTAACTGTGTCAACTGACCTGACTTCTCTGCCTCCTCAATATTTCACTTTGCTCTCTCCTTTCAATCTCCTCTAGTTCGCGGTCCTCAATGTCATTCCCGCGTTCTAAGTTTGTTGCTTGGACTTTCATCAATTCATTTCTCTCTGCTTCTCTCAATACTGATATACTTTTACTCCTCTCTTTGATCTTAGCTTCTCTCTGTGATGCCTCCTCAATCTAATAATAAGGATTAGCTGAGTACCAGTAAATAGCTACTCTTAAAACCAAAAACGTGTTTAGGTTTATTAATTATAAAATTGACAATCAAACAAACTTTGAACTTCTTTGTTGAATTAATTGTTGGTTGTGTTAAGTTTTAAGTTACTATCTACATTTTTGGGGATATATTTTATAGCTGTGATCATCAGAACAAATAACTTTAAGAACATAGAAATATCTATTTTAATTATATCCTTCAGTTACAGTTTACATCATTATTAGTAATCATTGGTACCCAGAGGCAAATGATTCAAAAATGAAATAATTTTTGTTTTTTTATCACTTTGCATGGTAAAATTAGGTCCCTCTTGCTTGGACTCAATTATACCAGTCTTTGATTTACTCGGCCACTTCTCAGAAACCATTATCAAACATAAAGTCAGAAATTTGCTTCTAGTCTGTACATGGAAAAATCAAACTACATAATACCCCCGTTGCAGCAGACCTGCATACTCAGCGAATTTCAAATGCAAAACAACATATTTCAATCCAACATAGCGAGATTTGATATGTTTTTGTAAGCTCCATAAGAGTAACATGGGGAATGAGTATGCAGGTTTGCTGCTACGGGCATATTAAAACTGGGTGGTTTTAATTCAATATTTAGTAGATCTGAACTAGAAGAAGCCATTTACCAAGTTTTATTAAGATATGTTGAGAAATAAGCGAGACATAGAATTTTACTTATTTCCCGTAAGGTTAACATTGAGACAACGTACTGTGTTTACCACTTTCAATATCTCGGCAACCAATGGAAATAGAGCAGTGATTAAAAATACTAAATTGTTTGTTTTTTTGAGCTGAATTAATGGTGCTAACAAAAATTTGATAATTTTTATTTTTATATGTAGAAAACTCAAAAAACCCATTTTTGGGGGGTTTAACCCCTCTTTACCCCCCCCTTCCCGTAGTCCGATTGGGCTGGTTTACGAAATCGTCCGAATAATTACTACTTTACACGTCCATGCCAAATTTCATTGAGATCGGACCATTTTTACGCGAGTTATCGTGCTTAAAGACACACACATATACAGGGTGACAAAAAAGTCTGGAAACGGCTTAATATCTTTTTAACTAAATCCGTCAGAAAATTCAAACCTTTCACATCAACTTATATGTATGAAAACTACTTTTTGCAAGCATTACCCTTCTTTGACCTCCCCCATGGGACGACCCATGAGGAGTACAAACATAATCTTTAATGTAAGCATAGGTTGATATGCACATCATTTTAAAGGACTGGTCAAGTGGAGTTCATTGCCGGAAACCGCGTCTCAAAAGGTTCATCCGTTACAAAATGGTGGCTGATCAAAAATCTAAAGGAAATATGCATTGTTCGTTTAAAGATAGTTTAAAAATTGTTTACACTCTATGTCTGAAGGATCTAAACTCCGGCATTGTATGTTAGACCTTAAAACCTATTTTTAGGGTGCCGTAGAGGATATTACCTCCTAGGGGGGATGGCCCTCAAGGAGTCGGTAAAAGATTTTTAAGTGTAAGCATAGGTTGATATGCACATCATTTTGAAGAGCTAATCAAGTAGAGTTCAATGCCACAAACCGCATTTCAAAAGGTTCATTTGTACAAAATGGCGGCTGATTTAAGTTTTCAACAAAAATTCATAGGGTTAATTTTGTTTGGGGGGGGGGGTGGAATAAAATTTTTAATAAATCAAATTGCATATCAAACCTAAGCCTATGTGTTTTGTTGAAAACTTGAATCACCCGCCATTTTGTAACAAATAATTCTTTTGAAATGCGGTTTGAGGCATTAAATTTTATTTTATTAGACCTTTAAAATGATGTGCATATGGACCCATGCTTACATTTAAGACTTTGGTCCGACTCCTTGTGGGCCGTCCACCATTGGAGCTAATATCCTCTTCGGCACCCTAAAACATTGGCTTTTAGGTCTGACATTCAATTCCGGAGTTTTGATTCTCCACACATAGGCTGTGAACAATTTGTATACGATATTTAGGCGAACACTTTGTAATTCTGTTAGATTTTTGATCAGCCGCCATTTTATAACGGATGAACCTTTTGAGACGCGGTTTCGGGCAATGAACTCCATTTGACCATCCCTTTAAAATGATGTGCATATCAACCTATGCTTACATTAAAGATTTTGTACCTACTCCTCATGGGTCGTCCCCTGGTGAAGGTCAAAAAATGGTAATGCTTGCAAAAAGTAGTTTTCATACATATAAGTTGATGTGAAAGGTTTGAATTTTCTAACGGTTTTAGTTAAAAAGATATTAAGCCGTTTCCAGACTTTTTTGTCACCCTGTATATATATATATATATATATACAAATTGAAATTGAACGAATAGTGTTTTTTGCTTCTGGGGGCCCCAAAACGAAAAGTTACCATGGTCTCGGGCTTAGGTCTTACCATGAGTACTACGGTAACAGCTTCTTCCCTATAGGGGAAATTCGCTAAAATCCCAAAAAATATTCCAAGCTCGAAACGTCCATAAGGATTATATAGGGAATAATCTTTGTTTGGGTATATCTTAGGAAAGGAGATTTTCAAAAACGGATTTCGGCATTGTAAATAGCGTGAAAATCTAGTTTGAAATGGTGTGTCACAACACTATATGTTTACATTTGAAAATAATTACTTCATCCAATATGGCAGATCCAAGATGGCGGCCGATTTTTTTACCTACGAAAACTGAAGTTCATACATACCTCCCTTCAATTATCGGCAGTGGTATTATGACACCAGATTCACTTTTACATCACCTATGGTATTTGTTTCCTATATCTTTAATGCTATTGTCACCTTCTTGGACGCCATCTTGAAATTGAGGCACTTCCGGTGGTCAAACTTTGGTAAACTTTTAGTATGTTGTTCAGCACATAAAATATGACAGAAAAAACACAAAAATCTCCCTTATAGGAATTTTTCAGGGTCAGATGGTTTTTTTTTCATATCTTTCCTCGACTAGTTGGACATATCGCAACTTTAAATTGTTTAATTGCTAAAAGAACACATAATTTTCACAGACATCAAATCGGAAAAGACCATTTTGGCACTCCAAAATGTAACAAGAAGTATCTATGTAAGTTAGGATCATTCCCTTAAAGTATATTTTTTCACTACAAATCAAAAAGTCTGCAAGTTGAAGACTAAATCTGAATGTTCATTAAAATCATTGAAATCCAGACCAAGATATCTTTTCAACATTAATGAATGATTCATTAAAAAATGTATAAATATGTCAATCCTCTGCATTCAGTAATGTGAATGATACATGAAATCAACACTCTTTGTGGACAAAGTTTATAACCTGTGTGCTTAGAATCATGGAATTAATCACTAAGGTTGATCAGACAGAAAATAAAACATATTATATGTTAATTCCTGACAAATTCACTTGTTACATTATCAAAATAGCAAAAAGAAATCAAAAGGATATTTGAATGGTGTCATTTTTGAAATCTGTGGCTTGCATGCAGAGAGATGGGACTGAGAGGAGCGGTAGTGCTGGCGATAGTCAGCCTCGCAACTGCCTGCCTCATCACCAACTGCCCCAAAGGAGGCAAACGCAGCAAACCAGCAAGCGGAAGCTTGGCTTCAACCAATCAAGTATGAACCTGTTGGGTGGTAATAATTACCATAGCAATTATGGGGTCTGCAAAGTAAACATTAGGGCCTTTTAGTAACTTAAATTTACATCTTTTCACCTGTGTGAATTGCTCAAACAATTTTAAAAGAAATTTAGATTATTTTGCATAAGGATAATAATTCTTCAATATGTTTATAATATTTTATTCTATTTTTCGTAATTTTTGTAATAACCTGGGGCCTGTTCCATAAAAATACTAGTCTACGGTAAAAGTCTAGTAAATACTAGTCTGTGTTTTACCACTGTTGATAATTTCTGTTTCATAAACGTTTTCTGGTTTTACAAGTCACGTGATCAGAGTTACTTGTCAGCTGACGCTGTTAATGCGAATAAGTTCCTAACCTTATTTGCGGGTTTCTGGCAAAATTAAACAAGACTATTTTATTGATGAAAACGAATCAAAAAATTGAGAGATTCTTAAAATTATCACTGATATTTTAAGCGTTAATAATATATACATCGCTGTAATATATTTTATAATAACTGAGAAAATATCAATTATAGATGACAACACAATCCACCTCGTGGTGAAACCTACTTGATACGATTGAAGCGACACCAACGGCTAGCTGGGTAGTTGAATCGTCGGTCGGCATGCACCGACTTGGATATGCTCGGTTTTAATTATATATTTCTATTTATAATCCTAACTTTTCGAAAGGATCAGATACAAAAATGGTTATTGTAGTATAAGTATTTAATACATTACACTATGAATTAGTAAAATAATGCAAAGACAATACTATGACGAAATATAAGCGTGTAAACTTACACTTTGTATTTATTTTGGTTTAATCTTTGGCCAAAAGAATAAAAATCATCGCTGAAACTATAATTTATGTTTTTTCATTGCATAAAATGAAATTATTTGATTTTATAAATAGACATTTAGTTGGCATAAACTATTACTTTGTTGTGAGATGAGGCAAATAAAAGTTTGGAGGAAACCCTATTTATTGGCATTTCTTGGCCTCCCCCAGAAAACGATCAAATAAATACAGCACTGTAAACCGCGAATGATTGAGCAAATTAGGATTTTCTATACTCATACCTACGCCAAAAGCAGAAACCAAAACCGAAGAGAATACAGAAAGAATTTATAAAACTCTTAAATTTACTGGGGTTTTTATTTTAAATCCTCCTTTTCAAACTACTGTAGGCCTACTCTTGTCATAAGCGGCCTAATTATTATGTATTACAATGCCTAGCAGCCTCCCTCTAAAAGAAAATTCGCTTTAAGATTCAACACACACAGATACAAATTAAACATAACATAACCCTATAAATGGTACCAATTAGTCAGTTTATTTAAATCTGTTTCAAAAAAATACTGGCTACAAGAAAGCCCACATACTAGTATTACCAGTGTAGTTTACAAACGTGCGTTTCATAAACTTACAAGAGTAGAATACTTGTTACAAGTGTAGGGGCCACTATTTACTACTAGTATTTACAAGTATAGACCAAAGTCCGTTTCAGGAACCTCTACACGAGTACTTTACACTTGTAAATACCAGTGTATTCTTACCTACCTCCCTACTTGGGTAAAATATTTAGGAGACTAGTAATTTTAGAACCAAAGTAAATTTGCTAAAACTTATAAAGGTATTATGTTTATTACAATGCTAAATTGAATTAGATTTTGTTTAGCTGAAGTTTCTCGATGAAATACAAAGGATGAAAAATCATTGTCAGTCTCGAATAACTATTTTTTTCAATTAATATTTCTCTTTCTAAGGACATTTTACATAAAACGTAGAAAATGTCAGGCAACACGACGTATTTTTTAAATTGCAATAAAGTTGGTTGGAAGTTTCTTATTTTGCACGTAAATTAATATAAATTAATACAAACTACTTAATGCAATGATTTACTCCTCGGGGGGAGGGGTGATAAGAAATAAGAAAATATTTTCAAATGTAAGCATAGGTTGGTGTGAACATCATTTTATAGGACTAACCGACTTGAATTCAAGGCCGCAAACCTAATGTCAAATGTTTTTAACTTCCAAATGGCAGACGTTATATTATTTAATGTTTCGAATTTCTTATTAGAGTAAGGATTTGCAGTTTTTATCTCTACTCATGTTAAAATGTTTCTAATTAACCAAATATATATATAAAAAAATATTCCCAATCAAAATTAAATTGTCAAATTCAAGAGCGAAGTATAACTCCAATTCTTGGAGCCCACGCCGGCGCCGTCCATAAGACCAATGCTAAAATTAACATTAGTCTTATGGACGGCGTGGGCCCCAAGAATTATAGCTGCGTGTCACGTGCGCGAGGAACGATCGGCAACTAACAATGGCAATAGAAACAATGTTTACGTTAACATTAAAATTTGTTTTGGATAATTTCCTTAGAATATATAATGATAGTTTGTATATAAAAACAAATCAGGAAAACGGAAGTATTTATAGGGATTGTTCAATTTTTTAATTAGTTTTAATCGAAAAAAATTCTTTATAAATCGGATGAAAACCCGCAAATGAGGTTAGTAAATCATTGACATAAATAGCGTCAGCTGACTTGTAACGTTGATCACGTGACTTGTAAAGTCACTGATATTTTATCAGTCGTAAGAAAACATTTATGAAACAGAAATGTTCTGTACTTGTAACGTTAAGGCTTCTGTACTTGTAACGTTACTTCTGTACTTGTAACGTTAAGGAAGTAATTACAGACTTGTAACCCGTAGACTAGTATTTTTATGGAATAGGCCCACATTTTTACCCACCTATGAAGGTAGATAAAAATGCACTGATAATTAAAAGCCTAAAATACTCGTGTAGTGATTGTTAAACGAAATTTAGTCTACTCTTGTTTAAATACTAGCAGTAAATGGTGGCCAGTACACTAGTAACAAGTATTCAACTCTTGTAAGTTTATGAAACGCACACTTGTAAACTACACTGGTAATACCAGTCTCTGGACTTGTATTTACTAGTCTTGTAGCTTTATGGAACAGGCCCCTGGTTATTAAATCTGCAATTTTCCCAGAAAACGTAATAAATTTGAAGTTGTTCCTTGAGTGCCAAATTAACTGAAAATGGCCTCTTTAGGGATGTTACAGCAGTGTGTGTGTTGTAGGTAACCGACTGTGTACGCTGCCGGCCACGGCTGCTAGGGAGGTGTGTGGGCCCTGCCGTGTGCTGTGGCCCCAACCTGGACTGCCTGGTGGCCACTCCGGGGGTACTACAGCAGTGTGTGTGTTGTAGGTGACCGATTGTGTACGCTGCGGCCCAGGACTGCTGGGGAGGTGTGTGGGCCCCGCCGTGTGTTGTGGCCCCAACTGAGCTGCCTGGTGGCCACTTCGGGGGTGCTACAGCAGTGTGTGTGTTGTAGGTGACCGACTGTGTACGCTGCGGCCCAGGGCTGCTGGGGAGGTGTGTGGGCCCCGCCGTGTGTTGTGGCCCCAACCTGGGCTGCCTGGTGGCCACTCCAGGGGTGCTACAGCAGTGTGGCGGGGCAGTGACCCTCCCCCAGGCCCACGGCAAGCCCTGCATCTCCTCTGCTGGCATTGGCATCTGTGCTGCCGATGGTGTCTGCTGCAACTCTGGTGAGCAAAACCAGAGTCATTGTGCTAGTCACAATGTCTGTAGATGTAAAATTAGATTCTAGATTAGTGTTACTGCTTGTGAGAAAATATTTATACAACTTAGTAGTGAAGCAATAGTTATTTGTGTGTTGAGTGAGTAAAGTACAACATTGTGCTTTAATCTCGAAATACACATAACATTTTTCCCTAACCTGCAATAATAATAAATGTCCTGCAATAAATATCCTAAAAATTTATTTTCTTAACTTAGTAAATAATAAAAATATCCATTTTGTTTTGTTCTGCTAATAGCACCTTCATTCTGGTAGCTACAACCATGCTCCAACCATCAGCGATCTGCTGATTGTTGGAACGTTTTTACATGCTTAATTCTTAGATGTTCTCACAGTCACAGATGAAGAACTTTACAAATTGGCCACCTAATGCTGTTTTTCGTGCCCATTTTTTCTAGCGGTGTCATGTTTGTTGGACTGTTATGCCACCCAAATTGCAATGATATCAAAATTATTATTAGCTATATGTGTTCTTTGGGACCTAAAGAATTAAAATTGACGAAATTATCCTTGATACAAATTCAATATGGATGTAGCAAATCTTGAAGCTGCCTGAAAAAATGGGCACTAACAAGTGCATTGGGTTGCCAATCTGTATAGTTCTTCATCTGTGTCACAGCTGATTGTTATTAATGTTATTTGATTATTCCTGCCTCTAAATCAGCTGTTAGCACCTGCATTAGTTGAGCTGCAACATATTTTCATGTGTGCGAAGAAATTTGAAGGCGCTCTAATTTTTTAATTATTGATTTCAATGTTATTCTTATGGGTTTACTTTATCTCCCGCTGGGAGACAAAGTAATCACTTTACTCCTGCTGAGAGACAAAATATTATTTTACTTACGTATTACAAGGGGTAAAGGCAGGTGGGGGAAAAAATCAATAGGGTTTTGTCCCTAAGAAATGCTGTGATGATACTTCACAGAGTGATCTGACACAATCACACTGCTAAAAAATGCTTATAACATTCCTAAACTGCTCAAAACCTTTTAACCAAAATTTCCATCTGGGTTACAGAAATATGGATCATCACCAGACATAGGCTATTCACAGAATTCCATACCAACATTCCACAGGTGTGAATTCACACCCACAGTTGCTGGTGCTGGTTTTGTATCTTAGATAACTTATTTCTCTTAAATATTTTTCAGCATTAGTCAAAACACAAGATGAGCAATCAAGTTGTGTGCCTCAGTACAATAACACACATTGTAACAAGTTGTGTGCCAGAAACAGCAAAATAAAAAAACTGATTTAGAGTACAATTAACAGAATTTTATAAAAACACCAGAAGAAACATGAATAGTAAAAAAGTACTAGATAACACGTAGCTCGAAATCGAGCAAAAGTCATATAGTAAAAGAATGAAGAATAATCAGCCTACTAATACTTTTAAAGTTTACTCAAAGGGCTAAATTCATTAACAAAATTATGGCTTAACTACTGAAACTTTTAAAGTTAATTTGATCCACCGCAGGAGTTTCCGATAAACGTAAACGAATTTTTAGGGAACACCTTTATTTTCCCATGTCCTCTTTTTTCTGAAATGTATATTCTTAACACCGGCAAAAGATCAAGCTCTGCTTACAGCAACATGTAGCTGACCGAGAGCAAACACTGGCACCGTGAGCAATGACTTCCTTTGTTTAGGGATTGCCGCTGCACCTAATTGATAATTATCGCCAAAATAACAGATACTGTAGGGAACGGCTGTCTTTACAGGCAACCTTTCCTTTGTGGCAAAAACGCGTAAATGACGCATTATCTCTACCAGTCTTTTCATTCTTGAAATGCAACCCAACGCAATGAAAACATTTTTAGTCAATTGGTCTGAGGTTGGAAGGAGCATCAAATGTTACTTCGGGAGGGTGATGCCAGCGGTTGCGATCGTGTTTTTTCAGACTCCTCCGACCAGTCAATGTTCGTCTTCTTTTTACCGGTGGCATTATAAATGCACCAGATCCAAAAACAGATTTGCTCAGGTTAATATAACTTCAAAAACACTATGAGATATCGTAAACTACATTGTAAAATTCGTAACTGCAATGTTTAAGAGCTTTAAAAATTTCATAACATAACCTAAATTACATAATACATTTTTTTTGTAACACTTTATTTAATTTACAATCTGTTCAATTACAAATAGAACAATAAGCAAATATGATAAATTTTTACAACCAGTAGTCAGTCTTCATCCTGCGATAAAGCCAACAAACAATAAATCTTTTAAAAAAGAAAAATGTTGAAAACAAAGCCAAACCAGCTGTAAATATAAAAACTGCTCTTTTCAAAATTAATTATAGTTGCTGCAATCAGTGGTTTATTTCAGAGCTTGGCCATATGTTCATTTTGTAAACAAAGTAAACAGAGCTTGCTCAAATGTCCATGAATAGCACTACTGTTCCGAAACTTCAGCCCTTTACTGTACTTTAGTGACGCCCTTTTATAAAATTCAGAGACTTGTTGACAAATCTACATAAAATTCCCTTTAAATTGACACCTCAAACGTTAAAATCCACCCTGCCGTTATTGCGGTTGGACTGTGAAAAGAAAACTGCTTGCGTATTAATATATAGATAACATGATTGTTTGTAAGCACACTACAAACAGAGACGATGTTTGTAAGCACAATAATCAATCTAACATTCATTTACAGTTGCTTACTTTGTACAAGGTGCAGGCAACACATGAATATATGATTTTCTATTCTTAACACTTTAAAACGATTAATGGGAATTTTCCCTGCACCTTGAGCAACAATAACTCAGTTTAGTCTCTCGATAGTACAGTCGTTTCTATTAGTTTACGCAGAAATTCAAAATGCTTTCTCTACAAAGCTTTTGTTTCATCAGCTGTGTAGCAAAAAATATAGTTCAAACACGAATGAAAGCGGTTTTAATATTCTTGACCGTATGAAAAGCTTGATAAATCTTGTATTTCTAACATATGGTCTAAAATAGGCAATGACCCACTCTCCATTATTTTTTTGATATATACTATTTAGTAAGAGAGACACAATAAACAACCTAACATCCAGTTACAGCGGCTTACTTTGTACAGGATGCAGGCAACAAGTAAATCTGTTATTTTTTATCCTAAACACACAGTACTCCCAAAAATATGTACACTTTTACAGAAGGGCTTTTGAAGTAGTTGCAACTAACCATTTTTTGTTAAAAAAATTTTTTTTAATCTTGCCAAACCCTCCTGAGGAGTCTTAATAAGCTCAGAGGAATTTCTAGAAGGAGCGGTGCAACAAATTTTAAACTTCACTTACATTCAAATAATTTTTATTTTGTTATTTAGAATCCTGCCATATGGACATTTCTTGTGAAGTTGATCCCTCTGCTGCCATCTGCACACCTGAAGAAACGGTAGAAGACAACAGATTTTGACTATTTGAAAGGGAAATAAAATGAATTCAAATGTAACATTGTTTTACTCAATACTCTACTTACACATAATACAGCAGAGTGACTCTTGGAGGGTGTTTGCCAATTACAACATGGTATAGTAGAGGTAAAACTAGGTTTTTAAGTAGGAAAAAAGTAAAAAACTTTTGTGAAAAAACTAGGTTGTGAAACTTTGCATTAACATTCTATCTGGCATATATTTCTTCAATCTACAAGCCTGTGTGATTGGATAGGCAGAAGTCCCAAATTATGGGGTCGGAAGTTTAAGTTTCGGAAGGTCTTATCCGGGCACCTCGGGACCAAGAGCCGTCCAGATAACAGTATTTCCAATTAAAACAATGTTCCTTAAAAAACTATCACTCTAATGAATACTGCATAAGCCAATATTTTGATTTAGACTTGTACTTATACTGTCTAAAATCTTTCCAGAGATTGGAGATTTGTTGATACAGTACTATCCATTTCCTATTAATCACGCCCAGTTAAACCGATGCATTGAAAAAAATTATACAATAATTTTGCTCTGCTTACGCCTCGCAAGTAAAACACTATCTTGCCCCGAAATGGGCTACTTTCGTGACTAGTGGTAAAATATACTATTTTTATGATATTCAAACAACTATTTCTTGAGATATTTACATGTAACCACTATAAATTTATTGGCAACACCAACTAAAAAAAATCTTTACTTACAGTAAAACGACGAGAGGTTTTACATATGGCAGTTAAAGATGGAATGATTGTATGAAAACTGCCATAAAACTTGATCTTGCATACTGAGCTTGGATAATACAGGAACAGGAGTATTCAACTCAAATTTTTGAATATTTTTCAAGGTTTAAGAGCCATGTCAAGTAGTTTATTTTTCATTTCATTTCTATTTATCTAATACAAACAGAATAACATTACAAAAACACATACAACATAAATATGGTGATGGAAAATAGTGAAGACTAGTCAAGTAGCATAAAGTCAACTTGGGAAACTCTTCATAATTAAGTTTTACACACCCCAACTTCAATTTATTGAAAATTTGAAAAGGATTCATACAGTAGCTACACAATTAATAAAAAAGCAAACATTTATTACAATTACAAGTAGATCTGAATATAAAACAATAAATTCAGTTTTACAAAGCAGGTCAGATAAATGTCTCCATTATAAAAAGTAAGAAACATAAAAACTATATCATCATAAACATAACAAGAAACCAATCTTATTTTACACTAAAGCAGTGGCAACAGAATTAGGCAAGTGGCAAAAAGTGGGAACTTTGTATAAATGACTTTACATCAGAGACAGCTCTGCTCCTACATACTGGAAGTAGTTGAACATCACTTGGGTATGAATTAACCTGTTGTTCAGTTATGGGGAATCAGTATTGAAAGTTCAGAATTTCAAAGCTTGCAATTTTACGAGTGAAATGGAATCACTCCCTTATAAGAAAACTTGCAGTTACCTTATGCAGCCTTCGCCCAGCCCAAAACTGTAGAGAAGACAAATAAATTGTTTTATCCACACAGCACACTACCTCTATTACCCCTTGCTTGCTCAGTACAGTTTATATTGTAACTAAACCATTTTGGCCTAATACACTGTTAAGATTTTCAGTGTCCGAGCAAAGATACAACATGCCTCCCCCTCCCCACCGACTCAACTACCAGAATCCACCACTGAGATCAAAATAATTATATTGCTAAATTTGATTTTTCATCCACTTCCAGACTATATTTGAGCGACTGCTGCTGTCCAACATGATATCAATCGGAACACAATAATTAACAGAAATAGAGCTGTTTCGAAAGGAGGTGGAGGCTAGCGGAAATTACTGTGGCAAGCGAATCTCAAAATAGAAAACTGAAAAATCCAGAATGACACAATTTTGTGACATTTAAGTTTGAAGTTAGCGTTTAGACCTAAAAATTTATAGAATAAAATATATTTAAGTCTTTCGTATGGATGATAAAAATTTGGTTGTAATCATATTTTGTTGCTAGCTCATTATATTTTGAAAGAAAGAGGAGAGAAAGCTAAATATTAATGAAAATAAGATACTAAGAACAATTTTTGGACCTGTCAATGACAATGGAGAGTGGAGAATAAGGCATAATCCAGAATTGAGAAGGATATATAAGGACACAGATATTACTGCCCCTGTAAGAGCTAGACGGCTAAGATGGATTGGGCATGTTGTAAGAAGAGAGCAAGGTACGCTTTTAAAAGAGGTTGGAGAGGGAAAACCGGATGGAAGATGACCGCCAGGAAGACCCAGAAGAAGATGGTGGTACAGCGTGTGGGCAGATCTGGCCAAAGTGGGAGCAGGACTGGAGGAGGCAAGGGATCGGGAATGATGGAAGGCACTTGTTGGCGAGGCCAAAACCCTGCTGGGGTTCAAATGGCCATGGGAGTATATAAGTAAAAGCTTATTACATTTTTATTTGTATATTTCCTTAAGATTTATAATTAGGAGCTATTCTGGATTTTTTTGTTTTTTTTATTTTGAGATTCGCTGCCGCGATTATTTTTGCTAGCCACCCTTAAAACAGCTCTATTTCTGTTAATTATTGTGTCACGATCCTAAGAAAATCTTTCATTATTCCTTTAAAAAATTCAATTTTGTACTTTTTTCCATGTGTTTTTTATATTTTGCCATAAAGCTTAGAAAACATTGAAATTTCCTGCTATGTAATTTAGGTTGGTATGAAGCGCTAAACTCAATACTTTTTTAAATAATGCTGTAATACATTAATTGAAAAAGTATTAATATTTTTGGTCATTGTGTTATAATCCAAGTATAATTTATTATTAGCCAAAAAAATTCTTACTTTTCATTTTATTTCCTTTTTCTCTGTTTGATGTTTTCATTAAGTTTTTAGTCTTTAAGACAATAAGCTTTAGAAGTTAAAAATTGCCACTAATTTAAATTGGTAATGGGTTAAATTTGATGCTCTGTAATCAGGGACTACTGAACGTAAATTAAGAATCAAATTTTAAGTCTAAACTTAAAATAGTTTAAAATCTAATATGCTGAATATGCACGCGAACTTAGTTACAGAAAACAAAGGGATTAAAACTAAACAAAACATTAGAAAAGCAATTAAATAGGGCAAAATGCTGGAATTCCTTAATTAATGGACCAACCAATTACAATAATTATTTAATAGGTTTTTAAAATAAAATACCCCCGATGCAGCAGACCTGATACCCAGCGAATTTCAAATGCAAAACAACATATTTTAATCCAACATAGCGAGATTTGACATGTTTTTGTAAGCTCCATAAGAATAACATGGGGAATGAGTATGCAGGTTTGCTACAGGTGTGTTTAAACTGGTTGGTTTTAATTCAATATTTAGTAGCTCTGGACTAGAAGAAGCCATTTACCAAGTTTTATAAAGATATGTTGAGAAAAAAGCGAAATATAGAATTTTACTTATTTCCCATAAGGTTAACATTGAGACAACGTACTGTGTTTACCACTTTCAATATCTCGGTAACCAATGGACATAGAGCAGTAATTCAAAATACTAAATTGTTTGTTTTTTTTAGCTGAGTTCAATGGTGCCAACAAAAATTTGATACATTTTATTTTTCTATGTGAAAAACTCAAAAAACCCATTTTTGGGAGGGTTTATCCCCCTTTACCCCCCCTTCCGGTGGTCCGATTGGGGTGGTTCACGAACTCGTCCAATTGATTACCACTTTACACGTCTGTACCAAATTTCATTAAGATTGGACCATATTTACGGCCGCTATCGTGTTAACAGACATATATATATATAGATATATATATAAAAATTCAAACGAATGGTGTTTTTTGCTTCTGGGGACCCCAAAATGAAAAGTTAACATGGTCTCGGACTTAGGTCTTACCATGAGTACTACCGTAATAGCTTATTCCTTTAAGGAAATTCGCTGAAATGTATTTATTTATTTATTTAGAGATCTGAAATCAAGACATCCCACTCTCTTCGCACAGATTCAACCCTCAGAGCCATTTTAACCTTGTGAACGCGGCAAATATTCTGAAGTACTTTAATTTTGTAGGTTACAAAATGCCATCTTACTACCTGAATTAAGCTGGTTTCACTAAATATCTAAATAACTATTAGAGAAAAAAGGTTTTATAAAAAAAACGTAAAAACTTGATACAACTTTTCAATCAGTTTGGTGATTGAACTGCTTGTCTAGAGCGGTTCTAAGTATAAATAAGTGAAAATAGTAGGTAAAGTAGGTACAATACTGTTTTTTCCAAAACTTCAACCCTCTTGACATTTTCAAAATTTTGAATTTTGAAAAACCATTGCTTAGTGAGTATGTTTACCCTAAAAGGAACTTATACAAAAATTTCAAGGTTCTGGTTCAAATAGTTTGGGCTGTACCCTTTCAGAAATCATATTCACAATTACAAGTAGATCTGAATATAAAACAATAAATTCAGTTTTACAAAGCAGGTCATTGCCCCCTCCCCCACAATGGGCACCAATGAAGGATAACTCTTTACTTTACCACGATAATTCACAAGATTCCTATGTGGATTGCAGTCAGGAGGGAAAGTGACTGCTATTTGCTGGTGATGTGTGTTTATTGTTTTGTGAGTGATATTTGAAGGGGTCCCTCCAGTAACGTTGAAAGCGACATAAAGTAAATTTTTCACGAAATGGAAAAAAACATATAATTGGGAATGTAATGATTTAACTATGTTTTATTTGTTATATATAATTGTAATATCATAAATCTAGCCAAACTATGAAGTATTACAATATTATCGCACGTAATAAAAAAGTTATTACAAAAAAAGTGATTTTAAAATTGCAATAACGTTGTAAATGACAGTCCTTTGCAACGTTGTTGCCGTTTTGGCCTATGCAACAATGTTTCTTTTGGTTTCTTATTTTCATTTATGTACAGTTCCCCAGCATTTCTTCTCTGCTTACTTACATTTCTGGTCCAACTTCCGAACTTAACAGGGCGTTTTTTACTACGATTTAGCCGATTAACATCGGGACGGCGACAGAACGGTGCGCGGTGATAATGCAATTTTTGGCGGTTACAACGTTGTTGCAACTGTGGGACCAACAGCACTTGGTTTTCAACCTGTGGTAGTGCTGCCAACACAAGAGATATCAACGAAAAAATGCCCTGCACTGATGCAGGATGTCGTTTACAACTTTACTGCATAGAAATCTAAATTTTGAAAAAGTTGTCGTTTACAACGTTACTGGAGGGACCCCTTCATTTGATAAATCTACAGGGTGTCTAGCTTTGACCTCCAAAACTCTTTCAGCTTTTTAAGGAGGTCAAAACAAACAAAAACAACTGTTGTAGTATAGTTTGTTTTAATATTATACTACTACAAAAGAATTTGATTTTTACAAACTCCATCGTATCTTTAAAACCTTTTAAGTACCAAATTCAAAATTTGTGCATATATGGTGAATAATAAGACCTATTTTTGTGTGGAGTATCTAGTTTCTACTTTGTATCATTTCAAAATGGCAGCCATTTTTTTATTTTCAAAGCTTAACATCTAAAAAATTGTAAATGTTGCTAACAATTAATTGTAAACCGGCAAAAAACATTAATTTTGCCGGCAGCACTCACCCGCCTAGTTCTGTGACCAGTTTTGCAAATATTTCTGCAAGATCATATTCATCAGACACAGAAATGACACATCATTAAGATACAAATGGTTCTATGCTGATATATAATCACATTAAGCCGGCTTCAGATATGCGACACTCGCAATGCACCGAATGTTTAACAGCCAACTAGTTTGTCTTGCCATTTGCCCATTAATGAGTAGATCTACAAACGTGTTGGTTTCCAAGCAATACATTGGTTTCCTTTTCCCAAAAATTTGTCCACTTTGATTTGTATGAAGACCGACAATGAACTGAAAACAACGAGCATGCCAAATAGACAAACACCTACCCACACTGCTCGTGATTCGGTGATTCTCTGCTCGCAAAATGGCGAATAATGCATGTCTTGAGCCGGCTTTAAATAATCTTAGCTTTTGGTATTGAGATGGCCAATAAATCTCCTATAACATGCAACACTCATATTGTATTACTTAGATTGCACCCAATGTTTATATTTTATCCAATATTAGAACCTCTACAAATCTGAAATACAATAGCAAACTATCTTAACACAAACTTCATTACTGTTTTTACTGATAGAGTGGATTATCTTGAAGAGCTGTTGAATTGTTGCTAACGTTATTTTAATATAAACTCCTATTACAATCTGATTTTTCTTTTTAAATTAAAATGACACTTGTAGCACCATTGTCTAACTACATATTTAAACTAAAAACAAACAAATCTACTCAGGAGATACAGTGATTATAATTTGCTCCACACCTGCATGAAGGGCACAACCAAAGTCATCGATGATTTTCTGAAGCAAAAACAACTAAATGAAGGTTTAAGTTACCTGGTCTGTCAAATGATCCTATTTGAAGTAAAATGACTACTACTGTTTTGTGTTAATTAACACATCTTCGGGTCAAACATCAGCTGGAGTTAAATATCCATTTTCATGGTAGTTACAGTGTTAAAGTTGTTCACAAACATAGAGACGAACACGAACACAGACATGCCACATAAAAACATTTTTGGCCAAAACCCATAAATAACCGATTCTCGGAGACGAGCGATGTCGCTAACTGATGCGTCATGTCTGCCTAAAAAGAGATTCTGATTGTAAATCTGATTGTGTCCGAGAATCGGTCATTTATGTGTTTTGGCCAAAAATGTTTTTATGTGTCGTGTCCGTTGTTTGTGTCCGTGTTTGTATTTATGTTTGTGAACAATTTTAACATGTGACTACCATGAAAATGGATATTTAACTCCAGCTGATGTTCGACCCGAAGATGCGTTAATTAACACGAAACACCTGTAGTCATTTTACTACAAATAGGATCATTTGACAGACCAGGTAACTTAAACCTTCATTTGATAATTCAGTGATCCAGAGGCTATCCACAATGAAATCAAAAACAACCCTCACAAATCTGAATTGTGGAGGGTAATACAATCCCAGATAAATACAACTAATTTGAATGTAATAATCTTATGTACAATCACAGTCTAAGAAAAAATACAGTCCCGACACTTGTCACATGCTGCAATACATTTGTACATTTCACCTCTTCACCTCTTCTTCACCTCTGGACAGTTCTTTCACCTTTTCCTTTTTTTTGTACATTTGGTTGTCCGCAGGGCTTTAGAACTGGCGTTCAAAAGCAGCACGCAAGCACAATTACTAGCAAAATTAGACACTATCTGATTGTAATTGTACTTATGTGCCAGCTACCAGGTTCGCATAGGGAGGACACTTTTTCATCTGAGTGACAAGACTGTATTTATTGTTAGACAGTGGATAGTGAAACAAAATGTGTACGTAGTAATTGTGCTTACATGCCACCAGGGTTGCGGAGTGGGGACACTTTTTGCGATCAACTGACGCTGTATTTTTTCTTAGACTGTGGTGCAATCTTCTTATTCAATGTAAAAAACTATTGTAAAGTAAAATAAGTATAAAGATCATTATGTATAAACCTCAAATCAAGAGTTAAATTGTACAGGAATTCTTGTACATGTTATCAGAAAAGTTAATTAGCTAATAAAGTTGTTCCGATCAGCACGGTGACTGGCTGAAGGTTTTCTCACTAAGCTAAAAAAATTTGGTAATTTTAAGTGTGGCTCAAAAGTAGATAATTTAACCTATGAGTAATAAATTATTTAAGATCTACAAGTTATGTCTTATGCCTATTTGATTACATTAACGATAAGTCAAAATATTCCTATATTGATTCATTACCGACCTTTTGTACTAACAACATATATTCATAACTGGATGTATTTGACATTTTACTCATAATTTCATCCTCCAAAATGTTTTTAGCTTTGAGTTTTCTTAATTATTATTTATTATCCTATTTGTACAACAAAAATCTATAATTCTGGTGACTAGAATGGGACTAGAACAAAAACAATAAACCTAACAAACTCTGCTATACTTTGTGTTGAACCAATCAAATTGGAACACTAAACACTGTTCACTACCCTCTGACCCCACTTTGGATATTACAGGTTTGCCAACTGTAAATTATAAGGGTCAATTACACACTGAGCGAGTAAGAAGCTGGCGAGTTAGTGATTGTGCTTGTGTCGAGTACAAATGAAACTTTCCACTGGCTCAGAAGTTGCTGGAGTATAGAAACCATGTGTTGTGGGCTATGACATTTCCCTTTTGGATTCAAGATTAACTTGTCACTTTTGATACATCTAAAACTTCCACTATAACTGATTCCTCCAACATCTTTGGAGACCAATCCCACTTAATAAATTTAAAAACTTCTCATTCCAGCAAGGGGTAGAATTTCTTGAGGGAACAAGAATTGTCCTCTCTTGTTTTGCTATTGATTGACAAAACAAGAGAGAGTACATTAAAGACCCAACCATAGGGTTTAAAACAAGAAGTATCAAGAGTATCAAGTATGAAGCCAAGAGAGATGAATATTGAAAAGCAAAAGTTTTAGGCCCTCCACACACCAGAGTGGTGTGGTGTGGTACAACATGGCTCCTTCATAATTACCATGGGAGATGAATCAAGTGGCAGGGAGTTGTGCATCTCCAAATCAGCTGATTTTACATATAACACATTGCTATTTGACAAATTTTCTGCCATGCAGTGCCACGCCTCGCCTATCTGGTTTTGTGGAGGGCCTTATAGCCCGACATCATATGCAGGTAATGGCTGAGAGATTCGTGGAAATGCCAAAAGACATTTTCAAAATTAACTGAACTTAGAATAATACATAAAATGTAAGTTTACCTTGCCAACAACATAAATTTCAGTTACATTTGACTTTGGAATTTTTGAATGAGTATCGTATGGTCATTTTATTTATGAACAAAAGCAAAAAGTTTATAGGGACAATGGGACGCAATCTTAAAAAACGGGATGAATACAACCATAAAAAACGGGATGGATGACACGGAATTGAAAACTAGATGTTTTCACCTAAAGACCTTAAAAATAAATCTGAAATATTAAAAATAAGTTAATTTTCTTCTAATGGCTTCTGTTTTTTCACTTCGATTGTATAGTTCTTTAGGTCTCCAAAGTCTTTAAGTATGTCATTATTGTAGTTTAATGTTAGTTATAATAACTGTTTCATAAATGCCCAAATAAGCCAGTGTTTAACAATACCATGTTTTAGCATCATCATCGTCATCATCAAAGTATTCTTCTCTAGTTCTGAAACAAACAAATATAAATAGAGAAAAATAACATCATTAGTTTCAGTACCAATATATACCTTATGGTATGTTAATCATATCAGTTTAAAATCTGAATGTGGAGGCAAGTTTTGGGCGCAATGATCTACAATAAAGTTAAAGGACAAAAAATGTTTGACATTCCTCTCTGTGGAGTAGGGCCAGTCAAGCAGGAGTAAAGTAGCTTAGGGGCCACACACATATTACGTAACACACTTAAGGGGGGAGGGGGTATGGCGTAGTGTTATGCTGCGTTATATGGGGGAGGGGCGGTTTGGTCAACATTACATAACTCTTAAGTTTTGTCCCTCTTTAAAAATACAAAAATAATCAAATTGATATCTAAATCAAAGTTAAAGTTAGCTATATAAAAAGATACGTTTGTCATACTACTTTTAATAACAGTAAAACTAAAAATAAATACGTAACATGTTTAGTAAAATTTTGCTTTGCTTTACAGCTTTGTTTTTTGGTACTGTTTTCGAGAGTAAAATCACGACATGATACAGTATTGCACAGTGCCTCCCGAATCTATTTATCGGTGTTTGACAATAAGACGATAAGGCAGGTGTCACACTGATTGTGGGGGAGAGTTGTCGCACTGATGTTTTTTTTTTTTTTTTTTTTTTAATATTAACAACACATTTTTTATCTTCAACAACTGTTAATGTACCATAACGTTGTTTTGAATTTGTATAAGTTATAAATTAAATCAATTAATTACGTTTTAATTAAGATTTTTTGTTTTTTTATCTTGTTTGTTTGTTTGTACCAATTTTGTTTTGATTATAGAAAATGTTATTAATAAACAAAAGTTATTAAAAGTTTATTTATCTATATAAATAAAAATCAATTCAATGAGTGGTAAACACAGTACGTTGTTCCAATGTTAATCTTACCTAAATAAATAAAAACAATCCTATTTCTTTGTAAATCTACAACTTTTTTATTTGTGCACCAAACTGGAGAATTCTTTTTTTGTTTTCTTCATGTTTTTTAGGACAAGGTGTGTGTGAAATAAAATTTTTAATACGACCTTAGGGCTCTGTCCTACAGGCCTATAAGGTTACTTGACCATGTATGCATTCTGGTGGAGTAACTTGAGAACTATTTCAAATCATAACCATATGTTGACATGTAAACAAATGTGAATCTGAAATATGTGTTTGTTTATTTACATTTGGATTATTTACTTTTGTAGTTCAAGGATTTTGTGAAACTAAAAAGTCTAATCTTAAGTTAATTTATGTATCTGAAGAATTCTGATTACACGAAACGTGAATCTACCTTTTTATCTAACTAATCTTTTAGGATGTACAGAAATGAAGATAAATCCTCATAGTTTTGTTTGGTTTTAGAAAAATTCATAAAATATTGCAAGCCTTATGAGTTTGTGAAAAACTGCAGTTTTTTATTTGACCAGAGAGGTTGAGAAGTGTTTGAGTTCATAGTTCACCAAAATCATGACTATATTTTAAGTTAAATATAGCCTAACATTGATTCAGTATTGTTCTGATTGCTTTGCTTCCTTCATTTTTACCTAAAGGTTTTATCTTCTGCTACTCAATGTCTCAATGATAAAATTAGGATGTGTTCTCAATCTATGATGACTCAGATATTGTAATAATACAAATACATCAATACATAATAAATAAGCATCAGCCTAGCTATTAATATACTCATAGTAAATAATTTTTTTTAGTAGTAAGAGGGGGGCACATCACTACTTTTAGCAACTGATTGTTGTTATTAAGTAAAAGGGGGGCCAACAAAATGATGTGGGGGGCCTGATGGAGATTGTCGGCCGCTCTCGTAACTTCTCGGTAGTTTCCGCGGGGTGGCGGGGCTTCAGTTAAGGTTATGACAACGCTTCTGGAGATTGTCTGCCGCTCTCGTAACTTCTCGGTAGCTTCCGTGGGGTTTCAGCTAAGGGTACGACAATACGACCACGACTGCGATAATGCGGTATGCAATTTTTGACCTTAATCTGGGATCTATAAACTAAAGATAAGTTACTGTCCGTTCTGTTGTTTGTTTGGAGTTTTTAATGTAATTTTTAAGTTACTGTGTCCTTATCCACTGTGGAATGAATTTAAGTTTGTTAAATAATAATGGCAGAAGACACGGGCATAGTTATAAAAAAAGAATGACCGTTCACTTTTCTTCGTTATGAAGAGAAGCTATAAACAATTAAAAATGATAGACAATGTCCAAATCTGCCATATTATTCTGTCCTTCTTTCCAACAGGAATCAGTCCTACACGAGACATTTTAATGTCTCAAATGTACAGGTTTTAACCTTGGTTTTTTGTTAATTTTAGATGTCCTGCAACAGTTGACCACTGTAGATGACCCCAATGTGTCAACGAACTGTGTAATACCTTACTACATCGTAGAATTAAGTAGTAGTTTAGCAGATGATGTAGAAACAGCTGGTCTTATTATGATTTGCGATAACTCTAACGATAGATTAACATAAAAGAACATTGCTTAGGTCTAATATATATTTTATGAATCATAAATTATTTCTCGATTTATTTCTTAATTTCCTTAAATTGGGGAAATTTATATTGCGGTTTCAGGTTGTACGTAGAATATTTTAAGCATGTTTGTACTCACAAATTGTTTAAGGTTTGTAATACACTTTTGAAGTTGAGCTATGATTTTGGCCCAAGAGGTTCACAAGTTGTGAGTCAGCCTTTGCCTATTACAATGTTCTTGAATACGTAATTTAGTGTGATCATATGAAATATTTCCAATCTAATAAAATTGAAAAATTCATAAAAAATACATAGGCACCTGTGATTTCCACTTCAATCTATGAAAATGTTTTTCAGCCCCCCCTTTTCGCAAGGGGGTCTTCCATAGCCCCCAGACCCCGCAATGGATTTGTACCTCTCCCCACGTAAAATCCTGGGTGTTTCACTGTCGCCCAGTGGAAATCGCTTAAAATATGCTCTGCCACATCGCCCAATTGTAACTGCATTAAGGGGTGATTTTGTGATCCGTCAATGATTAACCCATAAAAACTAAGTAAACTAATATATTACTCTAACTCCCTGACTTTGTGACATACAGTAATGATTAAAATAACTAAATTGTTCATTTTTGTGAGCTAAACTCAAATATGAAACTTAAAATTCGAGTATACTACTTTTTATGAGTGAAAATACCAAAACACCGGTTTTTTAAACACAAAATTTTTAAAAGAAAGTACTTTCAAAACTTACTCCTTTAAACCCTCTAGAATTGACCGATCTGGCTAATTTTTTAGCAGGTCTAATTAGATTATATGTATAATTTATTCACCAAGTTTGAATGTAATTAGCCTACTTCTACGAGAGTTATCGTCCATAAAAGAAAAAAGTGTAAATTTATATGTAAATAACTGTATATGTACATGCATGTGTAAAAGAATTTGAATGGACGTGGTCTGGAGACATCAAAATGAAAAGTTATAGTAGCCTTGGGGCCTAAATTTTACTATAACTCATACTGGAATAGCTTATTCATTAAAGGGAAATTAACTTATATGGAAAACATTGTCAATTTTCACTTTGAAGAGCTGCCCATAGATTTTGTCTTAGAAATAAAATCAAGTAGTGTATCTAGTAGGAAATTGTATGTACTTTCTTTTTGCAAATCAATGTTTATCATATAAAATTTTTGTTTTTTGAGTTATAAACAAAAATACATAAAAAATCTAAATGTTTGCCTCATTTTGCATTTTTGACAATGTTCCATCACAAAATCTTGTTAACAAACGTCGGATTCGGATTCAGCGCCCCAAAAAACATAAGAATCAACAAAAATCAAACTTAACCCAAAACTTTCCCACGAAAACTGTATTTTTACTGGACTAATTGGAGGAGTTTGAAATATACGAGGCAGTGAAATTCGACCATCAAAACACTTTGAATGACAAACTTTCATTAGCTTCAAATTTCATTTATGATATAGTGATTAGGGTACTGGAGGGGGAGGGCAGAGCAGAAAGAATAACCTGAACTGATAAGGTAATAAGGAGTGCGACACACTGTTTACATTGACCACCCCACCGGCAGTCTAGACTGAACCATTGCCGGGTTTGTGTTGTCTCCGAAATAAATTTATTTTTAATGTACCAGTACTCGTTTTTGTGTTGTGTTTTGTCCGTGTTTTGTGTTTGTCGTGTCCGTGGAGGTATTTTATGTAAATTGACAACTATTCAACTGAAGAGTTGTGATTTATTGTGAAAAACAATCATTTAAAATCAGATCTGGGCTGCAAATGTGCATTGGTACTGGGCCAAGCAACTTTCACTTTTTCTATCAGGTTAAGAATCGTCGTTTTCAGTTGACGTTTAAGTTATTCTTCTTCGCAGTGATGTATAGTCACATTGCGAACTAAAATTTCCCTCTTTGCATTATTGTATTATTGTTTTGATTGTTATATTAGTTTTATAAGTTATTTGTTAGAAATATATATTTTATCGAAGCGCATGTTATAACTTATGTGATTAGCTGATCTCTCCATTAGCTTTTAAGCTAGGGAGATTAATAATTATAACTGCTGTGTAACCGAATATTGTATTTAAATAAATTAATAAATCAAATCAAATCAAATCAAATAATTCTTTATTTCAAGAAATAATAACAAAGCAGCGTTATAATGACAAAATTAAAAAAAAACCTCACATGGGTCAAAGACCTGTGCGTGTGGCGAGTTCAAGTCCATAGCTGCGTTAATATTATGCAAAGAAACTAAACAATAATTGTATATTCAAAACCACAAGAAGTAAAATCAATGGTAGTTATAAGAATTTAGTAGGTAGGCCTAATTAAGATTAATTTCTTAAACAGCTGCTGATAACGTGTAACATAGATTAAATAGGATACATGTAATGGAGAAAATAAATATTAATTTAATTTTATGAAACTGCGTGAGGCATGGGTTGTTTTGTTTGTGAAAGTGGAATTACGTCAAGGTCACGTAGGATATTCTGGGCCGATAAGCGACTCAGCGATAACCGGGCCTATCTCCGCCAGCCAGGCTGCCACGACCCTTTTGTAGGTACTAAGCGGAACCTGCAGGCTCCGTATTTCTAAAGGTATTTTCCGTAACAAAAAATTTGCTATGTAAAAAGAATTAGTCATGTTAATAGATTTAACTACTCAAGGAACCTGCAGGCCCACGCCCACCGCCACCGCTACGGGTACGGTAAGTGTGAGTCACAGGAGCCACTATCAGGTTTGGATTATTGTAACAAAACGTTAATAAGTTCTTTATGAATAACTGTCTGACTGACAAAAGCCCAGACTCTTTAAAAAGCTGTATAGTCGGGAAACGCGCCGCCTTTTTGAATGCTGCTTTAATAATAAATCTTTGGATAACATTTAATGGCTCAAGAACTGATTGAAAACTACCTCTCCAAGCAATTAAACCATATTGCAAATAGGATTGAACATAAGCGTAATAAATAACTTTGAGTTCTTTTTCGTCCAAGATTTGTCTCAGCTGATAAAAAACAAAAATCATTTTTCTGAGCTTAGATTTAATCAAATTTACATGATTTTCCCATCTCAATTTTGAATCAACAATTACCCCAAGATACTTATAATGATCGACTCTTTCAATAACTTGGCAACAACAGTTTGCCGTGTCTGCACCACTGCACGAGTGCAGAACCACTCTGAGCTCTGCAGGCGGCTCACTCGCTGGGCGTAACGCGATCGGCATACATTTTGTTTTACTCACATTCATTGTTAAAATATTTTCAGAAAACCAATTTTTCAAAATCTTTAATTCCATCGATGCGGTGTTAAAAACTTCTTCCCAATTTGAACCTGTGAAAATTACGGCTGTATCATCTGCAAAAAGAAATAATTTACCAGAGATTGGAAGTTTATCAATATTATTTATATAAATCAAAAATAACAGAGGCCCAAGGGTGCTGCCCTGAATAACTCCGTAGTTAACACCCATTTCTTCACTTAAAACATTATTAATTGAGACAACTTGACTCCTAGAACTTAAATAACTTTTGAACCAGTTCAATTCAACCCCACGAACCCCAGCGCACTCAAGTTTAGAGAAGAGAATATTTCTGTCAATCAAATCAAACGCTTTTGCAAGATCAATAAACGTTAATAAAATTTTATCATTGTTGTTAACTGAATCAATTAAATGTTTGTGAAGAAGAAAAAGAGCGTCTGATGTACTTGTTCCCACTCTAAACCCAAACTGACTATCTGACATTATACGATTTTCCTCTAAGTACGATTGAAGTTGGATTTTGATACACTTCTCTAGGACTTTACCTAGAACACTCAACAAAGATATCGGTCTGTAGTTATTTGTATCGTTTTTAGGACCCGATTTATAGATAGGAATCTCTTTAGCGACTTTAAATTTATTAGGAAAAATGCCGGAAGTTATGCTAAGATTGATAAGATGTTTCAAAGGCGGCAATATTTGTGTCAAGTGATCCTTAAGAACTTTAGGGGAAAATTCGTCACACCCAGGAGCAGAACCGCCACGCATTTGTTTCACACACTCCACGACCTGGCTGTCGGTGACCGGCCTCAGGCGGAACTCATGCTCTACTCTATGAGCGGCATCGTCAACCAGGGGGGGGCCCACAGACAGAGGCAGCTCGTTCGCCAGATTGCTACCTACATTTGAAAAAAAAATATTGAACGAGTCAGCGATCTGTTGAATGCCCCCAGCGCCAGCGTCCGAGTCCTGCAAAAAAATGTGAAATTGGAAATTTACATTTGTTAGTCTTAGCGCCATTGAATTCATTGATAGTCTTCCAAAACATTTTTGGATTATTTGTCTCCGACTTGATTTTATTTCTGTAAAATAAATGCTTTATGTTTTTAATTTTTTTGGAGAGATTATTTCTGAAAATGTTGAACTGTACTTTTAGTTGATAATCATTTGGACGTTTTTTTTACCAGTTTACTAAATTTGTCTCGTTTTCTGATAGCAAAAATAATTTCAGTAGTGATCCAGGCTTTTAATTTTTTGAATCGCGAAGTTTGTTTTTTAAGTCTCATAGATCTATTTTTTAGCTCCAAAAAAGTATTAAGCATTGCGTCACAACAATCATCGACATTTCCGTGAACCAGAACATGATCCCACGTCTGAGCCGCCATCAGGCCACTCAGAACATCCGAGTCTAAGTAGTAGCAGTTAGTGTCAAGGTCAGTAGTGCGGGAGTCCAGTTCAATTTTTGCTATCACAGGATAGTGATCCGTAATATCAGTTTTTAGTACACAAGATGTTATAGAATGGTAGTTGGGGTGATCAGTAAAAATATGATCAAGGCAGGTTTTGGAGTTTTGAAATTAATAAATGAAATGAAAAAAATTAAGATGATGTGAAGACATCCTTGTAGGAGCCTGAAGATGACTTATTAAAAGACAAAACTAGTTGCTCGTCAACTATTGCATACCAGTGAAGCAGGTATTACACCATTATTAGTATAGTTTTCTTGCTCTAATACACTATTAATCAAACAGCATGCACTTTCCCATTATGTGTGATCGTTTTCTCAGCAACTTTATAACCATCAATTATGTACATTTGATTTTTTAAAGCAAAACTGATTTTGCAAATTACACACAGTTGTCTTTTAAACTTAGGTATTCCCACCATCTACTTACTAGCAATCATTTTTGTGATCGGTTCTCAGTAACAGTACTTCTTGAAAGAAGCGTTGTTACCAAGAATTGACTATTAGTACTGTACCAACTAATATTGATACTTACGAGTGGTGTACACCAGTATAAGGCGGTGGGTTTGGTCGAAGGCCACTTCTTTCCACTGACACCCTAAACAATTTTAAGAATAAGTTTATGTATTTCTAAATGATATTGTATTTTTTGTATTTATTTTCTATTCTAGAAGGTATTATTTAATTTCTGGCTTTTTAAAGTAAGCCAGAAAGTAAGTTTATGTTCAATGCATAAAAAAAACTTCAGCAGAATTGAGAGTGTATCGATCATCCTACAATTCACCCATCTACTACAAGTTTAGGTCTATCAGTTATTTCTCATATGAACCTCACAAAGTTGTAAATATTTGGAGCCAGACTGTAACCTAGATCAGCTCAACAGACTTCTGGGGAGTAACCTAATATTAGAATATAGCAGAATTATAATAAGGAGGTAAAAAAGACTTCATTGTTCTTCATAAACTCTGAAACAGAGGACTAATGACTTCAAACCAATAAATACTTTGGTTTTTATGAAAATACCACTATAGATTTGCAATTTTTCTAATAGAATAAAAAAATTTGTAACTTTTTTTTATTTCCACATAAAAGTTAAAACATAGGAAATAAATAATGTAAAACAATAAGAAAAATTACAACGAACAGGTTTTACTTACCTAGGACTAGTGTCCCGTTGGGTGGAGAGCGATCTCAGTGTGTTGGATGCTCTATGGACAGCCTCATACTGAACCAACAATGACTGTGGTGTGTCATCATTACGTTTCCTGCAAAAAACATTATAAATGTAATTATTTTTAGAAAAAAAACAGCTAAACTATTTCTTAGGTAAAGTTTTTGCAATATTGTAGGTGGAGGCTATGGCCACTATGCTACCTATCATATGACATGTTCAACATATGATATCGGTAAACAAAAAATTTGACAAGCAGCGGTGTTTTAGAACAATGCTTTCAGAAAAGTACCCCCTTTCTCCAGCTTCTAGCAACGACTTGACTCAGCCATAGCCAGAGATATAATGTGCAAGTTGTATCTGTATCTGTAAAACAAGATATTTGTATATGTATATGGTTGATAAATAAGAAAACCAAAGAAGAAAAGCTAAGAAAAATGTGAACATTAATTTTGATGTATACAATATCAAAATTAATTTACTAAATAAGGTTAGTCAAGGTTAGCTTATGAAAAATTAATCAACATGATCGAATGATAAATTTCAAAAAAATATAAAAAGTTGATATGAAGTTACATCCTGAAATGCATATTTACCCAGATATCCCCCATTTTGTATTTTTCACAAAAAATATTTTATCTCCGAAGCTTTTTAACCGATTTTTTTGAAACTCAGTATGTACCTATAACTAGTCAAAGTTAGTTTACAAAAATATAATCCAAATAATTGAATGATAAATTTCAAAATGGTGGATATCTGGGTAAATATATATTAGGACATACCTTTATGCAACCTTTTTTTAAATTTAGATGTAAGGAATCATCTTCTGAAATCCTGAAACGTTTTTAAAGGACCCTGTAATTATTAAAATGTGCCGTGCTGAAACCCCGAAAGACGAGCGTAAGATCTAGGCTATTTAATTTAAGCAGATCATTTGGGTGGTCAATAAAAGTTTCATTAAAAATTTTGCCATTACTGCTTTCACTCCAACCTCAAAAAATCTATACGCCAAATTGGCCCCTGTAGGTGTATAAACCGAACTTAGACCACAAGTACAAACAAAAAACTCACAATACTGTAGCACACAGCGACAGTAAACACCACCAGATGGTTATGGGGAGGGTGAGAGGGGTTGGGCAATGACATATATAAAGGAGCGCGGGCCGTAGGCGTGAGTCATATCAGCCAAACAGTCGAGTCAGCCTGGGGTGAGGGCGAATGCAACAACCTTCATAGGGCCTGTGCTAAGGGCTGGCGAGGGATTTTGACTGTATGCCAATGATACATAGTCATTTATTGGGAATTCCTGGCCTGAAAGTTTGACTTTTCAATTGTCTTTTTTAATGTAAAAACTTCAAACTATCCAAAATATAATTTGAATTAACCTTGACTATTTATGATTGTGTATGAAATGCTAGGGACCAGAAGAAAAATTTCAAGTGAAGAAGATTTTGAATTATAGAAGTTCGAATTTGGCAGGTTCCAATGTAACGATAACAAAATTATTATGTTTTTTAATTCGCTGGCACACAGGTTATGTTTCGTTACAATAGGAGCATTTCTTAATAACTTGGAATATTCTAACTTGGAATACATAAATTCTGCATAACTTGACAGACAATTTAGCAATATTGAGGAAGTCTGATATGTAAGGATAGATGAGTCTTGGTTAGCCCTGATACAAAAACCAGATGATTCATCGAGTTTAAAGGCTAGCTCGTGGACTGATCCTGCTAAGGCTTTAATAAGAACCTGGTGGTCAGTAGAAATAGCACTTAACAACATATCACAATATAAAATCCTCTGTGAAACATCTTTGAGAATGTTAGAAGCATGTGCAAGAACAGTGGTTAAAAAACAAAAACACACAAAATCAAAGGATTCCCAATTGAGTTTCTACTATTTCTTCTATGTTAAGCTGTATCCCTCCTTTAAGCACAAATTGTTTCTGTGAGGATGCCCTCAGAGTTTCAAAGATGCAGGTCTTCAGCCTTCTTCAGCGCCAAATAATGACTGTGTAGATTGAAAAATTATTTAAAAAAAAAATAAATAAATAAAAAGTCAATACATTACATTATTTCAGCATTTTACGGCTTCTTTAGTTAAATCAATTTAGTGTAAAAACCTAACATTCAAAATAAGAGTGTAGTTAATTGGTCTCTGTATATGGAAAATTCACAACACGAGGAAAAATATTCATTAAACCTTATTATTGTTTTATTCTCTGAAAAAAGCACTTGTACGGACAACTTTTTTGTCCAAGGATTCTTTTATTTTTTGTTCAAAATTGGGTTTTTAGCCACGATAAATCATCTGGCCAGATAGGGAAATATCTGGTTTCTCTCCTACATCCTTTCAAAGTACTCATATCATCATAAAGGACAATTTTAACCAAAACAGCTGACTGAATATACAGGGTGGAAGGAAGTTAGTGTTAAAAAATTTTATGTGATAAACTACATGGTATTTCTGACAAAATGGCACAAATATAAGTTTCCATAACCTTGCAATAAGTGAATGATGGATAAAATCAGATTTTTTCAAAAATGTTGTCCTTGCTCAGATTAAATGGCTATAAGTGCATCAAAGATTGTGTTTTTATGGATTTCATTCCCATATTTAGAATCCTCATAAAATTTCAAATAAGAATAATACAGAAATATTCAGTTTAAATACCCTTATAAACTCTTATTTTCTGATTAAAGTCTAGATTTTTGTTTTTTGGGGAAATTTAAATTAAGTTTGAAGCGGTTTTTCTACGATATACTGGACTTTAGAATGTGTCAAATATCATAAAAAACTTTCCCTTTTAATAAGCTTTAAAATGATGTATAAAAACCTACTATTGCTCTAATTCAGTGTTTCCCAACCTTTTGGTGCTCGCGTACCACCTACCATATTTTCAATATTTTGGCGTACCACCGCAAGGACCCCCCTCCCCCCACTACTGAGGGATCCCCTCCAAAACTGCCAATAGTTACCCTTCGGTGGTTTTGTTTTTGACAGTAAAATTTATATTATTTTACCTGCCAATGTACATTTTTAGATCTTATTTTTATTATAAGGACATTTTGACAAATTATATGCTCCTCTAAGCTCTCCTCAATAATTTTACAGTCAATTTGGTGAAAACAAACAAATGAATTTCAATAAGAATATTCGTAATGTAAAAAAATATCTAGGTATAAGGGGGAAATAATCTCTGTCTGTTATTTGGAACTTTACATATTCCTCCGATTTTACATTGAAAAATTAACATAGATAAACAATTCAAAGATATTTAAATATGCTGAACTTTTACCAATGATCTTATATTCAAGCATATTACAAAAATAATTTGTAAAAAGAACTACTCTTAAAATAAAAGAGTAACAATAGTTCCTAAAATGTGGTACGAAATGGGAATGTTATGACCAAAACAGATACTGAAAAAGTTAATAAAGTTAAGGCATTAAGTGCGACTTTATACTGTTCAACGGGACAGCGTTCGTTCGTAAACCTAGTATTTTACTTTGTACTACTATTCTCTTGCGTACCACCTGAAAGGCCTTCGTGTACTACCAGTGGTACACGTACCACCGGTTGAGAAACACTGCTCTAATTCATTATTCATAAATTTAACAGTATGTGGAGAAAAACAGGGTAAGGCTGAAATTTATTTGCTGAAAAACCTTCGTATGTCCCTTGATAAAATGGCTATAACTGCACTAAAAACCATGTTTTTGTGGATTTTATTACCATTTTCAGAATCCTCGTAAAATTATTAAGAAGAATATTAAAGTATAATTAGGACGAGTCATCATTTTGAACTTCTGTTTTATGGTTTAAGTTTAAAATTTTTGTTTTTTACGAACACGAGTTTAAGCTTACTACATTAGCTTTATCTCATATTTGACTTAAGAGTGTGTTGAATATTATCAAAAGATTCTCCATTTAATAAGCTTTCAAATGATATACAACACTTAAGATATTAAGATATTAACCAGGTATTTATAATGTATTACTAATAAATTAAGTGTGATGAGGCAAAATCATGACAGAGTTTCTCTTTCATTAGCATGTGTTCTAGCCCTACAATAAACATACCTACTTTTTAAAATGATGTAATTTTTCAGTTACATTGTCAATAAAACCTGAAGTATAGTATATCATTTGAAAGCTTATTAAATGAAGAATCTTTTGATGATGTTCAACACACTCTTAAGTCGAATAAGACAAAAAGCTAATGTCGTAAGCTTCAATTCTTGTTCGTAAAAAACAAACTTTCAAACTTAAACCATAAAACGGAAGTTCAAAATGATGACTCGTCCTAATTATACTTTACTATTATTCTTAAAAATTTTACGAGGATTCTGAAATGGTAATAAAATCCACAAAAATATGGTTTTTAGTGCAGTTATAGCCATTTTATCAAGGGATATACAGGGTTTTTTTCAGAAAATAAATTTCAGCCTTACCCTGTTTTTCTCCACATACAGTTAAATTGATGAATAATGAATTAGAGCAATAATAGGTTTTTATACATAATTTTAAAGCTTATTAAAAGGGAAAGTTTTTTTATGATATTTGACACATTCTAAAGTCCAGTATAACATAGAAAAACCGCTTCAAACTTAATTTAAATTTTCTCCAAAAACACAAATCTAACCTTAATTAGACAACAAGAGTTTATAAGGGTATTGAAACTGATATTTCTGTATTATTCTTATTTGAAATTTTATGAGGATTCTATATGTGGGAATGAAATCCATAAAAACACAATCTTTGATGCATTTATAGCCATTTAATCTGAGCAAGGACAACAATTTTGAAAAAATCTGATTTTATCCATCATTCACTTATTGCAAGGTTATGGAAACTTATATTTGTGCCATTTTGTCAGAAATACCATGTAGTTTATCACATAAAATTTTTTAACACTAACTTCCTTCCACCCTGTATATTCAGGTTGTTTTTATTTTATACGAACACAGCTCAGTCTTCCAGTGCTCTACATATAAAGCACAAATTATCCAGAACTGTTGAGAAAACCAGCTCTTGACACCCACCCATCAAGCCCATACTTGAATGAAAGGTCTCAGTCAGAAATTTAGAGGAAAAACAATAGATTTTTGATAAAAGTTTCCCTAGGGGCACAATTATAAGAAGAAGGCTGAATTTGTTTTTATTACAGTTTAATTATCAGCTCCTAAGCTGCGTGTGTCCACTAGTATGACTAATTGTTTTAAGCGGACACTCAAAAAAAGTTTTTACCACAGATTGTGAATGAAAATAATTACCTTTTTATGAATAATGTAATGTGCTTGAATAAGTTACAGATTGTAATAAAAAGAATAACACAAGTTAATGATACTGAGTATTGTCACTCCAGTGTCTTTTAATATAATTTTTTGTTAAATCAATGGCTACTATCTTCTTATAAAAAATAATGCAACAAAACACAAATTCTTGCATGGGATTGTAAATTATTGTGGGATTTAAAAATGTTTACAGGTGTGTACACTCGGAGGAAACTCATTCCTGGAAAACTTCACTCTTAGACATACCTCAAAAGACCTTCAAACATAACAGAGATGGAGTTTATGATGGCTTCGGAAGCACCCTGAATCCTGAAATATTGATACATAAACTATTCTATCAATAAGTACTATGCAAAACCTTTAAGTAGGGACATCAAGTGTTGATTTTATGTTTTTTTGAAACCATTTTCAGAGGAGAAATTGACACTGTTTCTAGAAAGTTCTAGCTGGTCCAGTGCACACTTATGCTCATATCATGAATGTCAAAATGAGAATGACTGTAAAAAATAACTGCTAAAACAATTCAGACTGCTACTGAAGTCACCATGTCTAATTGATCCGTAAACAGGTATTCTGATAACCATTAGAAAAGTCTGAATTGGACTGAAAAGATGAACATGGCACAATCTTTGTTTCAATAGCAAGAGTTATTGTTTTTTTTTTTCAATAAGGTGTTCACTGGTATAAGTTGCATTAGAAACTGCAAGAAGACCAATACATTGTACCGTACATTCAAATAAGGACAGAAAATTGAAATGTTGTCATTATTTCCCTTCTATGATATGAAAATAATTATTTCATTAACTTATTCACGTTCCATGATTTCAATTTTTTGTGTGTAATCAATAGTAACGGGTGATGTAAAGCAAGAAAGACACCACTGAGTCTTGGAGCAATAAAATAATACCCCCATTGCAGCAGACCTGCATACTCAGCGAATTTCAAATGCAAAACAACAACAATATTATTTCAATCCTACATAGCGAGATTCGACATCTTTTTGTAAGCTCCGTAAGAATAACATGCGGAATGAGTATGCAGGTTTGCTGCTATGGGTATATTAAAACTGGGTGGTTTTAATTCAATATTTAGTAGATCTGAACTAGAAGAAGCCATTTACCAAGTTTTATCAAGATATGTTGAGAAATGAAAGAGATATAGAATTTTACTTATTTCCCATAAGGTTAACATTGGGACAACGTACTGTGTTCACCACTTTCAATATCTCAGTAACCAATGGATATAGAGCAGTGATTCAAAATACTAAATTGTTTGTTTTTTGAGCTGAATTCAATGGTGCTAACAAAAATTGGATTATTTTTATTTTTCTAAATTTTATTTATATAGATGTAAAAATCTCAAAAAACCCATTTTTGGGAGGGTTTACCCCCATTTACCCCCCCTTCCCGTAGTCCGATCGGGCTGGTTTACAAACTCGTCCGAATAATTACTACTTTACACATCTATGCCAAATTTCATGAGGATTGGACCATTTTTACGTGAGTTATCGTGCTTAAAGACACACACATATATATATATATGTACAAAAATGAACAAATAGTGTTTTTTTGCTTCTGGGGGCTGCAAAACGAAAAGTTATCATGTTGTTGGGCTTAGGTCTTACCATGAGTACTATGGTAACAGCTTCTTCCCTATAGGGGAAATTCGCTAAACACAAAACAAAATCAATTACAAGTATTAAATTAAGCTTGTTAAATGTCAAAATTCCAAGTCAGTATAAACTAGCCTTCATTGAGTAGATTCATCAAACTAACTACAGAAATCAAATTATTATAAATACAAGCAGGCTCAATTTGTAGAAATTGAGATGACAGAACCGGGTGGACAACTCCTCCCCTAATACTGCACTCCCCCCCTCAAAAAAGTGTTTGTCTGTGTAAAGAACTGGGCTGTAAAGTAAAATTTTATTGAACTATTTTTTTAATTAATAAGACATTTAAGATGTTTAAAACATAACCAGGCCTGTGCGAGTATTCAAGTCTGAATGTTTTCAAGTGTTAAATTTTTGGCATGTCTTCAGGTCCACCACATCTCACAGTCGGACCCAGAACCCGTTTCTGACCACGGGCAACCCAGTATTGTATTGACAAACTATAGCTCTGGACAGCCTTACTTGCGGGTGAGTGAGTGCGCTGTTGTCGTAATTAGTGTTTAATATCTGCAATGTTTTGGTAATAAATCACATGGTCATTTGTTTATGTAAAGGTACTTTACACAAGAAAATATTTTGCTGCAACCGCAAGTGCAACTAATGTTAAATGTTTGCAAGCTCAACACAATTCATGAAGAACGACGCAAAAAGTGTGGAAACTCATTCTTAAATATAAAAATATCATTTATGATAGAACGTTGCCAAAACAAAAAGACCAGCTGATGCATTGCGCAAATATTTCCAGAAATTTTAATTGCGTAAGAAATCTCTCAGTGAAATATTACAGGGCACTCTTTTGTAGTGTAAATGAGGTGAAACGTAAACAAAGTTTTGACAGTTCTACCATAACATGTGTTTATTTAGAAGACATTTTGGGAGATTACAATTTTCACCACCCGCCTGTAAGGCTGTCCAGAACTGTACTTTCCTCTTATTCTTGCAAAAATCCTATTTGTAAATATTATAAGTTTCAGTGGTTGAATAAAATTCTGAATACCTACCGAGCTATAATTTTCCATTCCTACATTTGTTCAAATCTATATATATAAAAGCCAAAACCCATTGACTGACTGACTGATCAGTTTCTCAATAACTATAAGGCATAGAGCAATGAAACTTGGCACAAGTATTCTTTACACGTTTAGATGCGTACTAAGAAAGGATTTTGCAATATTTTCTCTGAAAAGGCTTGAATATGGTATATTATGAGATTCAAAATGGTGGCCAGTTTTAGCTTTCATAGCTTATTTTCTGATAAACTACAAGACCTTGGGCCATGAAACATGACACAATTGTTCTTTATAGGCACTAGATGCGAATAAAGAAAGGTTTTTAAAATATTCTCTCCCATATGACTCAGAAATGGAGTTTGTTATAAAATTCAAAATGGCGGGAATTTCAGTTTTTAAAACTATGGATGGAAGGCCAATACAATATTTTTAGGGGATAGAAAAGGTACGATATCCAATCTACTAAGAGAATAAAATGTACAAATTTATTTCAGCCACCTACTATATTTTTGTCAAATGCCACTTAAGCTACTTCCGTTGTACGAACCGCCTGAAGTGCAATATTGTATTCTCTTAAAATGGTTTATCCCTCTAATAAATTAATAATACCTTTCTCAAACTAAAATTATAAAACTCATTATGTACATTTCATTTCAAGTACATGTATAACCACTATAAACGGAGTTTCAAAATTAAAATTAATTAGGTGATGAAGATTTTAATTACAAAAATATACCATTACAATGATAATTTTTCTTTATAATGCCATTTACCGTCTACTTTTTCATGTGGTTTTCGGTCTATTTAAAAAAAAACTTACTGAATCCAGATTGATGTTAAGTCGAAAACCCGCCCTTAGCGTCTTTTTTGTTTTATATCCCAGGTCATATCTCATTCTCTGTATTGGCAAATGGGAGAAAGTTAATTCATACCGTTTGCTAATCATGAGGAAAAATGTTCAAAGGAAACGTTACACCTTCTCATTTCAATCTAAGGTGGAATTACCAGCTGCACCTTAAGGGTGTAACTGTACGCCAATGGCCTATAACCCAAATCAGCCCATTTTGATAACTATTCCTAAAATTGCACATGGCATAGGATGAGTTAATTAAAATTAGTCATCCTTTCTGCGGGCGAAGCTTCGGGTACATCTGCTAGTCAATAAATAAGGCAAAGAAACACTAACTAAAAAAATTGAAAGCTGGAGCTAGTATGCCTGTACTCTAATAATTAATCATAGGAATTTATAATTTTTTACTTTGGATTAGATGGAATTGTGGATACGAGCCAGAGAAGGTTCTAAGCAAATTAATCATCTCATAAGAGACGCAGGCAAAATTATGATAGGCTCAGAGTTATTATCAACACATTCAATAAGTTTTCAGGAGTGCGGTGCCAAAAATCCTAGGGCAGTGCATTATGCTGATGATGATAAGAAAAGGAATTAGTTTTTCATAAAAATAGCTTTCAACAGTTTAATTTGGCTGTTTGAGGTTTAGTGGAAATCTGTAGAGCAAGTTTAAAAGAGGTTCAGAGGTTCCCTCACTAAAAATGAAAGCAAATCATGATGTCACAGATGGATTGGAAATATGCAGCTTGTCTGTAGCCTCCAACTGGGACAAAATATATCTTTGCCAATCAGAAGGTTCTTATTAAACACCTTGAAAGTTGGGATGAAAATGGAAAAGATTCCACCAATGACATCACTAGCTTTGGCTTCACAGCCTTTATGGGAGCAGGCTAACCTTATAATATTTATTATTCTCTACAGACACTGTCATGTGTCTGTGGCAAAGTCATAGTCCGGTCAGCGAGTAAAATCGCCCGCGCAACACAGTGTTCACTGTAGCACACCAAAGTAATAATTTGACTCTGCATTTGAAAACACCATTGAATGATGTGTAAATGATACTGTCAATAAATGTAGCATGTACAGGGCCTGTAATTTATAATACACCCTTTTTATTATCAAATTCTGAAATATTTTACTAATATACTTGCCTGGACCAGGCCTCTGAGGGGCCCGGGTCCGGAAAAACTGTACCCAACGTCCCCCCTTGTGGCGGCCCTGCATGTCTTGAGAGTAAACAAAAAAGCTCAATGTTTGAGCCAATTTATGCATTACACTCATCAATCATGCACAATTGCCTCTTACTGCTGGCAAAATTACTCCAGCCAATCACATACAATAATTTTTTGCAGTGGCAAATTTAGTACCTTCTGATGATTAAACATGATCATTATTTGTAGTAAAGTTGCTATCACTAATTACACGTGATCATCTTATGCAGCAAAATTGCTAAAGCCAATTATACACAATTATTTTCTGCGGCAGCGCTGATTCAGCTAATTGATTCAGACCAATTAATGGTTTAGAAAAAGCTCGTAACCACAAGAAAAAGTTAGAACGCCGTTCCACCCCAAATCAAACACTCCATAAAACCTTAAGTAAATAAGAATTTTACAAACAATTATTATACTTACACAGTATCTTCCTGGAAACACAGTATGAATGTTAGAAGTCCAACTAGCAGAATGAAGCAAAACATGGGACCAATCAATGTGAAAGCGAGCTCGGAGAGGTAGTTCCGAGAGGGTAACTCTTGCTTGCTGACCGGATGCCACTTGGGTAAGGATGCCATTCCCATCTCAGGATTGCTGTATGGAGTTTCTTCTCCTTTTGATGACTTAACACTCTAAAACATTGATAATAATGATTGGATTTAAGATTATAGTTAAAACTCTACTGCATTTGTTCAGGAAGACTTTTAGATCAGTTGATGTTTCGAAAACAGTGAGTGTTACAAACCTAAACCCTAAAGGAACAAAAAAGTCAGAACTGCTTTATGGTTTATTTTATGGGGGCTTTTAGGGCCTATGCTTCAAAATAGAAGGTTTTGGGCCAGGTTTTCCAGGTAAAGTTATAGTCCGGTTCTAGTACTACTTGATATCAGGGCTACTAATATAGAAAGGCTGCGCCACTCACACTATAAAAGTGATTCCAGCGGCAGGCGATGTGATGCAGCAAAGCGACCGCTGTGACGTCACTGCGTCAAAACTGACTCGCAGCTCCCACATAGCCCTACTTCACTGACTTAAATGCTTGATTTCGACTTTAGATGACTCAGATGATTGAGATGAGTGAAATGCTATGCACTAATAGATCATTTTGTACTATTTAACAAGTGAACAAAATTATTAACATGCCTATATTAATTATGATTATAGCAGTATATTGATTGAAATGAGGTATAGGCCTAAGATCAGAACGAAACAAACTTCTAATTTTGTCGTGTTGAAGTAATTAATGTTGGCAAACGTACTCTACATTTATTTACATTAAAGATTTTGCATTAATTAATTTATGTTTCTATTGTTAAAATTACTTTGTAGCATTATTTTTAATGTTTTTTCTTCCAAAAATCTGACAATAGAATTGTAATTGATATCGCTTAAAATATTAGCAAAGCAAACATTTATAGGCCAATATTTTAATTCGGGACAACTGAGCTTCCAAAATAAAAATTAAATAGTTTTATGAAAATTGAAATTTTTTATTTTTAATAAATTATTTTGGCATGCCTGAGCATGATTCAATAGGTGTCCAGGCTGTAGCCCCCTTTTTTTGCAGACCATATTATTTTTATTTTTACTTTGTGACCTTCTGTTACAAAACAATGGGACCGCCGTTACACATAGTGTGACCAATGTTAAAAGACACTAAAAAACGTAAGAATTTACATTAAATGATTATGAATTTTATTATGACTTCCAATTTCAATACTCTAAGCATTTGTGGTGTTATTTGTAAGTCAACTCCCAATTAACCGGGGTAATGACTGGTTTAAGTGTCACGGATAACCCAAAAACACGGATAAACCAAAGGCATTTAAAAAAACCCAGTAAAACACCATGGGAAGGGGGGAGGGAGGTAATGTTATGAGAAATATCACTATTGCAATATTTTGGAACACGGTAGAGCATCCTTTCCACGAAAAACAAACAAGAACAATATTCCATCAACTGATAAAATAAAATAATGTTGAGAGATAAGAAGAAATATTATAAAAAAGATGGAAATTGGAGAATTTCAGGTATGTTAAGCTGTTAGGAGAACTACGAATCTCTGTTTGGAAATATATGGCTTATTTGTGGTTAACTTTTAAATAGTGCATCTCACAGTTTTGATTTGCATCTCATTTGATTTGTGAAAATTAGACGAAAAATATGAGACGTCACTTTTTGTGGTGCGGTGAATAGTAAGGATTTTGACATACTGCAGCAGGGACTCTTATCTTACCTTTAATTTAATTACGTTGCACGTGCAAGCTCAGGCCCGAACAATAGCCGCTGGGCAGGGGGAGCGGGATTTGTTGATACAAACAACCTCACCTCCCCCCACCGACTAAGAAAAACTAGAGCACTCAATGGTTAGCGCCGCACAGTGAATTATTGTTATAATTTATTTTATAACTCAGTATATATAAATGTATATTATTTATTGTTCTTAAAATAGCCAACGTATATTGCTAAATGTATTGAGTGCATTTGTTCCAACCATAAGTTTTTGTTTGTTTTTTCCACGATCATATTTGGAAGCTAAAATATAGTAAGGGAGACTGTACATCTTCGATGGAAAATAAAATAAAATTAATTGACACCTTTTATAACACCTAGGGCGACTAGACCCCGAATATATTATATTTTCCAATATTTTGTGACCGCCGCTACAAATTATACAATTAGGAATCTTTGCGAAAATACAGCTCCACTTTTGACAGCCATATTGGAATCCCAGTTTTAGGTCAACCTACTATACAGGGTGTCTTGCAACCCTATGAACAAACATACATAGCATTATTCCTTGGGTCAAGACAAACACATTCCACCACTCACACATTACAAACAAATTCATAACTCCTAAACAGTTTGAGGTACAGCGTTGAGACTTTGCACAAATGTTTATCTTAGGACCTATCTTCGTTTAAAATTATACCAAAATATCTTTAACCGTTTTAAAACGGCGGCCATTTAAATGTTTTGATGCCAAATTCCACGAAAACTGTTAACAAAAAATTGCAAGATACATAAAAGTAAGTCCATTTTATTTAGTTTTTCATGATACCTTATTTGTTGAGATAGGATAAATATTTACTGAGAAATTACATTTTTTTGTAATGCTTGACCACTTTTCTCTATTTAAACAATGTTAAAATAAGGGGTGTCCAACTTAACTGTGCCACCATTGGGTTCTCAGAAACTATTGGATTTAGAGAAAACTTTAAATGGGGGACTTCACCTGCTTTTTTAAGACATTTAAAAATATGAATTCCATTTTCTTGTAAATGGCCGCCATTTTCCAATATGGCGGACAATTTTGATTTTTCTTATGGAACACCCTGTATTTTATGGCGTATTTGGATTCTACGCTTAACCCTTTTAGTGCCATAGGGCCCGGAGTGGGCCATTAGTTTTATGTTATTAATGTGCCGGTGGGACCGCAGCGGGCCACCACATTTCGGTCACTAATTTACCACGGGACCTTAGCGGACCACTCTACATTTTTATACATATAATATTTATTTCTTACTTTAAATGGCTGCAAATCGTGCCGAACGCCTCTCTACTAACCAGTCTTTCGTTTCATATGACTTTTCTCCTGTCCTGTCTTTAGCACCAGCTAAAACATCATTCTGAAATTGCAGTCAGCTGTCGTCAGTTTCATATAACCTCGCAATTATTGTGCCGGTGTTGTAATGGTATTCGCGTTGTTGTGGTTACAGTTATTGAAATTTTATTAAAACTTAATTGTTATAGCTACTTTAAAGATGTGTTTTGTGCGTTTTGTGACAGTAATATGAATGAATCTGGAATACGAAAATTGTTGGAAGCTAGTTGTTCGTCCATCGACAACTCATTCCTCAGTGCATCGGTCGATGGATCCCAAATTAATCTTGGTAATGTAGCAATAAATGAAGGAATTGCCTATCAAGGAATAGACAGTAATGAAGTGGAGACTAGTTTCGGCCATTTAGGCTACGGTGCAAGTGCCGATACTCTACCACCAACTTATGCAATCCCTACTGCAAGTAGGCTACCTGTTGAAAGCCCCGTAGTTTTAAGTAGGCCTAATATTGACAATGCTGGTACTTCTGAAATTTCTTCAAATAATTGATGTTTTATATATGGTTTTTATTTGTTTTTAAATGTACTTTTACATAAAAATATTGGAAATTACCCAACTATAAAATATAACCTAGATTTTGTAGGTTAAACAGGAAAAAAGAATTTTGGGTAAAAGTTTTTTTATTTATTTTTATATATGTCTACCAAAAAATTTTTATTTTCTCTTTATGTTGTCACTTTCAAAAAGCACAGATATTCAGCTGAAAAGTAAAAAAAAAAATCATTAAAATATATTAATACATACATTTTTGGTGAATTTTTTTCTGAATGCTTACAAATTTGCCAAAAAAGCCATGGCACTTCATGCAGGTAACAGTGAAAAGTGGCGCGGCACTTTATGCAACAATTTTTACTTTTTGTTCCGGCACTAAAAGGGTTAATTTTAAGAACTTATTACTCTTTGAAATTTTTTCCTAAAGTCAATAGTTAAGTGGATACAAGCCGTTAAAGTTTGATATTTCTTAATTTGGAATCACGAAATTTAAATGGCCGCCATTTTGAAATGGTTCATAATATTTTGGTATAATTTTAAACGAAGATAGGTCTTAATAAGATAAACATTTGTGCAAAGTCTCAACGCTGTACCTCAAACCATTTAGGAGTTATGAATTTGTTTGTAAAAAACACATATAGACAGACAGACGGAAAACTAGGCACCATAAACCTATGTTTATATAGTAAAATGTCTTTGTCTTGACCCAAGGAATAATGCTATGTATGTTTGTTCATAGGGTTGCGAGACACCCTGTATACTACGTAATAATCTTAATTTCTCTATGACAGTCGAATTCCAAGTTATAAACGTGAAAGAAGTTACATGATAAATACCCCCGTTGCAGCAGACCTGCATACTCAGCGAATTTCAAATGCAAAACAACATATTTCAATCCAACATAGCGAGATTCAACATGTTTTTGTAAGCTCCATAAGAATAACATGGGGAATGAGTATGCAGGTTTGCTGCTATGGGTATATTAAAACTGGGTGGTTTTAATTCAATATTTAGTTGATCTGAACTAGAAGAAGCCATTTACCAAGTTTTATCAAGATATGTTGAGAAATAAGCAAGATATATATAGAATTTTCTTTATTTCCCATAAGGTTAACATTGGGACAAAGTACTGTGTTTACCACTTTCAATATCTCAGAAACCAATGGACATAGAGCAGTGATTGATGATACTGAATTGTTTGTTTTTTTGAGCTGAATTCAAATATGCTAGCAAAAGTTGGATAATTTTCAATTTTCTATGTAAAAAACTCAAAAAACCCATTTTTGGGGGGGTTTACCCCCCTTTACCCCCCCTTCCAGTGGTCCGATTGGGCTGGTTCACGAACTCGTCCGAGTGATTACCACTTTACACATCTGTACCAAATTTCATTAAGATCGGATCATATTTACGGCCGCTATCGTGTTGACAGACATATATATAGATATATATACAGTGGAACCTGGATAATTCGAACCTCAAGGGACCAGCTAAAAACTTCGAATTATCCATAATTTCGAATTAAAGAAGTTCTAAGGAATGAGGCCAAAACATTAAAACTTCACATTGTGAATTTAACCTCTTTATCAAATTGACACTCTAAAAGAATAAATTCATCAACAAACGCTAATTATCAGGGTTCAAAAACAGTAATCGTAAAACAGAAATAACTACCCTAAAGTATAAACTACATACGACGCGACGTACGATAATACAAAGAAACATTTCTGCTGGAAAAAATACTGTACGTTCTGCTACTTCTGAATTTGACACAGGCTACCAACGTAACTTCGTGTAACATTGACAATTGCACGTTCATTGACTTTCCGCTAAAGTGAGTGTTGTTTTATAGGTCCGAGATTTTGTCGACATGGTCATTACACCTATTTAATGTTACGTAAAAACTTTTAAACAGTTAAAAACAAGACACTGCACAAATAAAAAAAAACACTTTGTTTGAAGGACGACCGAAAACAGTGGAATGCTGGACTGGAATTCGGAAGTTAGTTTGGCTGGTGGGGGGGGGGAAGGGGGCCACAGGTTGTGTCGACATAGAAAACCGCGCATCAGGTCTGGCGCATGGCTTGTCTGCCGAGAGCCGTTCTACCTTAGACTAGGTTCTACACAGAATCAAGCGCGAAAAGACTAGTGGCGCTGCCACGACGAGCGCAACCCTTTTTCGAACCCAGTCAGCATTCTGTACTGTTTTAGTTTACATCATTGGTGTTGAGTTACAAGCGATGTTGGGGCAGGGTGGGAAGCCTGGGAGGTGGAAGGGATGAGTCATTTGACCATAACCTGATAGGTCTGGCGTTAATTTTTTATTGAACGTCGTAGTAAAACGTGTTTTCCAATGAATTTGTAACTATTTCCAGTCGTGGAATGAAATTGATGTACCTTAATTTGGCACTTAAAAAATTTGAATTATCCAAAATAAAATTCGGATTATCCACGATTTTTTAGCATTGTTTGGATACAAAATGCCAGGGACCAAGAAAAATATTCGAATTAAAGAAAATTTCGAATTATACAAGTTCGAATTATCCAGGTTCCACTGTACTAGGGGTCCCATGCGCAAATTGCGCATTTTAATATTGCGTTTGTTTGTGTGAAACTAGGCCCTATAACCTAAAATTCGAAAAAATTATAACTGGCGCCAAATTCACGCCGTCCATAAGCCCAGTGCTAAAATTAACATTAGTCTTAAGATTTGGCACCAATTATAATTACCTTCCTAAAATTCACGATTATTAAAAATTTAACCTGTTCAAACTTGAAATATTAAAGTTTTTAAGAAGCTTAGCCGAGAAAACATACACACACATTGTCCATCGTCCCAACACTATGTAAGCTTATTTGAATTTGATTGTCTTCTGGAAATAAGTTCGCACAACAGTAGGATACCGCCTGTGTTTTTCACGTTTGCACTTACATAATCTTCAAGTCGCTGGAAGTATATAGGTGGTCAAATGTCTCTCTGCTGTTCAATCTTTAGTTGTCTCTTAGTAGTTATCTGTTCTTGCTGAAGGTTACGCATGTTTTCCCTGATCTCTTAAATCTTGTCTTCTCTATTTTCTATTTGGATTTTTTTTCTATTTCAAGATTCATAAATCGTCTTCCAGCCTAATGAATAATGTAATAAATTCCTTTTACAGTTATAAGTTTACTTCCTAGCTGAAAAAAACTTTGAACATTCAAGAAAAACATCAATATATGAAAATAAAATGAAAATGTGTGAATATTTGTTTGAAATTTTGCACATGAATATAATTAATAATTTACAATATTTGAAACATGTCGATATACACATCAAAGAGTGATTTACCTGGTACCGAATCAATAAAAGTATCATATCTAAAAATTACTGTTCACTGTTCATAAGTTGTTTTGTCTCTTATGTACATTTTCAGAATATCTATTTTTGTTTACAATGTCACTGGTTGACAATTCGCCTGAAGGTAATCAGCTGTTAAATTACGATTTACATTTAGCAAGTTGGTCAGCACTGGAGCGTTGAAAGCGCCCTCTAGAAATAAATCAAAGCCTTGGGGGTCAAAGCCGCAAGAGAAATGTCCATTTTAACTATCTGTCGCAGGTGCGCTACATTATAAGCTTTAAAATGACACTTCAATCGTAAAAATCGGTTTAGTAGGACGGCTGAAAAAGGGATCTAACAGAAAAAAAACCTTATAGTATTAAGTATATATATATATATATATATATATATATATATTCGAACGAATAGTGTTTTTTGCTTCAGGGGGCCCCAAAATGAAAAGTTAACATGGTCTCGGGCTTAGGTCTTACCATGAGACCTACGGTAATAGCTTATTCCTTTAAGGAAATTCGCTAAAACATACGCAAGCACTTTTTGACAAATTTTGTTAATAATACATGAAAAATATAGAAGATAAAAAAGTTTTTCTTTTATAAATGAAGAACTCAACTTAACAGCTAGAGCTTCCACCATTGACTGAAGCGCTGTTCTCATTCTGGCGGCAATGACGCAAACTGATTTGTTCTCCGTGATGGCCATTACACTAAAATCTGCTGACACGCTGAAAAAAATACCTAACGTATAAACGCAATCCCAGATCATAAAATGCACCTTTGGCGGTCGTTTTAGACATAATTTTAAGTATGTTTCACACCATTCCTTTTCAATTCAACAAACATAAAAACAACAAAATACAGTAGACCCCCTCTTAACCGACCTCGTTTAAACCGACGATCTGATTATCCGCCCTTGCTGATCAAATATTAAAGATCGTTTTAACCGTCCCTGTTTTTATAACAGTTCGGTTTATCCACCCTTTTATAAAAATTGCGGCATTTCCGACTCGCGGCGATGGGAACGTTACGCTCACCTCTAGAGGTTGTTACGGGTTAAAATATTTTGGATACAGCAGTTATTAATTTATGAAAACGTACAGTAGATGCATTGACAATCAATACCGCATTACAAGAGATTTGTTAAAAATATGAACAAGTTAGTTATTAAAGGTGGTAACATAATAACTTTTAAAACACGTTTGCTATTTAGTTTATAAGGTTTTGTTTTGACCGTATTTTGGGGTTTTTTTACGACATTTCTACAGTAATTATATTGGAAATTAGGTTGATAATTCTTTCTAGTTTATCGTCTAAATAATCAACGAATCCCTTTAGAATGATTTTAATAGAACCCTAAATCAATAGAGCTTTCATTTTTGGGTGTTTAGAGGATTGCCTGTTTCAACCGACCTTGTAAGTTATCCGACCTAGGTCCGGTCCCGTGTGGGTCGGTTAAGAGGGGGTCTACTGTATGCTTCAAACCTCTTGAGGTATAGTGAGAGACACGTGACCGCCGTTACATTTTAGAAGTAAAATATTTATTATTTTATATACATTAAAGTTAAAAAACCATTATAGTGTGAACATTTTCCTTAGGTTATGTAATTAAATAGTTTAACTTGGTTAGACCTTTTAATGTGTTCATGTTTTTATAAAAGCCAAGGGACATCATTTGTTCCGAATTAAAATATTGGCCCTTATATTAGAAGGACAAAAGGACAATAATTCAAAGACAGCTTACAAACCATGCCTTTACTTTTACGGTAATTGCTGAACTACATGTACCAAGCAACCAATCAGATAAAAGTGGATTAAAAAAAAAATAACCTGTCATTTGAAATACTTGGATTTTTACCAACCTTTTCACAACCCAAATTTTAAGATGACACTGTATCATCGTTTTCTTTCAGACAATCCTAAGAGTCTGTTCTTCAAATCGTCCTTAAAGGCCTAGTCACATTCTAGAACATATTTTATACTTTCTGCCGATTTGTATTGTAAAATATGTTTATTAGTGTACTCTAAATTTTGCCTGGTTATAATAAAGATTAAAAAATATGTAATTAAATCTATTACATTAAATATCAAACCTAAGACATTTTTATGGTCGCACTGGCACAGATTCTATTAGGTCTTGTGAAATTTTATTATGATTAAGTTAAAATTATTAAGTTAAATTATATTACTTATCATGCCAGTAACCATAATTTATTAACAAAAAGACAATAATACTCACAAAAGCAAAAAACGCCACATTTTGATAGCTAATCAACTGTATAGAGCGGTAGCGTAGGCCTACAGCTGTGCGTCAGCTGTGGTCACTGGGAGGGTGAAAATGGAAAAATCTAAACGCTCACTGGCTCACTTTTGAGGCCGCCTATAGGCTAAATCAACAATTTATGAAAACACTTTAAATCTATAAAAGTTTATTTGAATCCTTCCCAACAACTTGCTCACAGAAAAAATTCCTTGACAAATAATACAAAATTTCCTCGCAGGTCAAATTTTTCATGTCAATTAAAAAATCCATAATTGAATATGCATAGTTTTTAATTTTTTTAAGCTACTTATTACTCACTTTTTTACTCAAGATTGGAATCATTGGCAAGATTATATTGTTTACTTCATTACTGCAAAGTTTCAGAATGTTATCTTAAATCTAACTATCTATTCAGACGGTGCAATTGAAACACTGTGAATTAAAATTCACACTAGTTACGCGCACCGGTCTGGCGGGTGGGACAGATGTTTATGGAAGTAGTGGTTTAATGTTTTAATGATATTTGATACCAAATAATTCAATAAGCTTCAGTTTACTTTTTGTTTTAGTCTAATCGGATGATCCAGTGTTTCTCAACCGGTGGTGCGCGGAGGCCTTTCTGCTGGTACGCAAGAGATTGAAGAAGTAGAACAAAGTAAAATATTAGGTCTACGAACGAACCCTATCCCATCGAACAGTAAAGTCGCACTTAATGCCTTAACTTTATTAACTTTTTCAGTATCTGTTTTGCTCATAAAATGCCAATTTCATACAAAATTTGAGGAACTATTGTTACTCTTTCATTTTAAGAGTAATTCTTTTTACAAAACTTTTGGCATTAAAAAATGTTCTTTCCATTAAAGAAATACTGCCAGTTTTTCCTCAGTAAGTTGATTCAGTGGTGTTACTATGGTTTGTAGTTGTACAATTTACTATCCAAACGTATTTTCTTTTGAACACACGATCTAATTATGTCGATCTGTTTTATAATTTTTTTATATGCTTAAATATAAGACCATTGGTGAAAATACAGTATACTTGGAATTACTATGAACTATTTATTTATGTTGATTTTTCAATATATTATATGAGAAATATGTAAAGTTCCAAATAACAGTTAGAGATTATTTTTCTCCATGCATACCCGGACATTTGTTATATTACAAAAGTCATATTCATATAGTTTTTTATTCAAATTGACTGGAAAATTATTGAGCAGAGCTGCGATGAACATAGGCCTATAATTTTTCAGATATCCTCATAATCAAAATTCGGTCTAAAAATGTACATTGACAAGTAAAATAAAATAATAAAAAAAACATAACCACTAAAGGTAACTATGAGCAATGTTGGAGGGGATCCCTCAGTGGTGGGGGAAGGGGTCCTTGCGATGGTATGCCAAATATTGAAAATGTGGTAGGTGGTACGCAAGCACCAAAAGGTTGGGAAACACTGGGATGATCCATTGCTGAGATATTGGGGTTTAAAGTCAGCCGCTTACAGATTTTAAGTGGCAGCCCCGCGTAGGTCCTGACACAAAGTTGGTTTATCTCTTAAATTGCACAATAGTTTAATATCCTTTGTTGGAGCTAATGATCATTAAAATAAAATAAATTTGAGGTGAGTTAAAAGACTTAAATTAAATTGAAATTTCAAAAAGAAATAAATGACATGATGAACTTTTTATCACGCAGTCAGTTTTAAATTAACAATGGCTCAAATGAAAGCGAAAGATCACTTGTGTGTTTTAAGACCAGAAAGAATATTTATAACCTGAGATTGAAGATTGTACATAAAATATCAATAGCTCAAATTAAAGCCATAAAATCACTGAATCTTTTAAGACCAAACATACGTCATGCTGTGATTAGAACCGGAGATATCAGAAAAACAAAACAAAAAATAGTTTTACTAGGAATCGCCCCTCAGGAATATATAGCGAAGAATTTATTCTGAGTATGTTTGAGAAGAAAACTGCATTTTGATAAGCGACTGTGGCATTTTCAACAGCCTGAAAATCTATTCTGTGATGCATCACAACACTACATTAATATTTTTGAAACTATCTTGTATACAATATGTGGATCCAAGATGGCGGCTGAAAATTAATACCCAATCAAAATGAAGTATTTACCACTCAACAACTAACGGCAGTAGTTTCAAAAAAAATCTTGGGAAATTTTTGTTTGGATACCATGAATACAATTTTCTTCAAAATCTGTTTCTATATTTTTGGCCCTGTGAACTTTGACCTTTGATACTCAAAGTTTCCCAAGGTTGCCACTCTAGCATCCATCATATTCTTGTTCAGTACATCAATTAGCACTAGAATCAATCATAAAATATGAGTCAAACCTAATCCAAAGTCACAAGGCTCGGCGATCGGACTATTAACAAAACAATATGTTACTACGGTACACCTTGGATTATTGGGATCCTGGGTTATCTGGACCGGTCTATCCGAGAAATTAAAAAAATTAAAATCACGGTAAAAACATGATTTTAGTGAATTTAAAGGTGAAATACAACTTCTAAAAGTAAAATATATATGTAATACATTACTGTATGCATTTGTAATCACGATAATCAATTGAAGGAATCGCTTTGCGTAAACAGTACATTACAGCATTTTCATGAACATAGTTTTTAGGGGTGGGCGAGTAGTGGATTTTGAAGTCGAGTTGAGTATTAAGGGGATCCGCCACCGATAATTCGGTATTTATTTATTTTTTGTCAAATTTTGGTTTTTATTTTTTTTAGATAGAACATCTATTTCTGAACTTGTATACAAAATTTTGGGCAAATTTGAGCAGTTTTTCATATTTAAAAAATTATTATTCGAAAATTGGTATTCCGAAGGTAGGTAAGTTTACTTAGTGCATCTGTGTCAGCTCAACTTTTGTAAGCCGATTCCCGAAAATTGTGTTTTCCCGCGTTTTTTAGCACAAATTGTTGAATAACTTTTTTACTACAAAAGACAATTGACTGATATTTTTACCAGTGTATCTTCATACTGTATTGATGATTTGTTGGTATAGAGAGCTTTGTACAGTAATTTTTTCATAGGTAAAAAAATGTTTATTTGAAAATAATAAAATGAAAAATATTGTTTTTTACGTAAACGTGTATAAATAATTTCCTATTTGTGTTACACTAGTTAAAATACCGGGGAATATTCCTATGATTACAATATACAAATTAAAAAAAAGATTGTTAAAATCCATCAAAAAATAAAAAAGTTATTCAAAAGTTTTTAAAATTAAAAAAACGTAAAAAAACTAAAAAAAAATAAATAAAACGTAATCAAAGGAAAAAAATGGAGTTGTTATATATATATTTATTCTTTTTAGGTTAATTTGAACCAGTTTTGGTAGGGGAACGCGCCAAAGTCGGACAGTGCCAAAGTCGGACAGCGCCAAATCGAGACTGTTTTTCCGTCCTGAGTTGGCGCTGTCCGACTTTGACGTTTCTGTGCAAAAATGAAACAGTCCCGGTTTGGCACCTGACGCTCCCGCCAAATCGGGACTGTTTCAAAACAGTCCTGAGTTGGCGCCGTCCGACTTTGACGTTTCTGTGCAAAAATGAAACAGTCCCGGTTTGGCACCTGACGCTCCCGCCAAATCGGGACTGTTTTAAAACAGTCTCGGTTTGGCGCCTCGCGCACAAACGAAACTAAGCACTTTTGGCCACATCCCGATTTATGTCATTGACTGTACTCTCCGCCATATTAGCCACACCCATCGCTGTATTTAAACCACACCCCCAAATTCTATTGGTTGTTTTATGAGAATTCCGCTCCTCCGTCAAGGGACATTTGAAACAGAACAGCTGGATACGTTTACACGATATTTTCTTAACTGTGGTGAACGTCCTCGTGATTTTTCTTGTTTATGAAGTGGCAGTTTTTTAATCGAGTTCGTGCAATGAGTCATTTAATATAGGCCTATTTTTAGATCCGCCATTAATCCGGTTTACCAAGACCAAGTTAGATAACATGTTTTTGTAATATATTCCTGGGTAATATTTAGGGCATTTTATTATGTCATACATTGACTGTCCCTGTTTAAAAAATCCCTGCAACATTTTTGTTAACTCTTGAGTTTAGTAAATTTTTTATGCGGCATGTCTTAAGAATAAGGAGGTGACTTACGGGAAAGTCTGAAAATTCTGAAACCATTTTATATTTTTACTACGAATTAACCAGAATTTACAATTGTTTTTCCATAACCACCCCTTTTTAGAAAGGAATTTAGACTTTTTGAGTTGAATGGCAGGTAATAACTCAAATATTTCCGGCCATCCTGGAAATACATCGGTAACTACGCCGGGATGACCTGATAGTTCTAAGGAATGTTGCAGTCGGAATGTGTTTTGGCCGTTCCAAGTGATAGAATTAATTTGTGCTTGTTGATTGTCGTGTCCGTTCTCAGTACCTGTGAATGACCTTTCTAATAACCTTTCTAAACTTCACGTCAAGTCCATTTTCTTAGTTACACGGCCGAATTGGCCGAATGGGGACGCGACGTGACGTGACGTGTAGCCTATAGCCTCTATCAATGCCATTCGCCCAAGCGGCTGTTATGAAAGCAAATTTTATACTAAAACTGTACAAAGTGCTGTTTTTGGCGTTCATTATTTATATTAATTATATTGATGCTTATCGCTTATAATATCTTATAAATGTCAGTAAGATGTATCCCCTTTAAAATAAAAGGGTTACGAATATATAAAAGTGTCAATATCAAACGTTAGAGTAACAGCAAACTTTAAGTTTATACCTTGTGTTTTATTAAGCATGTAACAAAAAAAATTTATATTTATCATATTTATCTGTATTCCATATATACTTAATTCTCACGCCAGGGGTACTTATTTAATCCGCTTTTCACCGCGACTTTGGATGTCGCATCCTCATGTGCGCATGCGATCGAGGACGTTACGTACCGTGCGAATGTGAATATGTATAGAACCCTCTCCGGAATCGCCGCATTGGCCGTATGTGGACGTCGGGGCCATAGCAGTTATGGGACCGTATATGCCTTCTATGGCCCCGTGTGGACGTACGTGACGTGTTTGTATAGCAGCACCTTTAAATTCGCAATATAAATATGTTGCAGAACTTACTATTACTAACTAAAATTTCAAACTTAGTTATATTTGAAAAATTAAGCAGCCACTCCAAGTTACGTATTGTGCAGTCAACTAATAAACAGTATACACCTAGTTAATTCACTTCAAGTAATTAAATTGGACTTAGAGAATAAAATATTACTTAACTTGTATGCCGAGTATGTGTTATACGCTTTGAAACTTTTGAAAAAAATAAATTTTCCAATCCTTTATTAGCTATGTTTCCAAACCTAGGTTTTAAGCTGAGTAAGCACAAAAATCTATTTAATTAAAATCTAACTAAAAAAATTAAAACCCTTTTGCTATTAAATTAGTTGTAAATCCGTATAAGGAATATGGAAGGGTTCTATTTCTCACCATAGTACTGTACTATCCATACTATACTATACCATACTACGGTATACCGTACTATACCATAGCGCTGTAATAGAAATTAAAGAAATATTTAAGAGTAGTTTTGAATTTTGAAACAATGTAGTAGTTCAATACATAAATTGAATTGGAAAATAAAACCCAATATTCAAATGTTGAATTGTAATTAATAGCCTTCGTTTGAAGAAAATGTACGCTTTATAGAGAAACTAGAACTCCAATTTTGTTTCTTTCATAGTAAATCCAGAAATATCAATTCAAATGTGCAATTAGACAAGTAAATTAAATCGGACATGTTTTAGGCGTGTTATAAAATTCCAACTAACATTATTTCAAAGATTTTTCTTTGGTTAAAGACCTATATCTTTAGTTCTTATCAAGCTATACAGTAAAATTGGGTCTAACAACTTTCTCTTAAAGAACCCTCGCTGTAATCTGAATCTGACTCATCTAATTTACTGAAATTAGATGAGTTTCAAGCGATCACGCTGTGGACTACCAACATAAATTTGATTTTTCCAAGGATTATCTCTAAATAAAGATCGATGGCTTTATTATTATAAATATTAGAGATCGCCTACGGGTCGAAAGGTCGAAATTCAATCAGATAATATTTTACTACAGTTTTTACTCATTGCTTCAATAAAACATATGACATTGGGCCGTATGCATAAAGTGAAGGAAAACCTTTTACTTGTGAAATTTCGAGGTAATCCTTCACAAGAAATGAATAAAAACTAGAGCAAAACCTTTTACTTCAAGTAAGAAGTAAATGAACAGTGATTCGGATCATTTACTCCGAACAGTAGTAAATGAGTATGCATAAAGTCGACCTTTTACTCGTACTGACAAGCAAATCCTTCAAATCTGATGCATCTAGTCTGTAGTAGACTCATCTCTGAAGTAAAGGTATATCCTGTGTGTAAGGTGGGCTGTCCTTCCATTTGATTATATTTATAAACATTTTTTTGTCACAGGCAGCACATCATCCGGATCGTCATCACTTGTGGTGCAGGAAAATAATGCAAAAAATAGCGTGAAACCAGAATTTTGATTTAGAAGGCTGGAAATTGGTCGAGAGGTCGTACATGGTACATACATACAGCTGGGATCATCATACTAAAATTCCCAAAAAAATCCCACTTGGGCAACATGCCGCCATCTTGAAAGAAAAATGTCCGGCCCGAGTTTCTCCCAACATTTTTTTAATTACCAAAAAAACCATTAGACGTACAAAAAATGTGTTAATCACGTGTTTTGTAGGAAATAAAATTTCCAATAAAATGAGTATAAATATGCACGAGAAATATTGATAGTAACTTTTGATATTATTAATTTACTAAAATGTAATTCTAATACCCCTTCCATAAGAAATACGTGTAAAATTTGATGTATAATACATTCCCTAGTGGGAGAATCCCTTTGACCTTTATTAATAATAAATTATACCCATAGAACCCTTATAAATATTTCAGTTATTTGACACGTCAATCATCGAAATTGGTTCACTATAAAGGCATGGGTAAGCTCACAAAAAAAATATTCCTTAACGAATTTTTACAAATGTTTCTAATGTATAAGCAATCATTTTTTCTGATCTTATCCATGCCTTTATAGTGAACCAATTTTGATTATTGAGGTGTCAAAAAACTGAAATTTCTAGCAAGATTCTATTGGTATAAGTGATTCACTAAGGTCTTAGGGATTCGCCTCCTAGGGAATGTATTTTACATAAAATTTTACATGTATTTATTATGGTAGAGGTATTACAATCACAACATTTTGGTAAATTAATAACATCAACAGTTATTAGCAATATTCCTTGTACATATTGATACTCATTTCATTGAAAATTTAATTTTCTACAAAAAACGCCATTTACACTTATTTCATATATTTTATGGTTTTCGTGATGATTAAAAATATGTTGAGAGATTCAGGGCACGGAAATGGTTTTTTCAAGGTGGCTTCATGTTGCCCAAGTGAGATTTTTTGCAAATTTTAGTACGATGATCTTAGCTGTATGTGAGAACTCTCCACCAATTTTCACGTTAAATTAAAATTCCAGAAACCAAAACTATTTTCCTGCATTATTGATGAAAACATGACTTTATTTACCACAATTAACAAATCAAAAAATTATAAGTCAGGCACATATAATGCCTGTTTTCAGAAAAAGTGCTTTGTTGTTTTGTGTTGAGAAAAACAGCCTCTCAATTGCTGTTATTGTTAGATAAATCAACTGTTGCATAGTTAAATCGGTGCACCAAACTAGGCAAAGTCCAAGAGAACAAGTTGATCATTTATTTGAGATTCGAAAGGTTTGCTTACAGATGAAAGTAAATCATTATACATTTTATGTGAAGGAAATGCTTTTCCTTCTACCTTTTAGTAGGAGCATTTGCTTTTACTTCTACCTTTTCTTTTTGAGCAAATACTCTTTTTTATGCATACTGCCCATTTTGTTGTTATACTTTTGATACTATTTCAATATTTTTCCTTTAAATGGTGACCTACAAGGTAATTTTAAGCCAATTTATGAATGAGAGATAAGCGTAGAATGATTGTGGCATGGGGTCGCCGGAATTGTACCCCCCGGATTTGTACCCCCCAGAAAAAACGCTACGTCATTTTGACGTCACAGGACGGGGGGTACAATTCCGGCCGCGAACTTTTAGGACGGATAAATTATTATGTATTTTAATCAACTGACATTTCACGGTTGGCTGAACAGCTGCATACTAGATATAAATCCAAACTTCTTAAGTCCGACCCCGGAATTGCACCCCCCGGATTTGTACCCCCCGGATTTGTACCCCCCGTCGCCAAATCTTCAAGTCCTACCCCGGATTTGTACCCCCCGTGGCCATATCCTTAAGTCTTACCCCGGATTTGTACCCCCTGGATTTGTACCCCCTGTGCTCAAATCCAGTTTGACCGACCATGGAAATATACCGGGTCAATATTCGTTGTTGTTGTTGACTTTTTTAATTAGTTCTCGTAAATCAACGGCTGTTCGTTAAGTTATCGCCTAATATTATTCTATGAATATGTCTTATTATTATTATATTGAGTAGTCTTATTCGTCATTAAGTAGGCTAGAAAATCTGTCGATAGTGATGAAAGTATTGGATAAAATATTGTTTTGAATATCTAAATTCATAAAAATTTTTAGTTTGATTATATATGTTTCACGTTTATGGTCTCGTATTTCGTTGGACTGTTTGCCATGAAACTTGATATAAATACGTAAAATGTCACGGAGGAGAATTTTAAGCCATTCATTTCGTCCTAACTCAATCGGGGGTACAAATCCGGGGGGTACAAATCCGGGGCAGTACTTGAAGATTTGGTGACGGGGGGTACAAATCCGGGGGGTACAAATCCGGGATAGTACTTGAAGATTTGGCGACGGGGGTACAAATCCGGGGGTACAATTCCGGGGTCTAAGATTCTGACCATGGGGGGTACAAATCCGGGGGGTACAGATCCGGGGTCGGACTTAAGAATATGACCACGGGGGGTACAAATTCGGGGGGTACAATTCCGGGGTCAGACTTAAGGGAAATAATTTAATTGCAAACCATTTAGGTGTTGATGATTTAATAATGTATTGGGGGGTACATTTCCAGTCGCGGGCTGTTTCTCCAGCGATTTAGGCCCCACCTGCTGTGACGTCAATATGACGTAGCGTTTTTTGTAGGGGGTACAAATCCGGGGGGTACAAATCCGCTACCCCGTGGAACGATCTTGTAATATTGTTACTATAATATTATTGGCCGACGGATGGGTCGCCGGAATTTTACCCCCCGGTTTTGTACACCCACAGAAAAAACGCCTACGTCATTTTGACGTCACAGATCGGGGGGTACGATTCTGGGCGCGAACTTTTAGGACGGATAAATTACTATGAATTTTAATAAACTGACGTTTCACGGTTGTCTGAACAGTTGTATAATTGGTATAAATCCAATTAAACCTGGCTTCTTAAGTCCGACCCCAGAATTGTACACCAGGATTTGTACCCACGTTTTTAAAATAAAACTAACATTTTTAACAAATTAATTGAAAAAGAGATTCAACCTTATTAGGTGTTCAACGATCAATCTGGAATGTAATAGAACTCTACGTAGAAGGGCGGAAGTACATAACAGTTTTCTTGCTGCGTTGGGGTTTCCCGAGAGGCAGGTTTTCAAAAAATATTTTCAAATGCCCTTAGAATTCTTGAGTGGACCTGATGGAATGTACCGTTCCTCCCTCTGTAGGTTTATTTAATGGGCTTTTGGCGTTTTCATTGGATATAGTTTTCTTTATTTGATTGAACATGTTCTTCGTATTATTTCCTGTCGTTAGCCACCGAATCACTTTTTTAGTTATTGTAAAACTGCAGTAGCAAACGACTACTGCAGTTGGACTACGACTTTTTTAGTTGGATTGAAACTGCAGTAGCCAAACGACTACTCTAGGATCACTTGACGTTAGAAGGTATCTAAACCATTTTTGTATTATTGAATAACTTTACCACAATTTGTTCCTTGTTTCATTTTTTTGTACATCTTCTTAGTTTCAATATCTTAATGTTATTTCAATATTTTCTTTAAAAAATCTTCAACATTATAAAATATTCCTTCCATGAGAATCATTTTCAATTTTTTCTTAAAATTTTTAATTTCTTTTTCTTTTTTTAGATGTGATGGTAATTTATTATATAATTTGATTCCATTTATTTTGAAAATTCTATGTTCTATGTGTTGTTTTGAAATTATGTATTTTGTGTTTTGTCATGTTGCTATGTATTTCGTTTCTCGATATTAATTGAAATTTCATTTTTTTACACCATTGCAAAATGTTATGTGAATTTATATAACTTTTAATTTCAAGGTTAGATTTATCATGGTCTTTTATAATTATTGTTGTGTCATCAGCAAAAAAACATAAATTTGAGTTTGACACGGAATCATTGATATTATTGACTTATATTATAAAAAGGACTGGACCTAAAACCGATCCTTGTGGTACTCCAGCAGTTATTTCCAATTAATTTATATAATAAATAAAGTTACTGTATAAGTTTTGTTGTTATTTAAAATACCTTAGTACTTTGGTAAATCACATTGGATGCAAAAAATTTGAATGGGCACCTACTTATTTTATAGACTACGCTATTATAGATATATTTTATAAATATATTTTACGTTTTCCTTTTTGAATTTTCTAAATTGCCAAACATACATTCTAGAACCTATACATTTAACAGACAATACCTGACCGTTAACAAAAAGGCTTTAAATATTTACATACTGTATTTATAAATCCGAAAAATAAATTTGGAACTTATATGGTCCAAAAAGGACTAATGTGTTTATATAATGAGAACCTTGTGGTCCGAGCCTTGGTAGGTATCATTTCATGTTTACCACTTCATCCAATTACTATAAAACATGTTAGTGTCAATTTTTATAAATGCACATTTTTATTGCTCCATGCGAACATTATCCCACATGCCGTATTTGTCCTACATGGCTGTATAGTTTGTATACAGCTGTACGGTGCGGTAAGGTTGTTTGTTTATTTTTTTGTTTATTTGGTTGCTATCATGGCAACTTCAAATGTAAAGTGTTTCGACTTTAAAAAAATTCATTAACTTATTAGAATTTCTCTAGCTAAGTAACCTACATGAGACTTTTTTAAGTCAGAAATTAGATATTTCAAGACTTTTATGGTAATCCTGGTAGCCGTTTTTAAGATAATTGAGCAAGCAAGAGTATTCACATATATTTATTGCTCATAATTTAAGTACGGGTATAGGATTTATTCATTTTTTTGTATGAAGAAATGAATTTACCAAATAGGATATTTTTCATTTATTGTCGAAAATGGGTTGTATTTAACTTTTATCAATTTAAATTAATACAATCTAAATTCAATCACAATTAAAAATCCAATTAAATTCAATTAAATTAAAAATCACATTATTGGCCCATTAATAGCTAATATTAAAATTCTGCCTACCTCATATTTAATTACAGAGGGTAAAAAATGAAACACAATTAAAATTCTTGAGATTGTAAAATTAATTTTTAATAAATTACGTAGCATATTTAGTTCAAAAGGAAATTAATTACATTATTCAACAATGAGTGCAGAAAAACCAATTATGAACGAGAAAAGGGTTGGATTAAACGTAAAATTATTCTTAAATTATATACAATCTGATAATTTAAAATCGCAATACTAGCCCATTGTAATCGTCCCCTTTACAGCGAGCCAATGAGAACAAAGGGGAGGAGCCCGGTACAGTAAGGTTCAAAAACAAAACCGTCCGGGTTTGGCGCTGTCCGACTTTGACGTTTCTGTGCAAAAATGAAACAGTCTGGGTTTGGCACCTGACGCTCCCGCCAAATCGGGACTGTTTCAAAACAGTCCTGAGTTGGCGCCATCCGACTTTGACGTTTCTGTGCAAAAATGAAACAGTCCCGGTTTGGCACCTGACGCTCCCGCCAAATCGAGACTGTTTCAAAACAGTCCGGGTTTGGCGCTGTCTGACTTTGGCACTGTCCGACTTTGGTGTTTTGGGAATTTTAAACAGTCCCGATTTGGCGCTGTCCGACTTTGGTAGCGTCCCTTTGGTAGTCAAACTTTTATTTATCCAAAAAAATCAAAAAATATCCCGTATTGGTGGCGGATCCCCTTAAGCCAAATACTCGAGTATCGAGTCGAGTCGAGTCGAGTAGTTGTTTGTGAAAAGTAATGAAATCTTTTTTTTAAGTATTTAGGTCTTTGAATTACAGATAATTAAAATCTTTCTTCAATTTTACTTCATTGCATAAACCCTACTTTTAAATGAATAAGTTGACTATGCTAAATCACTCAAAACAACAAATCACTTAATGTAACATGATCACAAAATAAAATTATGTAGAAAATGCATAGTTGTAAAATTTAAGCAGTAATAAGATTTTATTATTAGTTTATTATTTTAAGAATCCAAAACAGGTTTATAGTTCCCCTAAAAATAATTGTTGGCCCTAATTAAAACCTTAGCCAAGGAATTGTGGAAGAAAGAATTAAAAACATGGGTACGTACAAACTCGCCAACATTTTTGGGACTGTTTCTAATATACAAACTCGCCAACTTTTAATTAGGTGCAAAAACTAGGGTCAGGAATCCGGCCGGCCACATACAAACTCGCCAACTTTTGACCGCGGGCAGGTACCTCTCCCTCTTCCCCTCCCCCGGCTTGGTGACAATTTGTTAGCCGGACCCCTGCGTACATACCTTCGCTACTGCACCTGCATTCAACTCTATATTCCTTAAGAATTACACTACTTAATTGCTACTTAACGACTGTATTCTATAGCATTGAAATTACCTGTAGTTCAAGCAATTCAAATACAAATTTTAGTCAAATTAACTATAATTAAATAAATATTAAGCATATGGAACATGTTGGTTTTAAAACCTTCATGGTAATAAACGTTTAAAACCATATAAGAGAATGATAAATACAGTACAGCATATTTATTACTAATTGCGACATATTAAAGACACCGATGAAACTGTTACAAGGTGACTAGTCGTCGATTTTCGTTGATTTTGCAGCAGTAATCTTCACTTTTCGTTTTGCGCTGAGACTCATTTTGCAAAATTAACAACAATCGATGACTAGACACCTTACAGTTTCATCGGCGTCTTAACATGGGGTAATTCATAGTAAATATGCTGTACTGTTTTTATCTGGTGGGGATTAATGTCCGCACTATTGAATACTACGTTCATAGGACCGTCCTCGTAATTAGATCAGTTCGTAAAACTGTTAACCGAGGAAATTATGGTTCGGATTCCACGTTAAAATGTAGGTCCCTTAGTTGTCGTTGGCTGTTGGGCTATTAATTAACAGTCCTGTCGAAGGAACATGTCGGCCTTAGTCAGTACCAAGACTACAAGAACGCGCCACTATCATCCTTCATTCATCTCTTCATTCTGTTAAAATACCTACCTGGGTAGGTCGCCACTTCAAGTAATGTATCTAATGTATCTAACGTTTTAAAACCAACATGTTCCAAATGGTTAATAATCATTTAATTATAATTATTTTGACTAAAATTTGTATTTGACTTGCTTGAACTACAGGTGATTTCAATGCTATAGAATACAGTAGTTAAGTAGCAATGTTAAGTATAATCTATATCTATAAAAGAGGAAGTATGTGTGTGTGTGTGTGGGTATGGTCCCTATAGATGCCCAAACCGCCCAACGGATTTTTATGAAATTTGCAGGGATTGTTTACCATGTTCCCAGGATGGTTTTTGTCAAGTTTGGTGTAAATCCATCCACAGGGATCTGCCCCACGGGCTCCTAAAGATACCATGTTATTCAAATGAGCTTTTGGTTTGTTTACAAAAAACATATGATTATACTTAAAACTCCAATACACTGTTCTATTTAATAAAAAAAACAATTTTCATACCTAGCATTAATCAATATGATATTTTTTATTTAAATATTTAATTATCATGGGCGCAGCAACGCGCGCCGGGTAACGCTAGTTCTGAATAAATATAGACTTGAATGCAGGTGCAGTAGTGGAGGTCTGTACGCAGGGGTCCCGGCTAACAAATTGTCACTGAGCCGGGGGAGGGGAAGAGGGAGAGGCTTCCCTGCCCACGGTCAAAAGTTGGCGAGTTTGAATGTGGCCGGCCGGATTCCTGACCCTAGTTTTTGCACCTAATTAAAAGTTGGCGAGTTTGTATATTAAAAACCGTCCCAAAAATGTTGGCGAGTTTGTATGCAGCCTAAAAACATCAGGGAGGAGAACTATGCCCAGTTATTTGTTTACCTCTCTAAACCCAACCCCATCCCCTTGCCTGACTGCTGATCTATTGTTTTTTGACATCCAATCACTTGAGCACGAGTGACACAGCTGCGACCAGATAAGAATAAGATGTCCCCCATACAAAAATTACAAAACCTTAACTAATTGTTTTATGAAGTCCACTTTACCAATGAAGTCCACAATTTTCTTTTCATTTTTACAAATCAAATGAGACAGAAATGAAGGCTGTGTATCATTCAAAAGATAAAATATGATTACAAATTTGAAGTTGTTAAGTGTAAGGTCAGAGCTAAATATAGCTGTAAGTTTTCAATTTCCGAATTCTGAGACATCTCTCAGAATATGGTATTTCTAGATAACTGTCAAAATCCATTCTTCTATGAGTTAATGAAATATTGTCGAAGTTATTGTTATGAAAACCTCGTGGACGGCTGCGAAAAACGATAGCGCATATCTTTCGGTCGCGGATAAACGGCAGATGTAGCTTTGCAAAACTCGCGATCTGCCGCGAAATACGATCGCGCGTATTTGCCGATCGCCGAAAATCGGCAAATTAGCGTTGCTAAAGTCGCGGTCGGCCGCGAAATACGAGCGCGCGTACTTGCCGATCGCCGAAAATCGGCAAATGTAGCCTTGCAAAAGTCGCCGTATCCGCGAAAAACGATCGCGTGTATTTGACGATCGTAAATAAACGAAATGCAACTTTGCGAAACTAGCGATCGGCCGTAAAAAAACAGTCACGCGTATTTGCCGGCCACAAATGAACAGAAAATGCTGCTTCTTGTGAAACTAGCGAGCGGCTGCGATAAACAATCTGCCAATTGCGAATAAACGGCAGACGTAACTTTGCGTAACTCGCGATCGGCTGTAAAATTTTATCGCACAAACGTAAATCGAACGTAAATTCGGCCGCCGCGTAAACGGCGGGGGTAACTAACTACTCGACTCGACAAGTCGAGTAGTTGGAACTACTCGAACCTACCTCGAGTAGTACCTAGCAACTACCCGAGTAATTACTCGACTGTCGAGTACTCGCCCACCCCTAATAGTTTTACTGTAATAAATTTTGAGTTACTTTAAGTTTTGTCATGATTATTTCAAGTTTGAGTTATTTTGAGTGAGGCTATAATTATTTTATCTTAATAAATATTTTAATCTGGCATTTTATTCCAAACCTAAACCGTGAGTACAGTAAAAGTTAACATTATATTCGTATGATTAAAAATAAAGTTTAGTTCTTAAATTTGTTTCAAATTTAAACCCCCCTAAAATTTAGGAGATGAACATGTTGTACAGTCTATTCACGCCGTTTGCAGCATCAATTTACCAGGGGCTAGGGTACGTGATCGCTATAGGCAATGTTGTAATGACCTCGGGATTGATTAACCAGATTTTTTGTTATCCAGATTGGTGTTCTGCCATACTAATCCGGATAATGTGAGGTATACTGTATTACCATAAGTTTTCACATTAAAAACTATTAGGATTATTTTAAACTGGTTTGAACTAAGTTGGAGAAACGGCCCCTTTATGTCCTTAACTCAACTTAACTTTACTTAACTTTATGAGAGTTAACTCAAACTGATAAATAAAATACTCATAATATATATTCATAAAATTAATTTTTTAGGATTTGGCTATACATTACCTCAAATATTATCAGGTATTTTTCATACAAGACATGAAGTTTCAGCATTCCTTACCAGCGAGAAGGCGCACCAGTCCAAAGAGAAGTTGTACTGTTTGAAGAAACGTTCAACTGAAGTGTGCTTGAAGTCCGGACAGTTGGTCTGGCCCTTGGACTGCAGAGGACTGACCTCCTTCTGTAGATCCAGCAGTGTCTGGGAGAACGGGGCTCTGCTGCCAATGTGCATCACTACCCTGCCAACACAACATCAAACTCCTCCAATGATCCACATTCTTATAGCAAATTTTATTGTGTTACTCAGCCCTGCGTTTGGTGTTGTAGAATCTCACAATGTGGACAATGACCCTGCTGGGTTTGAGGAATGTCATGTTTTTCTACATACACTGGGGGGAAGAAGAAAGCCCAAAAAACAGCTATAAATTGTATAATAGTTTGTATTTAAACTCATTAATGGTCCAAATAAAGGTATATATAAACCTAAAATAACTTCAAAACATTAATGTCTTCAAAATGGAAATAGATTACAAACTACATTGTCCGTAATGCAAAAACTGATGTGCTAGCACCAAATACAAAGGTGTCGAGTTACCAGAAGACAAGTAATTGAGACTCTACTGTATATTAATTTCTATGCTAATGTTATCATAATTATCATGCTAATGAAATCATAATTAGTTTGATATTATTCAGCATGAGCTTAAGTGGGTTCACTGCCTACAAAAGTTTTCAGTTTCCTTCAAAACTGGCAACAACATTAGGATCTACAGCCCGGTAAGATTATGTTGGTTTTGTTACAGACATATCACTATTTGCTACATATGGGATTATTTTGTAGCAATTGGCCTTCTTACAAAGCAACTATTTAAATAAAAAATATTAAAATTGTATTTCCAATGGGATTTCTTATCAATATTACCTTGCTTTAAAAAATTGTATGACTCTTAGATACAATGATAGATATGCACTCACCATGACGTGTACATTATAGGTGTATGTGAGAAGGATGGTCAGCCAATCTATATCAAAGTGCAGCATGCTGGAGTTTAACCTGGAAGATCTTGGGACTGATTTTAAAACTATGTTGGGTTCCTGTGATTAAACAACATGGAAAACTGTATACCCTCCCAACAGTTGCACTCACACAGATCCCCAAAATTAATCCACCCATTAATGAAGACTCAAAATTCAAATTGGGGAAGTAAAATACTGTTTTACATCTAGGATATAGAGTTTTGACCACCACAAGAATATATTTTGATTTTTGCGGACATTTGCCATCACTGATCAGTGATCAGTGATGGCAAATGTCCGCAAAAATCAAAATAAAAAATTACCATCACCAACAATGGATTTAAAGGAAAGGACAAGAATATAGCTGACATACCCTTCCCCTTCAGTAGGGTTGAGAGGTAGCCTGGCGCCCAGCTGAACCGCAGAGGCCAGGAACGTGATGTACAGGTCGTCCTGACTGTCCGGCCACAGTGTGCGGCGGAACACGTCCAGCAACCGGTTGTAGCGGTCCGACTCCAGCAGGTCCTCTACATTCAACTTGTCCACCTTCAGGTGCACCTCGTACAGAGCAGGGTCTGCACCAACACACAGTTACATAGGGCCAGTCTGGAAAAAACTTTTTCCAGACATAAAACTTTGCCAGACTGCAATTAGAGGAAACGGAAGGAAACAATCAGCTGATTTGCAGCAATTCGACGTTTAATGCGTGTTTATTGGTTACTTTTTAAAGGAGTGTAGTGGTAGCACTGGAGCAGTAGCTAATGTTAGTTTTAGCGAATTTCCTTAAAGGAATAAGCTATTACGGTAGTACTCATGGTAAGACCTAAGTCCGAGACCATGTTAACTTTTCATTTTGTGGTCCCCAGAAGCAAAAAACACCATTCGTTTGAATTTATATATATATATATATCTATATATATCTTTATATATATACATATATATATATCTATATTTTTACAGAGTACCCTTTCTTGTTCATAATTAAATATTTATTTAATTAAAATTGACGACATGTTTCGGCTCTTGGCCATTTTCATAGTCAAAACAAAAACCTAACCTAATATTATAAAGTTAAAAATTATGATGTTTATGAGAACAGACTTTTCTTATTTGTAGTATAGTATAGAAATATTAAGATGCTTGACGTTGTTTTCTTATATATGTCTCACTTTTTCATATATTCATAATACCCTATAACACTGTACTTAATAAAGCAATACGGAAAACGTTTGAAAAGAAGAAATACTGTTTAAGCTTCAGAACAAGAAACAATTCTTTCTATTTAATTTAACAATAAAATTAATCAAAGCAACAACAATAATAGATATGATTACAACAAATCTGATATTTATCAGATAAATTGTTCTACCTGCAACAAATTCTATATTGGACAAACTGGAAGGTCTTTCTGTTCGCACTTTAAAGAACACATACAAGCACTCAAAAGCAATAATAACACCACTATGAAAAGTACCTTCGCAGAACACTTGTTAAACACTAATCATGAATACAAAAGCATGAAGGACAATCTGAAAATAGTAGAATATTTAAAAAAGGGGGACAAAATGAATTCAAAAGAAAATTATTACATATATTTAAGTTACAAAAAAGAACCCCAAAACTTATAAATACCCATATTGAAACAAACAACCCAATATATGAAAAAGTGAGACATATATAAGAAAACAACGTCAAGCATCTTAATATTTCTATACTATACTACAAATAAGAAACGTCTGTTCTCATAAACATTATAATTTTTAACTTTATAATATTAGGTTAGGTTTTTGTTTTGACTATGAAAATGGCCAAGAGCAGAAACATGTCGTCAATTTTAATTAAATAAATATTTAATTATGAACAAGAAAGGGTACTCTGTTTGTAAAAGTGATAATCTCTCTAATTATTATAGTAGCCCTAACAAGTGAATATAATTTATTTTATATATCTATATATATGTCTGTTAACACGATAGCGGCCGTAAATGAGCCTACATATGCAATAGGGATCCAAACCACTGCATAGTCAAACTGAGAAAAACAAGGTTAAGTTTTCTACTTCATTATTAATTCCTGTCTAATTTTAACGTTGTAAATTTGCATTGTATGTATAAAAGTGACTCTCCTCTGTTTATAAATGATAGGTTTAATGACATAGTCCATATATTCCCTTTGTTATTATTGTTTTGTGGCTTGGATCCTTTTTTAATAAAGACGTTTAGGGCAATGTATACATTGTTTAGAGGGTCCAAGCCACAGGTGTTGTGTTGTGTCATTTTTCAGGTGATTTTGCAAACAAGATCCAGTCAACCAAATCCAAAAAACAAGAAAGAAGCTACAAATACAAAAAATAAGTTACAAACAAACTCAATAATCTTCTTATGCCATTCACTAGTTATTTGTAATTTACTCTTGTCCTTGTAATTGTAAGTAATAACTAGGTAATCTCTCATAGAACAAGCCATTGGATCCTTATTGCTAAATCTGAAAGTATCTTTACAGATATGTGGGTTGGTTCCAAGCAAGATTTTACTGCTTAAATAAGCTAATTTTGGTCAGATCTTTTTTGCATAAAAGAAATCAATGTTTCTTTTATTTGGAACTTACCAAAACACAAAAATTTAATATTTGTGGGTTGGATCCCTATTGCATATGTAGGCTCAAATATGGTCCGATCTTAATGAAATTTGTTACAGGCGTGTAAAGTGGTAATCACTCGGACGAGTTCGTGAACCAGCCCGATCGGACCACCGGAAGGGGGGGTAAAGGGGGATAAACCCCCCAAAAATGGGTTTTTTGAGTTTTTCACATAGAAAAATAAAATTTATCAAATTTTTGTTGGCACCATTGAATTCAGCTCAAAAAAAAACAAACAATTTAGTATTTTGAATCTCTGCTCTGTGTCCATTGGTTACCGAGATACTGAAAGTGGTAAACACAGTACGTTGTCTCAATGTTAACCTTATGGGAAATAAGTAAAATTCTATATCTCGCTTATTTCTCAACATATCTTGATAAAACTTGGTAAATGACTTCTTCTAGTTCAGATCTACTAGATATTGAATTAAAACCAACCAGTTTAAACATACCTGTAGCAGCAAACCTGCATACTCATTCCCCATGTTATTCTTATGGAGCTTACTAAAACATGTCAAGTCTTGCTATGTTGGATTGAAATATGTTGTTTTGCACTTGAAATTCGCTGAGTATGCAGGTCTGCTGCAACGGGGGTATTGTTTATTATAGGTTAGGTTTGAAGGATTGAGGAACATATTGGTTTATGCAAGGAATAGTTATTATGTAGTACATCCATAAATTATGTATCGCTAAATTTGGCATTTTCAAACCCCCCGCTCCCCCCCCCCCCTGTAACAGACTTGTAACACTGGCACTAACCCCCCCCCCCTCAAAAATTACGTAACACTGTGCTATCACCCCCCCCCCCTAAAAAGTCAAAAATTATGCTTCGAAGATAATTGAACATTTTTTAAAGAATTTAAGGCATTAATTATTAAGATAGTTACATAACGTTACGTTGAACCCCCCTCCCACCCTTGTAACGGTGCATAATGCTGCCGAACACCCCCCCCTTCCCCCCGAGGGTTGTTACATAATTTATGGACACCCCTAAATGAAAGTACTATGTTTGGAAGTATGTTGTTGAAAGTAGTTTGTTTTTCTATGTTTGAAAGTATGTTTTTCTGAGTAGTATGATGAAAAGTATCGTACGTTACACGGCCAGTAAGTTTTACTGTACTCGCACAAAAATCCCGCACTCGCTTCCACTCGCATGGGAAATATTATGCTCTTCCAATAAAACAGTAGTATAGTTGTAATGAGTTAGTCATTACATCTAAATGAAGCCACAAACCAAGTTTTATTAAGTTATGTGAGAAGTAAGCGAGATATAGAATTTTATTGTGCTAACATATTTATATACATATATGTTTGTACATAAATTCAAATGAATGTTTTTTTTTATTCTGGGGGCCACACCCAAAAAATTAGTCTTGGGCTCAGGTCTTACCATGAGACCTACGGTAATAGCTTCTCCCCTACGATGGAAATTCGCTTAAAAACTTGTAGATTGAACAATGATAATCCATTTTACATCAAGTTTATAAATAATCACGACTTCATTAAAACTTTTCATGAACTATTTTACATTTAACATTTTTAAACTGAAGTGTCAAAAAAAACTAAGGTAAATAATAAGTAATCATAACACAAAACTTCAAACATAGAATAAATAATTATAGGGTACATCATATCAAAGATATTTGCCTCTAAACAAAATATGTTGATGAAAGTAGAAACTTATCTTTACTACCTGCTCCCAATAATTTGCCATTTTATAATAAACATACCATCTTTTTCAAGGACATTCATCTTGATCTCTCTTCGACAAACTTCATAGTTTTCCCGGTTCAGACCAATCACTTGAATCTGAAAAAGAGAAAATGGCATATTTGTCAAGAAACAATGAGAAAATCCTGAATGTATAGTTGTTTAAGAAAGGATGAATGAGTAGCAAAGCTTCATTGAAAGAAGTAAAATTTCTAACTAATTTAGTGAACTTATTTTATCACTATATCTATACCACTATTTTAACATACAGACACCATCTTGGCGTATTTTAAGATGAATTTGATTGAAAGATGAGTGTACAATGCAGTTGTAGCAGTCAGACTCCAGCACGTCAACATTCAACTCTGACAAATTTTGGTTTGAAGGATATGGCAGTTTTGTTGCATAATTCATAAAGGTCATTAATTCATTTGCCAGGGTTATTAATCGATAGCCCAATAACCAATTGCATCTGGGGTTTATACTGTTCACGATGGAGCAAAGATGTTCATGACTTACAATAAAATCACGATAATTTCATAGACTTTAATATTTCAACAAGTTCAATAATGTTTGACTTATTTGATGTTTAATAATGTTTGATTTTTAATGTTTGACGCTTGTACTATTCTCAGTGAATAAGTAAATAAAGAAATATTGTCTATTTTCAACTATTTTAAATCAAAAGAGTATTGAAACTTACCTGAAGGTCTTTCTGTTGCGCTGGAGGGGCGCCATACACAAAACCTCGATTATGCCGATCACTATATGTGTAAAACATCCATGAAGGAAGGTCTGGAGCATTCAATAGTGAAGGGCGATAAGAGAACTGATTTCCCACGTATGAGCCTATGACAACGACAATGAATTATCAGAATAAATTTCTAATCAGATTTACCATTAGTTAAAAAACTAGGAATAAATGAATATTGTTATCCCAATAGCACAACAACAGACCACACAATGTCACTGTCACAAAAACAACTGCAATCAGATAAACCTCCCATTGGTGCCCTCTTACAAGTGTTACTTGTACTTGTGGCCATGGCAGGTCCCAATGCCAAGTATGATGAAGCACACTTGAAATTATGGAATTCTTGAATTTCAACAAAAATCAGACAGATCGCTCATCAAGTTTAATGTAGGTATAGTAACAAGGTCAGGTGTAATTTTTCTACTATCTAAATCTATATATTTAGCACATCTATTATAAAATGTTAAGGTAATTTTATTAGGACCTGGAGACCGCTCTTCGCTCCGGGGAAAACAGTAACATTTAAAAAAATTAAGTTTATATCGCTCCTCACCAATGACAAGATCAATAACTATGTGGTTTGATTTCATTATGTTTCAATTATTCAATTTATTTATAGGTTATTGATAATTTCACTTTTGAGATTGGTGATTTCACATTCCTGGCCACCCTCCACCTTTCGTGATCAGCTCCACCCATCAGATTTTATCACTGCTAGAGAGAGGTCTGGCTGTACCACTCTCAAAAATACAGCCTGGAAAGTGAGTCTCGAGGAGAGATTTGACACTTCCGTAAACTTCTAGAAGTATTATCTCCTCCCATGGCTTGCCTTATGGTTCTTTGGAAACTAATTGAAGGTGTCCTCCATAAAACGTTCAAAGCGACACAATTTCAAAATCGGAGCTATTCAGAGAAAAAGGTTCTCTAGGACCTAAGCTGCACCGTAGTATACTTTGTTTTGAGGATATTTGAGTTGGCAGCCCTGATTTCGTCTGTCAAAGTTGGCGTGCTTCGCGGGACTGCACGGCCTTTTTGGGGTATAACGTTCTATTTGCCGAAAGATGGACTCCCCGCCGGTCGTTGTGTTGTCACCCAGCGACCAAAATCATGTAATAAAAATAAAACATAATATGAAGTAAATATTGGAAAATGGAAGGATAAGACCAGGAAGGAATATAGAAAAGCTGGATTACCTTATATTTTAAAAACTAAAGAGCCGAGGCCTGGAAAGTTGCTCCCAAAAGAAGAGAGTAGAATACCACATTTGGATGACTTTTAGCAAAATGACGAATTGCAATATGTAGCAATATTATATTTTTGTACTTTTATATAAATAAAATTGTTTTATATTCAATTTTACTTTAGTTTATGTTGGTATTCCTACACTCTCTGATGTTTTCTTCCAAAGCAGAAGAGCAGTCCGTCACAGAACGTTTCAACGCCAGTCATTTAGAACGTTATAACCCCCAAAAAAACATGTAAAATGCTTTAAAATGCTTAACGGCAAGTAAAAATTTAATATAAGGCTACATTATGATGTTATAAATAGGGTATTAAAAAATTATACATGATTATAAGTTATAACCTTCAAAGAACCGCAAATTTTAGAATTCAACTTTCAACGCTTGATTACTCGAAACTAGGTTTTTGTCGCTTAGAATGTTTTACGGGGGACCCCTTCGATTGGTTTGGAGGCTAACACTTGCTGTAGTCTAGCTGCTGCGCTGAGTCCGTTTACCTCTTGTGTAAACTGCCTCCAGAAATTCTGTTTGGCTTTCTTGATGGCAAGACTTAAATATTCTGTAAGTGCCTTGTAATATGGCTCTAAGATACAGGTCCATTTACATTGGTAATGTGAAAATGAAGAATTTTAGGCTATAATCTAGTAGGTCTCAACTAGATGAAGCCACATAACAAATTTTATCAAGACAACTGGACATGCGCTGTTCAGCAGCTATAAATTTTTGTTTAGTCTGCTGATAAAACAATGTTTATTATTATAAGGTGAGCTTTGGAATTTCTATTTCCATGTTAAATTTTAAGGACAAATACGAAACTTGAAGTGTATTTAGGACTCTTGCCTTTTGTCCTACTTCCATTAATTTTATTTCCTGAAAAACGTGCTTACGGATGACTGAATGAATGAATGAAAAATAGTATATTACGTTACTAGGCTGGGAAGTAATGTTTTGCCGGAAGAGCATGATAGTTCCCGCACGAGCGAAAGCGATTGCGGGATTCTTATGCGAGTGCGGCAAAACTTCCTGGCCATGTAACGTACGATATTTTTCATCATATTACGCAGAAAAAAACATACTTTCAATCATAATGTAGTCCTTGCATAAACAAACGTTTCTCAATCCTTCAAACCTTACCTATAACAAACAGAACAAACATTTGCTACGGATGCAGTGCAAACACTAGATAGAATTAATTCCTCTAAAATGTAACGAATAAACAAGCATTAAACGTCGGTTTGCTGCAAATCACCTGATTGTTTACTTCCGTTCTTTCTGACCTAGGGCGGATAAGAGTTTATTATAACTCTTATTAAGAGTTTATAAAAAGTTTATCAGGCCTAGGCCGTCAATGGGTAACTTTCGAGCCAACAAAAAGGAACTGAAAACAGATGTTTCTGTGTTAGTATGATGAAAAGTGTTTTATTTTACAATCAAAGTAATCAATAGTCTATATAAATATTTACACTTTTAGAACAATGGTCTTAAGACCGTCTGTCCAGTTGGCCATTCCGAAAAAAATCTATTTGAAGATCTATTGAAGAGTCTACATAAAACACACAACACAAAGTTCCTGAAAATATAAATAAACACTATGTATATAAAACAATTTAAGATAGCTTAAAACATTATCTCTATAACAAGAAGTTTTACACTGTTGATAAATTTCTGAATGACAATGGAGAATTGGTTTAATCTCATAGAAATATATTTACTAATGTATTTTTTTAATATATTTGTGACGATTGCACCTGTTTGATATTACTTTGTATAATCACCCATGGATCCAACAGTTTATTTATTCAATTACTTGAGATATTTGTCTTTAACACAAAATAAACAAATAAAACCCCAATATATTTCAAATTTTTTATTTATTTTTTTATTTGCAATTAAATTCTTTAACCCACTGCCACCTCTCCTACCATGCCCCTTTCGTAAAATTGCCCAATTTTAGCCAATTTTTTCGTTCAAATATTCGTAAAATTCCTCCGAGTTCAAATAATATATTTTGCCAAACCAGCGCTTCCTGATATTTGCCAAGATGGGACATACAACTACAAAGTGAAACACAGTTTCAATCTCATGTAAATTACATAAACTGCAAGAATAATTTATTGTTTGGCAACCCGGGTTTTAATTTAGATTTTCAAGTTCTGCTCGAGCTTTCATAATCCACGAGATAAGACCAACATCATTGTCATCAGTCAGAAAGCTCCTAGGGCCCAGGTCAAGGTCGACGGTGAGGATTTGCTGATGATATTGCGACGTAAGCGCCCTGCCGACTATTTCATTCCTCCAACTAATCCTCGCCGCCTCCACTACATTAACTAACTGGTTCAAAACAAAACTCGAATCAGCTGAGCTAAAATCTACATTCATCCCAACCTTTTGCCCAAGCAGTTTCCATTCTTTAGCCCAAAAAATGTTTCTTTCGATTACACATTTTGCGACAACTTTAGGTAAGCGATAATCTGCCAAGTCTAGCACTTTATAAATATAATTTAAATTCAGTTTTAATGTAAAGAAATTAATTTTTTCAAATCCGGTTTCTAAATACAGTAGACGCCCTCTAATTCGGCCACCTCGGGACCGAACCACCGGCCGGACTACAAAATGGCCGGACCATCCGGATGTACTATCAAAATGTAAAAGAACACTATTAAATTCATTACCTATGCTTAGAGATGAACAAAACACTTTAATGAAACATGTTTTCAGTGCTTAGTTGTCAAAGAAAATATTTTGACGTCTCATATGTTGAACTGTCATATTACCTCATTCGTAGATAGGTACATTTCTATACCGATACCGTATACTGAGGATATAAAGTGAACAGAAAAACTCATTGTGTACTGTAAAAACACACTAGAAATTTGTTGGATCTAATTAATTTACTGGATATATTACTCGTATTACTTAAATCTAGCCTCTAAAGCCTACTTACTACAAATATTTAAAAAATCTATATTATTATCTTTTGTTATGCAAACGAAATCCCAGATCAAATCTCACTGAAAAGTCCTTATATTGAAAGGATAACAACATAGTTTGTTTAGTTGAGGTAAAGTGTGGCCATCAATTACAAGCTTGCCCGTAAACTGAACTGACATAAATAATTTATTTCTACACCCGGGAACTAAACATTCAGGATAAACCCTGTCAATGGTCATTCCTCTGCAGTGCGGGTGCGGCGTAGTGATTTGACGGATATGAGTCACCCTCCTAGGACCGGCCGGACCATCCGGCGGCCGATGCAACCGAAGCCGAACTAGAGGGCGTCTACTGTAAAGTATATAGTTAGGAGTATTAAAAGGCAATCTGAATAACTTCTTTATAAAGGCTTTCTGAATGTTTTCTAAGTGAGAATTTTCCAAAAAACCCCACACTTGCGCACCGTAACACAATATAGCTTTTAAAATAGACTCATAACAAGACATTTTAATCTTCAATGGGATTTCTTATTATTAATCAGGTTTCCCCAAACTGAATTTATTGGATAATTAGTACATCTTTTTTTCGCGATAAAGTGTTTTTCCCAAGACATTGTTGCAGTAAATAAAATTCCCAAATATTTATAATCATTCACAGTCCAATTCAATTCCCCCTATACCAAAACCTATCATCAGCCAGTAATCTACCACCATTTCTAAAGATTAAAATTTTAGATTTTGTTAAAGGGTCTAGCCGGTTAAGATAGTGAAAAATGCCCCAGGCTCTTTTGAAAAAAGAAAAATATCCTTAGATAGGATATAAAAAGATAAATCTATGTTGAATTTTTTAGACCCCTAGACCTTCACATAACCTCAAAAATAAATAAAATGTGATTTTTAGTTTCTTTTTTATATCTCTAAGGCTATTTATAGTAGAAAAATCCAACTTTTTTTAATTTGTAGGGTTTTTTATTGCCTACAAAGGAGTATTTTTTTAAAAAAATTTTGGTTTCAAATTTTACAATTTTCTTACGTTTTTAATCTTTAAGATTTGATTAAAAATAAACTAGAGCAATAGCAACGCCGAAAAAAATTTATACTATTATTTGGATGCCAAAAAATATTTATGATTTTTTTCAGAATTTTAAGAGTGGTGCATCACGGTCAAATTATCAAAAAACCCTATTTTTTCAAGTTTTCCGTACCTTAACTTAGTTTTAAGACCTGAAAAATATTTTTTAGCCTTTTTCAATGGTGATAAAAACCATTACCATTGAAAAAGAGGAAAAATATTAAACATCTTCTTCTTAAATTCAACCTCAAGCGAAAAAATTGGGAGTTTTAAATAAAAAACGGCAATATTTCAAAAACGAAAAATTCTAATTCAAAACAAATAGCAGCATTAGAATCAGCGTGGAAAGTTAGCTGAAAATGATGGGTCACAACACCACCTTCCTATTTTAAATAACTTAACTCATTTAAAAATGGCGGATCCAAAATGGCGGCCGAAAAATTTTAATCCGTAAAAATCATATGAACGTGAATAGAAAATGAATGGCGGTGGTTACTTGTAATTATCTAGCATTATTTGAGCTAATGTTTACATTTATACATCACAAAATGTTAAATTCTCTTAAAAACCATTTTATAATAACTGTTAATAACATGAGAACGAATTAATTGAGTTTTTAACAGATTACGACATTGATATCACTGTAAAAATGCAGTTTGAAGTCATGGGAAACAACATCATCACCTATAGTTAAAAACAGTTATCTAATATGGCTGATCCAAGATGGCGGCCGGGTAGTAGTACTGTATATCTGGTCAAAATGAATATTTATTACTTAACAATGTCTGGTGGTGGTCCAAGATTTGAACAAACTGTAGAAAATCAAGTATGGTGACTTAAAACACTCGCCCCATATGAAACAAATAATTATGAAAAAGTACTATTTAATTAACATGTAAAACTATTGGAAATAATTTCTGTAGTTTACATAAATAAAGCTAAAAATGGTATGTTTTTCTTATAAGACAATATTAAGGTAAAATAAAGGTGAAAATATACAGTTTTAGTCATTAACCCTTAATAATAAACTCATATATATTTAACTAATACAGATCGCAGTGACCCCAAGTTTTTTCTCACAGCTGGAAAGCAAACAAAACTAAATCAATCCTAAACTACTGTTTACAAAAAATACAAATGTGGTATCAAATTAAAGGTCTGAATCTTACAATTATTATGGTACCATATGGTTTAGAAGCAGTTTACACATCACAGGAACGTTATGGGTGCATTCCGTGGCGGCAGCTTCTCTTAAAAAATGTCAGGACAAGCTTCTAGGTTATCGATTTTTACAATATGTAAACTGCCTCTAAACAATTTATAATTGGTACTGTAGGTTCATTTTGAAAAGCTCTGGGCTGTAATATTTGGTATAAAAGGAAAGGGATAGACAGCTAGCTTATCTGGGAAAGATGAAAAGCAGCAGATAAAGCATAGAACACACACAAATATTCACACAAAGGAAATTCTTGATATTTCGACCCTCATGGGGTCTTCATCAGAAGGGGAAATGTGAGAGAATGAGAAAGTTCTAGTTCTCTCACATTTCCCCTTCTGATGAAGACCCCATGAGGGTCGAAATATCAAGAATTTCCTTTGTGTGAATATTTGTGTGTGTTCTATGCTTTAATTGGTACTATAGTAATTGTGAGATTCAGACCTTTAATTTGATACCTGATTTTTAATCTTTTACGTAATTTTTTCCGCCATCTTGTCACCAACTAAGGACAATCTCTGACTTCATCACGTGCAGGCCTATGCTACGTCTATTTGTACTATAGGGTCATTGACAATACACCTGTAGAGGATAATCAATGATATTATGGTCAATGGATACAACACAGGCGCTAAGGTAGCGATAAACCACACTACGGTTATGCATTGCAGTTTTAACGACCTGATTGAAGGCGCTGTTTCTGAGTTAATAAATCTCAACCGTGCCAGATAAACCAGTGAACAGATATATCTGAGTCTGTTGCGCAAGAGGTTACTATACCCTAGAGGGAATGTCCTTACAAAATTGTAAAGTTAAATGCTCTAGTTTAAGATGTGCAATAATACCTAAGGCCGGAGACACACGAGGCGTTTTTTATCACGGCGGCGAAACTACCGCTGGCGCTGCCGCCGTTTTCGCAGTAGTGTACAGATTTAAATGGATTCTTACACACGAAGCGGAAGAAATATCGCGCGATAATATTGCTGCTGGCGGTAGTTTTGGTAAACACCCACAGACGTCTCTCAAAATTAAAATGGTACCGTGATCGGTGATATTTTTTCCGTGGCATTTTTTACCGCCACGTGTGTAAACAAAGCCGATTTCGTCGGCTGCGGCGGAAAAATTATCGCTGCGATAAAAAACGCCCAGTGTGTATCCGGCACATTTTCTTTTGAGGTTTAGCTAGCTAGAAAACCATGTGATATACAAAAAAAATTTAAAAACTGTAGAACATTTTTTATATCTTTAAATAATAGCTTGAAGTTTGAATCACTCGTTTAGACGATAGAGGCAAAAATGTACAGGAAGTACAGCCTATTTTTTCTGGAATTTCGATCCCTCTCCCGAACCACCTTAAAATTACATATTTTGAAAACCCATTCCTAGCAGATGGTTTACCCTATAAACGTCCACGCATTTCTAAGTTCTTGATATTTCGTTAAGCTGTTTAAAAAGATTATTTTTTTATCAAACTGGATGATTAAATTGATAACTTACTTATGAGATAATTTACTTAGACTACTATGAGGTATGATTCATTGTCCTTACCTTCTTGGATTTAAGTTCAGCGTATTCTGCACGCTCGAATGACAAACTAACACTAACACCGAGCTAATGCACAATGGCAATGAACTGAGAGTGAGGAGTTTTCCTTCACCTGCAAGCGCTAACAAGCATAATCCATTTCAACCCTGTCCTGTCCAAAGAACTCTATGGTAGTATAGTTCATTGGTCCAGTTACTATAATATATGCATTTCAGTCTGCAATGCTTTGTTCCACTGCCTTCGAAATTGTTTGGTGTTTTAAGACTATATAAATTGAATTGTAAATGTATTCATTGCAAGGCACATTGATGGGTTAATTTATTTTTAAACATTATCTACAATACGTACATTTTATGTCTTATTTACTGTGTCTGGCTCATTTAATAAAATATACGTTATTTTGCCACAATGAATAATGTTAGTTGTTACTATTGAAAAAGAGGAAAAATATTAAATATCTTCTTCTTAAAGTCAACCTCAAGCAAAAAAATTGGAAGTTTTAAATATAAAATGGCAATATTTCAAAAAAGAAAAATTCTAATTCATAATATAAGTTATAGTCCCATAACTTTTTACATTCTATAAAATTAACTTAGGCATAGATGGTACTATTTGGTATCTTAGCAAACATGCTAATTTACTAAAATAATAATTTCCTCATTAACACTATTACACTAATATATTATTTTTAAGTTTTAAAATATTTGACTGTGAATTTATAAGAGAGAACTGATGTTGTAATTATAATATATTAGTGTATTGTAGGGATACTAGGGTTTTAGTTCTCTATTCATGTTGCACTTGTGGAAGTATTTTCTGCAATTTTAAATCATTTTGATATATTATAATTAAAACAACATTATTCAATTGTATTACTTTACTTTAAAAAAAGTACTGTTTATGATTGGCTTTATACAGGGTGAGTTTTAAGAGTCTTCATACTTGATTTTCAAAATGTTGCCCAAATATAACAATCTTGGACCACCAACAGACATTGTTAAGTAGTAAATAATTCATTTTGACCAGATACAGCACTACTACCCGGCCGCCATCTTGGATCAGCCATATTAGATAACTGTTTTTATCTATAGGTGATGATGTTGTTTCCCATGACTTCAAACTGCATTTTTACAGTGATATCAATGTCGTAATCTGTTAAAAACTCAATTAATTCGTTCTCATGTTATTAACAGTTATTATAAAATGGTTTTAAGAGAATTTAACATTTTGTGATGTACAAATGTAAACATTAGCTCAAAAATGCTAGATAATTACAAGTAACCACCGCCATTCATTTTCTATTCACGTTCATATGATTTTTACGGATTAAAATTTTTCGGCCGCCATTTTGGATCCACCATTTTTAAATGAGTTAAGTTATTTAAAATAGGAAGGTGGTGTTGTGACCCATCATTTTCAGCTAACTTTCCACGCTGATTCTAATGCTGCTATTCGTTTTGAATTAGAATTTTTCGTTTTTGAAATATTGCCGTTTTTTATTTAAAACTCCCAATTTTTTCGCTTGAGGTTGAATTTAAGAAGAAGATGTTTAATATTTTTCCTCTTTTTCAATGGTAATGGTTTTTATCACCATTGAAATAGGCTAAAAAAATATTTTTCAGGTCTTAAAACTAAGTTAAAGTACGGAAAACTTGAAAAAATAGGGTTTTTTGATAATTTGACCGTGATGCACCACTCTTAAAATTCTGAAAAAAATCATAAATATTTTTTGGCATCCAAATAATAGTATAAATTTTTTTCGGCGTTGCTATTGCTCTAGTTTATTTTTAATCAAATTTTAAAGATTAAAAACGTAAGAAAATTGTAAAATTTGAAACCAAATTTTTTTTAAAAAAATACTCCTTTGTAGGCAATAAAAAACCCTACAAATTAAAAAAAGTTGGATTTTTCTACTATAAATAGCCTTAGAGATATAAAAAAGAAACTAAAAATCACATTTTATTTATTTTTGAGGTTATGTGAAGGTCTAGGGGTCTAAAAAATTCAACATAGATTTATCTTTTTATATCCTATCTAAGGATATTTTTCTTTTTTCAAAAGAGCCTGGGGCATTTTTCACTATCTTAACCGGCTAGACCCTTTACTTCGAGATTCCAAGTTTCACAATAACGCTCCAAATTACGAATCATGATTTGCAACATTGCTGCAGAGGGGGCCAGGAGACCGATGTCATCCACATACATCACAACATTTACCCTTATGCCAACAAAGTTACAACCACCCTCCAAGACATCTGGTAAATCGTTTATAAATAAACTGAAAGCGACCGGACTCCACAAACAGCCTTGTCGCAAGCCTTTATTAGTTTCAAATTCATTTGAAATCCCTCCCTTACACCATACCGCTACAGAAGTATCTTTGTAATAAATTTTTAACACATCTATTACATGCGTTGAAACACCAATAGATGAACGTTTTGTAAATAGTGATCTTCTGTCTATAGTATCAAATGCACTTGAAAAATCGACAAAAAAAGTTAATAGTTTACCTCCCTTCTCTGATAAACGTAATTTAATCATTGAGGCCAAGTTAAAAATGTTATCTCGAGTAGAGTAATTTTGTCTAAACCCTGCCTGAAACTCTGATAGAGTTTGTTTTTCTTTTACCCAATTTTGAATGATGTTGTTTAATAATACCATAAAAGTTTTACAAACACAGTTTATAAACAATAAGGCTCTGTAGTTTTGAACTAAATTAACGTCACCCTTTTTAAATAAAGGGAAAACAATAGCTTTCTTAAAGCCGTCTGGAATGACCTTGTTCCGATAAATATCATTGTAAATTCCTGACAGTTTATTTAAAAATACATCAGGCGCATATTTGTAAAACTCATACGGAACCCTATCCATACCAAGTGCTTTTTCATTTTTTAATTTCTTCAAAACTAGCTTCAGTTCTGAATTTGTAAAATACTGACATAGAAAATCGTCAGTGATATATGGTTCAACGAAGGAAATTTTTGTTTCTACTGGTGGATTTAATAAGGTATTAAATAAAATGTGTTATCCACTCTTCCGGCCTTATATTTCCAATGCATTTTTTATCTTGACATTTAAAGGAATTAATCGCGCACCAGCACATTTTGAATCCTTGGAAGATGTTAAATTTGAGATTAAATTAGAGCTATATAGTTCTTTCTTACTTTTACAATATTGTATTTTTAGCGAATTTCCCCTATAAGGAAGAAGCTATTACCGTAGATCTCATGGTAAGACCTAAGCCCGAGACCATGATAACTTTTTGTTTTGGGACCACCAGAAGCAAAAAACATTAGTTCGAATTTTAGCGAATTTCCTTAAAGGAATAAGCTATTACGGTAGTACTCATGGTAAGACCTAAGTCCGAGACCATGTTAACTTTTCATTTTGGGGTCCCCAGAAGCAAAAAACACCATTCGTTCGAATTTTTATATATATATATATATATATATATATATATATATATGTCTGTTAACACAATAGCGGCCGTAAATACGGTCCGATCTTAATGAAATTTTGTACAGACGTGTAAAGTGGTAATCACTCGGACGAGTTCGTGAACCAGCCATATCGGACCACCGGAAGGGGGGGTAAAGGGGGATAAACCCCCCCAAAAATGGGTTTTTTGAGTTTTTCACATAGAAAAATAAAAATTTATCAAATTTTTGTTGGCACCATTGAATTCAGCTCAAAAAAAAACAAAAAATTTCGTATTTTGAATTACTGCTCTATGTCCATTGGTTACCGAGATATTGAAAGTGGTAAACACAGTACGTTGTCTCATTGTTAACCTTAGGGGAAATAAGTAAAATTCTATATTTCGCTTATTTCTCAACATATCTTGATAAAATTTGGTAAATGGCTTCTTCTAGTTCAGATCTACTAAATATTGAATTAAAACCAACCAGTTTAAACATACCTGTAGCAGCAAACCTGCATACTTATTCCCCATGTTATTCTTATGGAGCTTACAAAAACATGGCAAATCTCGCTATGTTGGATTGAAATATGTTGTTTTGCACTTGAAATTCGCTGAGTATACAGGTCTGCTGCAACGGGGGTATTTATATATACTAGCAGATATACCCGCAGCTTCGCCCGCTGAAAAAATGACTTATTTAAACTAACTCATATTATGCCATGTGCAATTTTTAGGAATAGTTATCAAATGGACTGATTTGGGTTGTAGGCAGGGCCGCCGAGAGGCCATGTCAGTCAAGTCTGAAACTTGGGGACCGGGCTCCAGAGGGGCCCGGGATGAACAGAACTTTTCAGATTGAGGAAATATTGGTATCGACTTCTTGAAAATAAATTTAGGCCCACATGTTAAAAAATAAAATGTCCAGCTTTATCACGAAAATTACTTTGATAATACTGTACAGTTTTAGTTAAGGCAGAAACGATTGTTTTGTCGGTCTGTATTATTGGTGCCAAATCTTAAGGCCCACGCCGTCCATAAGATTAATGTTAATCTTATTGATTAAAGTCTTTAGATTTGGTGCCAGTTATACTATTGTATTTGCGACTGATTGTACACTAAGGCGGTGGCGGTCAGCAAATAGTGAGCGAGACTGACTCATACCTCCCTCACGTATATATATTGACAACAACTTAAATACGTTACGATGAAATTATCCACGATGGTGAACAACAAGAGTACAACATATTTTGCAATTAACGCAGATGGCGTAAAAATAATTGTGCACATTGATCGTGTAGTTCATGAGTGGAACAAACGCGGAAGCTATGGGAAAGAGACGAATGTCTTGAAAATCCAATAGTGCGGCATCACCGATAGCAGTAATTTTTAATCAGAGTGTTTTCTAAATCGGACTATTTTCTAAATTCGACCGACCATTCAGCCTCAATTGGTCCGGATTTTTGCGATATTTTCTTTATTTCCCATAAGGTTAACATTGGGACAACGTACTGTGTTTACCACTTTCAATATCTCGGAAACCAATGGACATAGAGCAGTGATTCAAGATACTAAATTGTTTGTTTTTTTTAGCTGAATTCAATAATGCTAGCAAAAATTGGATAATTTTTAATTTTCTACACAAAAAACCCATTTTTGGGGGGGTTTACCCCCCTTTACCCCCCCTTCCGGTGGTCCAATCGGGCTGGTTCACAAACTCGTCCGAGTGATTACCACTTTACACGTCTGTACCAAATTTCATTAAGATCGGACCATATTTACGGCCGCTATCGTGTTAACAGACATATATATATATATATATATATATATATATATAGATATATACAGATATACATATAGATATATATATATATATATAAATTCAAACGAATAGTGTTTTTTGCTTCTGGGGGCCCCAAAATAAAAAGTTAACATGGTCTCGGGCTTAGGTCTTACCATGAGACCTACGTAATAGCTTATTCCTTTAAGGAAATTCGCTAAAATTTATCAAATTTTTGTTCGCACCATTGAATTCAGCTCAAAAAAACAAACAATTTAGTATCTAGAATCACTACTCTATGTCCATTGGTTACCGAGATATTGAAAGTGGTAAACACAGTACGTTGTCCCAATGTTAACCTTATGGGAAATAAGTAAAATTCTATATCTCCGTTATTTCTCAACATATCTTGATAAAATTTGGTAAATAGCTTCTTCTAAGTCAGATCTACTAAATATTGAATTAAAACCACCCAGTTTAATATACCCATAGCAGCAAACCTGCATACTCATTCCCCATGTAATTCTTATGGCACTTACCAAACCTTGTCAAATCTCTCTATGTTGGATTGAAATATGTTGTTTTGCTTTTGAAATTCGCTGAGTATGCAGGTCTGCTGCAACGGGGGTATTTTACTTCCTCAAGATATTTAGCTTTAACCTCCACTGAGCTTGTTCTACAGAACATATTTAATGGATCTTTTCCGTTATACGTATACCACTGTTTCAGGTTTGTTTTTCAAGCTTGATTTTGGGAACATGTCAACCATAATTTACAACCGGATTCCATCAATTCTATCATCAACCATCTATCATCAAATCATAAATATAGTGTCCCGGTTGCACCGGGCACTTGACAACTCCAACGCCGCCGCCGCAGCGGCCAGACGGAGGCATCAATAGGTACAGGGTACAAGGTAGGTGGTAAGTTTGGTTAGGATAGGTGGTAAGTTTGGTTAAGTTTGGTTAGGTATATAACCTAACCTAATCTAACGTAACTTAACCTAACTTTTAACCTAAGAAACTGGAAGTGGGACCGCTAGTCGGGCAGACGCTGGCTTCTCGTGTCTAGACAGAGATAACGGTAGATAAGATAACGAAACCGCAGGTAAAATATTCTTCCAAGGAATTTCCACTTTATTTGACTTTATTAACAATTAATTGACCTAGTTTATGGTGCTCTGTCAAATATCAAGCGTGAAGGGTAAATTTGGAATGGTGGTATACGTATAACGGAAAAGATCCTATTTAATAATCTAAAAACCTTTTTCCTTGCATTTAAACATTTATAATCAAACCAAACATTTTCCCCTCAAATACTTTTGTATTTTTTACATTTTGTTTAAAATGAGCTGAATTTATCACAACCTTGACTATATCATCAACATTCTGTGGCTCAAAAGACGTCAACATATTTGCGACTTTATTACCGTAATTCAAACAATTAAAGCTGGTCCACTTTAACATGGGTAACAATGGCTGCAGCTTCCCCTCCCCGCCCTCCCCACCCAGGCCGCCAGGAGCAATGCCAACCTTTAAACTTAATTCTACCGGCATGTGATCAGACCCAGGGAAACTAACCACCTTTAAATCATGAATGGAATGTAAACAATCAAAAGTTGCCGCAGCGATATCGATTACTGAATTTCCCCTTGAACCCAAAAAGGTAAATTCTCCTTCTTTATCACCTTCAGATCTCCTGTTTAACACAACTAAACAATAGCTGTCAAAAATACTCCATAATTTTATGTCCTTTTACATTAATAGTATCATCTTTAGAATTTCTTATGTCATAAAATTTATTATTTCTACTGCTGATAATTTCCTGCAAAAATTTTGTTCTCTAATTATGCTCCCATTTAAATCGCATATTATTATCACATTTTGAAATGAATTTTCATTAAAAAACCTTACTAGATTTGAAAAATCCCTATCCCAATAATTAAAGTTTAAATAAACTGGCACAATGAAAATCTGTTCACGTTCACAGCCCACAACGATGCTACTGATCTTAAGTAAACTAAAATTTTCAAAAGTTAAAAACTTAAAATTTTTTGAGAAAGGAGTATTACGATTTACTGCGTAAATTAAAACTGAAATTCAACTCAAACTTAGCTTGTTCACAAAAAACCTTTTCCTTTTCAGAAACAAAAGTTTCTAAAAATATAACGATATCGAATCTAAATCTGTGTATCTCTGGGCAAGCAAGCATATGTCGTCAGTAAAGTCAAGGTCCTCCAGTCGCTCTCTCAGCCCCCATTGCACTCCCCTTCTTCTGTTGCTTGTGACTTTCCTCATCACTGAGTCCAACACCAAAAGGAACAACATCGGTGATAATATGCAGCCTTGTCGAACCCCCGCATTCACTGGAATTGCTCCAGTTAACTTCCCCTGGTGCAGCACCCGGCATTCATACCCATGGTACATGTCCTTTATGATGTTTATAATTTTACGTGGAATCCCATACTCTCGCAGAACATGCCACAGCACCTGATGTTTTAATGTATTTTCGAAGTCCACAAACGTAAGGTAGATGGTAGCTTGAAATTCTTTGCTCTGTTCCAGTAGGATGCGGAGAGTATTGATCAAGTCAACACAACTTCTTGCTGACCGGAAGCCTGCCTGTTCCTTCCTTAACTTCTTTTCAATAGACTCTTGGATGCGGTTTAGAATAATCCTAGCTAAAACCTTGCTTGGGACCGACAAGAGCGTAATGCCTCTCCAATTACTGCACTGAGTGACACCTCCTTTCTTTGGTATTTTTACAATAATACCCTGCTTCCATTCATTTGGAACTTTTTCCTCCTGCCAGATCTGTTGAATTAGTGGATGCAGAAGATTTGCAGCAGCATCACCGGCTTTCAGCAGCTCTGCTGGAATGTTGTCCGGTCCAGGAGCTTTGCCATTTTTCATACTCCTAAGGGCCTCTTTGACTTCTTCAAGTGTGGGGCTTCCAAGGTTTATGTCTTGTTCGCCCTGTACTGGGGGAGGTGGTGCCAATTCCTCTTGATGTATGTCTACTTTACCCAACAGCTCACTGAAGTGCTCCTGCCATCTGTTTTTTATCGTTTTCATTTGTCAACATGTTACCATTTTTATCTTTTGCGAAGTTGCATTCACTACAAGAAGAGGCTGAGCTTGTTGGTCTTAGGATAAATATAAACAAGACTAAAGAAATGAGATTGAATGCTAGAGTAGCTGATGCCTTGGAATTAAATGGGAGAGTAGTGGAAGAGGTTACCTCGTTCCAGTATCTCGGGAGCATTGTCACAGCGGAAGGAGGAGCAGAGTCGCATTAGGAAAGCCAATGCAGCTTTTATTCAACTATATCCAGTATGGCGGAACAGAAATTTATCAACAAGAACAAAGATCCGCATATTTAATACCAATGTCAAATCCGTCCTCCTATATGCCAGCGAGACTTGGAAGATGGACAGAAGTAGTACCTCGCAGCTCCAGGTTTTTGTAAACAGGTGCCTGCGGCGCATATTAAGAGTGTTCTGGCCAAACACTATCTCAAATGAGCAGCTATGGGGAGCCACAGGGCAACAAAAGATTGAACTAGAGATCCGAAGGAGGAAGTGGAAGTGGCTAGGACACACCCTTCGAAAGCCCGACACTGCCATTAAGAAGAAGGCGTTAGAGTGGAACCCGCAAGGGACACGAAGAAGAGGAAGACCCTGCAGCACCTGGAGAAGAACAGTGGAAAAGGAGGCTGTGAGCGTAGGGAGAACCTGGGGTCAGCTGAGGGACCTGGCGCAAGATAGGGATGGATGGCGAGCTCTTCTGGACGCCCTATGCTCCTAGCAAGGAGCTACAGGAGATAAGTCAAGTAAGTAAGTCAAGAATCTAAATGAAAAATCACAAACCTTATTCTTTAAACCACAAATGTTGTATGACAAAACCTTAAAATCTAACATCGAATGTCCCACCAGCGATACATCCTGCCGCGTTGTTGCTGCGTCTGAAGCTGGGTTGGCGACATTATTTTCACCCGTCGGCCTGACTACTAGGTCCTGATCCTGAATGCTGTGTTAGTTCGATCGGCGGCGGCGAGCTCGCAGTCAGGCTCTCTGCATATGACTTCTGCGCTGTATTTTTCGTCTCTGACAAAATTACTGGAGTTTGCTTCGGCTTGAGGTGTTTAACTGTCAAAAGAAAGTTCGAGAAATCTTGTCCATAGAGCGATTGAAGCACTTCCGCACCATCGCGTTTGCCAACCTTAAGTTTGCCTTCTTCCCACGTAAACCGCTGACTTTTCACAGTTAAATGATCAAAATATAAGATCATGTGTAGCTTCCCCGCCACACATTCAATTTCACTTCTCACTTGCGACAAACACGCCCTTTTTTCTCGCACTTCCTTAGGATAGTCTCTGTGTACTGTATAGCCCGTACCTCTTAGTTCTTTCACTCTAGACATGATGTAGTAAATGTTTTAATTATCCTTGTTTTGGGGTGCCGGGGGGAGGAATTCTAGTTGGGGGTTTTTCTAAGATGTGAATTTCAGTGGGTTTCGCCTCTCAGAGGCGACCCTTCAAAGTAATACAAATGTAGCTTCATTAGGAAATATTGCTTGTCATATTTATCTGCCCAACAATTAATTAGCTCAATAGTTAATTAAACCTTTATTCAGAATCATAGTAATCAGCGAATAGACAGTTATGCTTAATTTCAGACAGTTATTCTCAATCACATGCTAGGTAGGCCCTTCTGGCATTTAATGTAGTTGTACATGGAATTAATTACTAAATTATTGTTCATCAAAGCTGGCTTAGGTGACCATATTGCAATGGGCACGATCGGCCTCAGGGTAAACCTTCCACCTAGTTAAATTATCCTATTCAGCTTCACAGTTATAGAAGTTTGCTCTGATCAATCCTTTCCTGACAATACAGGATTACCTCATTGTACCTCAGATCCACCCTGGTCTATATTGTTCCAGCCTGATCCATATTTGGCTCTTTCCAACAACCTTTCACACCATTCTTCCAACAACCAACAACCCCAAATTACAAATACAAATTGGTTACCCCGTCATTAGGTTTATGTGCAATGATTGCATCTCCCCCTCCCCCAATGGGTGAGCCCTGTTGACATAGACAGTATCGGCACTTCCGAACATCTCACTGCAGAATCTCCGCACAACCTCAGCAAAGTATGGAGTATTATTTGACCACTTCAGCCCCCTAAATATGAGATTGTTCCTTCTCGACCTAGCCTCAAGATCAACTAACCTTAACATCACTGTTTTTTCTTGTTCTTGTAAGTCCGTTATTTGCTTCCTCAGCCATTCTCCTCCTGCAACGCCGAAACCCGTCCCATAAACTGGGCGAACTCCTCTTTTGTGGCCATATTTACTAATTTACTATCTAATAAAAAGCCTAGGTCTGTGAGGAGTTGAGCACGAGTAATGTCGCCTACCTTCTCGTCGCTGCCCATGTTGACCGTCTCGCTGTAGTCTTCACCTCCCGGCGACAAATTATGTCTTGGACGTTTTGGATTTTTATTCGCTGGGGAGAAATACTTGTTGATTTTTGATTCAGTCATATGATCACAGCACTAATAGTTGATACAGTAAAAACGAGACTTGGTTCAGTACCTATATACGATCCTGTCTGCTCCGGAACCGCACTACCTTGTTGCCGGACAGCTTATCGTGTATTACTAATGTTTGTAGCTTATTAGGCTAAATTAGGCTTATCACATGGACTAATCTTACAAATAGGGTCCGATAAACCGAGAATCTCTGCTATTTATTGTGGAAAACCGGCTAAAAACTTTTTAAAATCGGGGAGCTTCCAACCACACACAACTTGCATATACCGCGCCAGTAGTGCCAACCACGTGCTTACAGATATAATATATACATGTGAACCAGTATACCCTGTTTTTTACATTTTTTACTGACAATTGTTTTTCATTAAGGCCATGATCACAGTTTAGTCAAGTAACCTGAATGTATCCCTCTTAGTGAACAAGAAAAACCATCATGTATATATAAATATTTGGATGTTTAAATTAATGTTTTTTTTTGTGTCTGGAGGCCCCAAAGCGAAAATTGTGCTGGTCCCGAGCTCAGGTCTTACCATGAAGCCAACAGTATAACTTCTTCCTTAACCCTCGAGCGGGCGCAGGCGGAGTTTTCCTCCGCACGTGTTTTTTATGTTAAAATAAACAGATACTGGGTGTCGGCGGTCGTGTCCGGCTCTGTACTTTATGCCCCTCATTCCAGGAATGTCCTAAAGCTATTTATACCTCCCACCCCCCCCCCCCTTGGTACCTCGTTATATACAATTCAGAGATGCCGTCTCAGTTTGCGGAGCGCCTTCTCCCGTTACACGGACACTGATACCTGTTTTTAAAATTCATAATAGCAATAGATTTGTAATTATTATTAGTTTTTTGGATTTTTCCTTTTGCTTTTGAAAAAAGAAGCGAAAGGAAAAGTCCAAAAATGTAAAATAATTAATACATATTTTATACTAGAAAATTACTAACTATGTTTAATTGAAATATTACACCTATTAAGTTGAACAATTAATTGAATTGACGATGAAATGTGATTCCTAATGAAGTTTGTCAACATTTAAATACAATATTTTGTTATAAAACAAGTAAAATGGGTTAAATTTGTGCAATCTAGTGTTGCGGAGTAAAACTCCGCATGCGCCCGCTCGCGTTTTGCCGGTGAAGCGCCCGCTCAAGGGTTAAAGGAGAAAATCACTAAAATGAATACAATAAAGCATTTTTACTATTAAATATATGTATCTCTATTACATAAATCGTACTTGCTAACTTTTAAATACTCCCGTTGCAGCAAACCTGCATACTCAGCGAATTTCAAATGCAAAACAAGATATTCTAATCCAACATAGCGAGATTTGACATGTTTTTGTAAGCTCCATAAGAATAACATGGGGAATGAGTATGCAGGTTTGCTGCTACAGGTATGTTTAAACTGGTTGGTTTTAATTCAATATTTAGTAGATCTGAACTAGATGAAGCCATTTACCAAGTTTTATCAAGATATGTTGAGAAAAAAGCGAAATATAGAATTTTACTTATTTCCCATAAGGTTAACATTGAGACAACGTACTGTGTTTACCACTTTCAATATCTCGGTAACCAATGGACATAGAGCAGTAATTCAAAATACTAAATTGTTTGTTTTTTTTAGCTGAATTCAATGGTGCCAACAAAAATTTGATAAATTTTATTTTTCTATGTGAAAAACTCAAAAAACCCATTTTTGGGGGGGTCTATCCCCTTTTACCCCCCTTCCGGTGGTCCGATTGGGCTGGTTCACAAACTCGTCCGAGTGATTACCACTTTACACGTCTGTACCAAATTTCATTAAGATCGGACCATATTTACGGCCGCTATCGTGTTAACAGACATATATACATATATACATATATACATAAATGGACTGGCCTCAATGCACTGCAACTATTATAATATCAAGTATGTGATATTTCTTGCCCCACGCGTGCGGTTTGCACTTGGGGTTATGTTTGTAATAATTGTATTTATTTATCTTGAGAAATAAAGTATTTTGAATTGAATTGAATATATAGATATATATATATAAAAATTCGAACGAATGGTGTTTTTTGCTTCTGGGGACCCCAAAATGAAAAGTTAACATGGTCTCGGACTTAGGTCTTACCATGAGTACTACCGTAATAGCTTATTCCTTTAAGGAAATTCGCTAAAACATAATAATAGAATTAAATCTATAGCATCAAAACACCTTTATGTACAACAATTCATGATGTTGCTTTGACATTATTAATCTAATTAACATAAACATAGTATTCAGCCTGTTTGAGATTTTTAGGTAAGGATAGATTCTTAATATTCTATGAGCACAATCTGTACTCAATAGTATTATTTCGGTTTTATTCCACTTTACTTGCAATGTGCTAAAACAGTATTAAGAACTAGCTTGTTTACCAACAGCTGACGATTCTTTTGTTTACTTTTTCTTTTCTCCATAACATTGAATCTTATGGGAATGTCCCGCGAGTTATTATACTTAAACACACAGTGTCCCGGACACTGACTGCAGCGCTACGCCGAGAGTGGTCATTTTGATAATAAAGCCACCTCAGTTCGTAGATATCCTGTGACCAGTTAATTTGTGCACGATATTTCTTTGTAGAAAGTGTTCATGTGAAAATAATTAACATGGAGGAAGAAGTAGAGGATGTCTCAAAAGATTAAGTTGAAGAAAACCATGAAGTCTGTGACAAAGGACTTAAAAGTGATCAAGAAAAAGAAGTAGGAGGAGAAACAAACCGTGCATCAAAGAAGACACCACCAGAAGATAGGAAAAAATCAGTAATTTTTCCTAAAAATTAATTGATAAAAAAATGACCATTGAAGCTTTTATTTGTGAAATGGAAAAAAATCCACGTATATGGAACACAAGGTTGGAATTATATTTTTTTCCGGAAGGAGGATGAGCAAAAGCATCTCCTCGCTGTTCACGGTAAAGATTGGAGCGTTGCCAATGCGGTGTCTCTACAGCGTCTCGGCTGTATTCAAGACGCTAAATTGCTTCTCGCACACTTCCACTACGCAGGCAGGACGTCAGTATCTCAGTCGCTTGGGACACAAAGTGTCCGTGTATATTACGAGCCAGATTCTAACTTATAGACAGGACTAGTAAATGGTAACATCGTATCTAGGCCTAAGGCCCTTTTCACACTGAGCCGCCATGGTGGCGCCACCGGTTGCGCCAAACAGCAGGTGTCGAAGAAGCAGGTGCTTTAGCATATATATTTTTGAAATTGCGAAAACGTCAAAAAAACATAGTTTTTTTAATTCTTTTCCGATAAAGATGTTTACAATGTTCATCCATGCCTTCTTCTTCGCATCCCTGTCAAGTATTCATATTCACAGAAAAGCTACACACACACGTGTGGTTATGAGACGTTAAATGTCATGTCCCACATTGCAGATCTATTTTCAATTTCCAACATAAACCGCTCCGTATCATATATACTTTATCGCTACTCATGACACTGCATGAACACTCAACTCGAGAGGACTGACTAGCGACTGGTGGCGCTTCAAGTCGCTCCAATGTGAATAGTCCAATATGAAAGCATGGCACGACATGGTCGCGCCACCAGTCTGGTGGCTTTGAAAATCGCAACCCCGAGCCACCGCATTTCTGGTGGCACGGCCAGTCGCGCCACCAACGCTCAGTGTGAAGATGTCATATTTGAATCAATGCTAATGTAACGTAGCCACCATGGTAACCCAGTGTGAAAAGGGCCTAAGGGTTCAGTTTTGTATGTTCATACTCTCGGATGACATATTCTGTTGTTTATTTAAAATCAATTAACTGGCTCTGTATGGGTTTTACTGAGCAATAACCTCTTGAAATGCGGTGTTGCAAGTTCGTAGCCCGCGGCTTTTTTACTGGAGACAGCCATGTTTAATATCATTGTTTCTTGGTGAATATTTACAAATGGTTTATGATTTTTTTAGTTGTTATTTCTGACAGAGCTCACCAAGAGTTTGGCCGCTATTGTGATGTGGCACCAGGAATGCTCTTGACTTTAGTTTGCTTAGTGAGGCCTTGATAGAGTCCCAATATTTCAAAAAATCCGCCTCTCTCAAACACAGTATACCAGAAAAAAATTATTTTTAAAAACAGTAACTAGCGTATTTTAAAGCTCAAATTATTTGTAATTGGTGATTAAATTGCATTATTGTGGCCATAAGTGATGATCGTAAGCATACATTGGTGTTATACAGGCAGGTCACAACCTCAAGAGGCAAAAATTGTTATTTCTTAAATTTCAACTAAAAAAATATCACTAAGCTTTATCTCAGCTTTTTATGATAATCCTTTTTTGGTGCCCTTAATATATATTATGTTATTTTATTTTCGCAACACTACACTAGTAAGTAGCCGCTTTCCGCTTCCGTTTCAGTGTGGGAAGTCGCCGTTTACAAAAGAGTACGGCAAATATCAGCTGTAGTGTGGTAACGAATCGGCTGGAGTGCAGTAAGAGTTTCAGCTGAAGTGCAGTAAGAGTTTGCGTGCGGTAAATGCTCAATGTTGCCAACTCAAGAAAAAAAATACTATATCACACAATTTACATGCATTAAGTTAATAAAGAGCAGTATTATTTAATCAATTGTTGCCGTCTGTGTGGCGACAAGACGTATTCCTAGAAAGGCTTACTCGGTCGCTGAACAGCAGAGATAACGCTTTTTGTTGTCTCCCCCGCACAGATAAATATAGTTTTGTACGTATTTTCTCTCTACAGTTCATTTAATATTTTCAAAATCTTTTAACTTTCTTAGAAGTGTTTAGCTCTATGTTATTTTTAAATGCTTCTAATTGTGTATATTTGTTATATGCTGTTACAAATTAGTGTCCATTAAAAAACGTTGTGCTTGTGTGTAAGCGTTGTTTTTTACTTACCCTGTATATTTGTTGCTGGTAGTGTCGCGAAAACTATCGTACACAACTCATCCGGGAAGGTGTTTACGTTGCTCGCATGACATTCCCGCGCGACGCTTGCGGAGCGCGTGAACTATCACGCTCGCACGTCAACACCTACTTCCCGCACTAGTTGCGTAATATACTATTATAATCTGTTTATTTAGCATTTTCTGAATTTCCCACTAAACCAAACAGGGGTTGATCCCCATTAGTTCAGAATAAAAGGACTCTGATGAAATGCGCATTTAAAAGTATAAGTAAATGGTAAAAAAGTCTGGCCCTTAAAAAAATTAAAAGCATGACTAAGGTATTTTTTTAAATTTGTTTAGCCTATTTCATGCAATTCTTATCATAAAATCTGCTATCTAAGCTTACTTTTATTGTCATTCCAGTTGAAGAGCCACACATAAAACCTGCTATCTAAGCTTACTTTTATTGTCATTCCAGTTGAAGAGCTGCGGTCCGATGGTCATAATAAACACTTTAGTGGTGTGTAATTCTTCACTATGACTTGCTCCAACAGTTATTAGCAGAAAGCTAAATGTAGCTACACCAAGCATTTCAGAGCTAAAAAAAACATTAAAAACTTAAGATAAAGATTAAGGATAACAAATAGGCTACAACTGGTTAAGGTTAAGGTTAAGGTTAAATTTAGGCTACTCCACAGAGAAGAATCAAACAGAGGTATCTTCTAATGTTGCACTCAGCGGGTGTCGAGCACTGGCTAGAGGGTGTCGAGGACTTAGTTCACCATTAACGCCGCAAAAGAGCAGCACTGTCACTGCCCTCTCCTCATTTAACTTAACTGTAGCTAGTAACTGGATGGATGTAACTAGTAACAAGTAACTTAACTGATACTGGATTTAACTGTGGGCGTAACAGAAGACTCATTTAAAAGCGACCCCTGTTTGATTCGTCTCAGTGGCTACTCAGTTGAAGACTCTCTCACAATTAGCATACCCATAGTTAAGTAACAACACCACCTTACATTGGTAAAAATTATTGTGGATCCACAATGGCTAAGGTGACAAAACGTCCCGTTTTTTAGCGACGTGTCCCGTTGTCCCGACGAACTCTCTCTGGACGCCCATTTGTCCCATTTTGGCGTTATTGGTAAGAATAATACTTTTAAAAATATGTTTTTATGTAAAAATATAGTTTTTTTTGGTTTTTTTGTATATTAGTTTTGTATTTGTATATTGGTTTTCTAGGAACTTAAAATTAATGGTTAAGATGAAGTAGAGTCTAGCACATATTTTCAATCTGGAAGTGTCTAAAAACCCACCAAAATGCTCCTGATTTTTACAAATTTTCCGGGGGAGGACCCTCAGACCCCCTTATCTTAGTGTGGGGGTATGAAAATACCCCCGTTGCAGCAGACCTGCATACTCAGCGAATTTCAAATGCAAAACAACATATTTTAATTCAGCATAGCGAGATTCAACATGTTTTTTGTAAGCTCCATAAGAATAACATGGAGAATGAGTATGCAGGTTTGCTGCTACAGATATGTTTAAACTGGTTGGTTTTAATTCAATAATTAGTAGATCTGAACTAGAAGAAGCCATTTACCAAGTTTTATCAAGATATGTTGAGAAATAAGCGAGATATAGAATTTTACTTATTCCCCATAAGGTTAACATTGAGACAACGTACTGTGTTTACCACTTTCAATATCTCGGTAACCACTGGACATAGAGCAGTAATTCAAAATACAAAATTGTTGGTTTTTTGAGCTGAATTCAATGGTGCCAACAAAAATTTGATAAATTTTATTTTTCTATGTGACAAACTCAAAATACCCCCGTTGCAGCAGACCTGCATACTCAGCAAATTTCAAGTGAAAACAACATATTTCAATCCAACATAGGGGGATTTGACATGTTTTTGAAAGCTCCCACAAAAATTCAACAAATTTTATTTTTCTATGTGAAAAATTCATAAAACCCATTTTTGGGGGGGTTTATCCCCCTTTACCCCCCCTTCCGGTGGTCCAATCGGGCTGGTTCACGAACTCGTCCGAGTGATTACCACTTTACACGTCTGTACCAAATTTCATTAAGATCGGACCATATTTATGGCCGCTATCGTGTTAACAGACATATATATAAAAATTCGAACGAATGGTGTTTTTTGCATCTGGGGGCCCAAAATGAAAAATTAACATGGTCTCGGACTTAGGTCTTACCATGAGTACTACCGTAATAGCTTATATTCCTTTAAGGAAATTCGCTAATCTATATTATTAAAAGAATTTCTGGGATTTTGTCCAGTGCAAATCGACCCCTAGAAATTAATTTTTCTACGCATATCTGGTATCAAATTAAAGCTATTACTCTCTAGATGTGCCTTTTCCGGGCTTGGAAAATATCCCATGAAGAACCTTCGTACAGGATGCTTTTGAAATTTCAGCGAAAGTGCTACTATCTGGGTTAAAACCTGTGAACTTTTTCCGATTCACATTTGTTTATAACAAAACAGATGATCAAGATTTTAAATAGTTCTAGAGATATGCCATAGAATGCAGGGCAAGCAAATGTCATTATGATTTTCATTTCCTAAAACATTGAACTTTTTTTAAAGACAACAGAAAATAAGGAAGAGTATTTGCCATATTGAAACTAAGACCAACAGTCTGTAATCACCTTAATTTACTATATTTATTTTCTTAAAAAGGAAACTTAATTAGGAGCTTAAGTAAATAGGAGGTGCTCTGGAGATGGGATTTTATAACAAACTATTGACACTGAAGACACATTGATTTATGTTGTTGTTGAGACCTAACAAAGATGAATGCAAGAAACTGACATGTAGATGTAGTTTAGCAATAACTCTAAAACAGAGACATGAAGATGGGCCAAGCAATGAAGATCCATATAAACTAACCCCTATTTAATATGAAATGAATGCTGATGCACTGTCGAAATTTCAAAGTGTAGATCGTACAAACGTTTTAACATGGACACTTTTAATGCAGATGAAATAAATGAACTTCTCTAATTCCGTGAGGAATTTTTTACCCATATTGATGTTTCGAGTATAAAGTGGTAAGTTATTTTCAAAAGTTTTCCTCGATGAGAAGTTTAATTACTGGCAATTTTGCTCCAGTGCTACGACATAAAAATTAGTAGGAGAGTAAAAAAAATCATAAAAATTCACAAAGTTCATCATTGAAAGGTATTTTACGCTGCAAAATTCCATACATAATCAACATGAAACTAAAGCCTATTTTACCAGGTCGTTTTTATAAGTCACGAAGTGACGCGGGCTGCTAGTTTTCCTTTAAGGAAATTCGCTAAAATTCGAACGAATGGTGTATTTTGCTTCTGGGGACCCCAAAATGAAAAGTTAACATGGTCTTGGACTTAGGTCTTACTATGAGTACTACCGTAATAGCTTATTCCTTTAAGGAAATTCGCTAAAACTCTTAAATTAATTTGTTCGGTTCTTTTGTAGTTTCCTAGTAACTTATACTGAACCCTGTAACTTAACTTACAGACCTCAGGGAGATTTCACTTGTTGATATTGGCAACACTGCTGAAGCGGTGGTGCTACCCTTCCCAATACCTTCCTCCCTCGCCTTCTCCTTGACCTTTACATAGTTTTTTTCCAGTTTAAGTGGTTCTTCTGTACTCGACTTCCCGAGTTTTAATTACGTGCCTGTCTCAGAGACCGCGGGTTTCGGTTCCTGTTAGTCTGTTTTCCATTGTTTCTTATGCGGGAGTCTCAAGACCGAGGGTTTCGGTTACTGACTATTTATTATTCATCTATTTTTTTTTATAAGGGAGTCTCACAACCGAGGGTTTTAGTTAACGTTTCACAGTGAGGGATTGGTATAGGTGTTAATGGTAAAGATGAACTAGAGTCTAGCACATATTTTCAATCTGAAAGAGTCTAAAAAGGCACCAAAATGCTCCTAATTTTTCAAAACTTTCCCCAGACCCCCCTCTTTTTTGGGGGGTACACCCCCCGGAGGACGGCATCCCGTTTTGGCTGCTCCAAAATCCGGTCACCTTAATTATGGCACACCAATCTGCGGTTGAAAATGACCAACCAGTCAAAATGAAGTAGTTACTAACTACCCAATAATGTTTGCATGTGATCGTAATGAAAATTTGAAAAATGTAGGTAGGACCATTATGAGGCACCCAATGTATACGAATATTAAAAATCAACATGGGCAACCTTTTTAAGGAATATTTATTATTACAGCCGACTCTTGCTAACTCCAAGTCCTCGTTAGGCCTAGGCCTACCTTAAATTAGTTTTAATCCCCTTAAAAACTTGTCAAACAATGACCATTTGTAACTCAAATTATTTTATGGATACAATTTACCTCTATGAACCAAAAATGCACAAAAATGACCTCAACATTCCTAACTTGAAATTCACCTCTATATCTTGATGATTTATCAACAGACCTCTGTAAGTCGAAACTCGTGCGTAAGTTTACAGGTAACAACGAGTGAGCACAGAATAATAATCATTGTAATATTACAATATTAGAATTATCTATCGTATTCTGCTGTGATCGCTGGTCAAAACATGTCATTATTGGTGACTTTCTGTCAAAAATCACAATTCTTCACCTCTAAAATCAAATTTGTAGGCCTAGCCGGTAAATCTCAGATTTAGCTGAAATTCCACTAGAAGTCGAATTTTACTAATTTTACCTCTATAACTTGAACTATAGGCCTACCTAAGTTGAACTATACATAACTAAAAGAAAAATCAAAATCTTGTGGAATTTTGAGTTAGTTAAAGTCAACTACAGTATTATATTATATGTCTACCTTAACAAGGTGAGGGCACCGGTCTGACACTTAAATGGAGCCAAGTGGTAAGCTTATTGGAGCGGGTTAGTTCGAAGCACTTTAGTTAGATGTCGTTGTAAAAACATGGTTTTCTTCTTCTTCACTGAATCAGCCAATCAAAACCACGATAACGATCTGCTATTATAACTTCCTATTCCGTTTCACCTGATTATCTGTCACGACGCGACGTGTACACGTGTACACAACCACATCGAATTGGAATTAATTTGAGTGTGGGAAAATACCTAAAGTACGTTTGCAGAAAGTTGTTCTAGTGTAAGTTGTTTCGCGAAATAGGCTACTGTACTGAGTGAGTTTTATTGTGCTTAAGGCGATTGATAGAAAATAAATACGTAGTTAATTTTAAGTTAATTTTTATTAAGTGCTTTTATATAAACATCTATGTATTTATTTTCTATCGCTTTAAGCACAATAAGAATCACTCAGTACAGTATTTCGTGAAACAATTTGCACTAGCGGCAAACGTACTTAATCTAAACAAATCGGTAAAGTCATTAAAATTGAAAGTCTAGCAAACAAAACAAGAAAACGAAAATATAAACAAAGCAGACGACGACGATCGATATGTCGTATCGACGACCATTGATATATCGCATCGATCTTTTTAGTTCGTAGCACTTTTATCAGATAGCGCTGCTGTTCCCTTACCACCGAGTTAACATAGAAGTGCCAACTCTTTACGAAGTTCATTATTACTCTATGGTGAGGGTTCAATGATTATTTATTGTAAAAAAATTCTATTGGAAATCTTTGATGAAAAACAACCCTAAAATTATACAATTTCAATTCATCATATTTTAGCCTACTCATGTTGATTTAAAAAAAAAACTTCATTGTAGCCCTTATTTCTGATTTTTATTTCCTTACAGGTTATATATAACTTATTGCCACTTAAAAAGACATACACTTTACAAATCAGTATTATCAATTTTGACATTTTTGTATTCGATCAATGGATGCAGAAAAAATTCAGCATATTCCTGGTGAGAACTCGTATTACAAAACACTTTGTACCTCTCACAATATTGATTTTAGTGGTTTACGACATAATTCCGTAGTTTATTTGACAGTTTTCTGTTAATAGTCAGACATTGTCTGTCTAATTTTTTAATAGCATTTTCCACTTAAGGTTGCATATGCCGATTTTAACTTTGTTAATAATATTGCTAAACATTTCAAGTTACCTAAAAATAGCTCTATGATTACATTTTTTACTTAATTAGGCTTGAATGGGTTATTCTTGCCTTTCAAATTTTCCAATTATATACGAGGTAGGCCTAGCACAAAAATTACATACAAGTTCACATAGTTAATTCGTGTAACAACACAGTATTTTCTAAAATCAGTGATTTTTACTTACGTAAATGCCTGTAGGTATCAATATTCTTTTTAGTTATTCGCTGTACGCGTTTCGAGGGATTAACCCCTCATCCTTAGCGGTGTTTTACTTCATCAGCAATAAGCCCACATTTCTGCAGTTGTCAAAAACATGAACAGAGAGTCACAATTGTCACAAAATAAATACATATACGACTCAGACACAACACATAAACGAACAATCTACATTAAAACACCGATGTCCACAATAAAAAGCGGAACGGACATCACTCCTGGCCGGCTATCGTAGGCCTACGATGTAAATTGTTCGTTTGCGTGTTGTGTCTGAGTCGTATATGTATTTATTTTGTGACAATTGTGACTCTCTGTTCGTGTTTTTGACAACTGCAGAAATGTGGGCTTATTGCTGATGAAGTAAAACACCGCTGAGGATGAGGGATTAATCCCTCGAATCGCGTACAGCGAATAACTAAAAAGAATATTGATACCTACAGGCATTTACGTAAGTAAAAATCACTGATTTTATAATAAAAGGTATCAAGGCTAATTGAATAGGCAGTATTTTTGCTCTGCTGAAAATCTGGAATTCGAGCGGTCACTTCAAGCCAGCCTATGGAACCCGTGGTTTCGCTCAAGACAAAAATTACAGCTTCATCTTACTTCTACTCTTAGAACTATCAAATTTCAGTATCCACAGCTGTTTATATTTTGGTATTTGAATGTTATTCCTCTAAAATTTAAATATATTCATTAGGTATATTAGTTGGATTAGATTAGATTGCCAATACAGAAAGGTACCTGTCTTTAGGTCCTATATTCAATTTTTACTTAAATAAGCCAAATAATAAATAGAATCTTCATTTAAATTACAACTTACCAAACTAAATTATAATTGCTAAATGACAATAAAATACTTAAAAACCTTCTTATCCGACTTTCTCTTGACTTTACAATGGATTAGGTTACTGGGAGATCTAAATTGTGAATAGAGCAAGTACTTACCTTGCCCATTTAAAAAGAAAAAACGAAGTCTACAAACTAGTGATACATAGGCCTATTAAATTTGTATAAAAGGTGTTTTTGTCGGTTTTTGTTCATGTTTAGTTTTATTTTCTTCTAATTCAACTATAGCTATATGTTATGACAGCAACTAGCTCTAAGTTTTATACCAATTAATGTAGATACTAAAAAACTGTTAAAATATAATTGATTTTGTCCTCGGTAGCATTGAATGTCGGTAGTCTCTTTTATTATTACCCTACTAACTTAGGTTAGTTTGAAATTTCTCATGATAGTTTTAGCTACAGATTTGACTGGAAATGACAAATTAAATCAATCTAATACAAATACATATATACATATAGAGTATACCTTTATAATTTACACGGGATAGAGTTTTTAAACTCAAAATCCAGTTAAATTAATTCATAATACAGACAAACCACCACCAACTGCCACAACAAAGCAGACGACGCGACGGGAGACGACAGACAACAGACGGAGACGACGAAGGTGGTACGAGCGTCTGGGGACAGGTGGAGACGGTAACTTTACGACCTTCTAATCGTAGAAAATGCCGAGGAGCAGTTAGCGTTATTATTGACGTAACCGTTCCACCGACTAGGCGGAACTGTATTAGTCCTTGCCGAATGCCTTTCCGTTCCGGTTCCATGCAAAGCTAACTAGTAGACTGAAGACTATGATTGAAGGTGAAGGGAAGAACCTATCTCATCCCTCCCTACCCTGATTCCTGTATAAGGAGAAAGAATTTTACCATCGAAAGTTGTGTATTAAACTATCCAGAGTTTTAATATTCAAACTCTGGATTATTAGTTATCATTTTTTTAATCCTGTTTGATAATTCATTATTACGGAAATTTTTTTAAAGGAATGGAAACTTCTACAAATATTTATTGTCGCGAGTACGAAATACGGCGGGTGAGTGAGGGCGCTGCTGGCGAAATCAGCAGTATTTTGGTTGTCAATTAGTCATATGATTGTAAGTTTACAAGCACACGTTTACATATGAAAGTTTTGCTGCAAGCTCTTATGCAAGATTCTTCTAATTTCGTGCAAGATTCAGACTAGAAGGAATCAATAATAACTGTCAGCTGTAGACAAAAATAAAAATGTAACGATACGTAATCTTTTGTTTTGTTTTTGTTTGTTTTCGGAGATTTCATAAGTTAATTCATCGAATTACGAAATTATATTATATTTTTGGTGATAAATTGTTCAACACTTAATTTACATAATCAGTCAATTTTAACATAGCCTATAACGGTTTTTGTTTAATCAGTGTGTAATTTATGAACATTAAGCCTAACTTTTGCATTCTCTCTTATTTTGCCGGGTTTGTTTTGTTTTCATCATGGAGTCAGGAGAAATACAGTTTGAGCCGCCCAAGGAACGACGGTTACAGGGCATTTTCCAAAGTGACCTCAAGTAACAAATCAAAAATGTGGTTGCAAACGTTCTTAGTTTTGCAAAAAAGTTCAGCCGACGAAAATAATCGTGAAGCTATTGACTTCAATAAAAGCCAAGAACTGACATAAAAAATGTGTGGAATTAGTCTCCGGCCTGTTCAAAGGTGTGCCCGAGAAGTAAAAAGAGAAAGTAGTGTACCTCCTAGAAAACTATACACCCGAGTACCGAGAGAACCTTTTTAAAAGATGGAGGTGTTATTTTATTTTGTATAATAGAGGGAAGTTTGTTATAAAATTTTGGACCAATGTTTTGTGGAAGAGATGCAGCCAAATCTAATCTGTGAGAATTTTGCCTATGTATAAATCTATTTCTTGTAAAGTGGTCATGGATATCTGCGCCTAATTGGAATGAACAATATTTAAATTTATAGAATATTATGACCTGGAAAATGTATTGCGATGCCAAAGTCAAAATATTCAAGGATTTGAAAAGTTCCCGGCAAGACGTTCGCCGATTGACTCCGGTCATTATTCTAACAGCCCTTTTCTGTAATTTAAAAACGCGTGAAAACAACGTACCGGAAGCTGAACCCCAGAGCACAATGCCATAAGACAGTCTTGATTCTATCAGTGATGAATAAATTAGTTTTGAAATAAATAAATTTTTGAATTTGGCAAATCTACATAGCAGAAACAATTGTGAGGACAATTTTGCACATAATGTATTAATATGTTGCGACCACGAAAGTTTGTCATCGAATATCAATCCGAGATATTTGCTTTCAGTCAAAAAGGGAAGTTCAAAATCATTCATGAGGATCATTGGGTTGGTGATATTATTTTGATTTCGGTTAGAAAAAAACAAGCAATTAGATTTTTCTGGATTTATGTGTAAATTGTTACTGTTAAGATATTGATAAAGTTGAGATAGTTTTAAATATGAATCAATTTCTAAGTCTAATGATAAATTATTTTTGAACATGATTGCTATATCGTCCGCGTACATAGTTAACGTTAAATTTGGAACTGATTTCACAATACCATTTGTGTATAGTATATATAAAATAGGTCCCAATATTGAGCCTTGTGGAATACCAAAAGTTAACTTAATACTCTCTGAGCTCTCTTCTGCCTGCCTGTCGCGGCCTTCATGACAGCGAGGGTGGCGAAGCACTTTTGAAGGTGCTCCTCCTCCTGCTGCCTGGCAAGTGCAATCACCGCCTGGAAGGGGGACGGGTCGGTGTGCATCGACTCAACGCCGCCGGAGGATGCTTGCTCGGTGAGCACCGGTGTTCTTGTCACCGAGGCAGTTGGTGTCGCTCGGCCTTGTGGCGACCTCGCGACACGAGGCTTCCGGCCAAAGGGGTCTTCTACCTCGACGTCCCCACTTTGAGAGGGTAGGCGAGGAAATTGATCCCTCTGGTTCGTTTTTGGGGTTAGGGTACCCCGGGAAGGTTCTTGCACCTTTTGAATAGTTTTTTCTTGTGAACCGCTCATAATGTCTGGATTAGCCCCCAAGACTGGGCGTTTGTTACCCCCCAAAACAGTGCCCCAATGTGAATGTCAAAACCGACCCGTCGCCAGAGCAACTATATCCGTGTTCGACCGCCTCCAAAACACCGGCGGTCCCAGACGAGCAGTGGCCTCGGCAGAGCCCCCCCGTGACCGCAGCAGGGCCCTATCCGGTCGCCAACCGGCACCACCACGGCCAAGGGGATTTTCGCCGGCTGATAGGGCAGCCAGGTCAGCTGGCTGGACTGACCCGGGCCCCTGTACTATCCGGCAGCCTGGGAGGTGCAGAACCCAGTTTTTAAGCTGTACCCTCTGCTCGTCCTAGACCCCCAGCGCAGTGGAGGCTGAAGAACCCAGAGTCACCCCGGCAAGTAGGCCGGAATGATTTAGAAAAAACAACCGGGCTATTGAAATGAAACGGAGAATGCAGTTGTGAAAAGGAGACGCGAAAAAGGACCATTGCGTCCCCCTCCCCTTTTAGTCGGCTCTTACGACAAGCAGGGGATACTGTTGGACATTCTGTCCCGGCCCAACACGGGAAAACACACTAGTAATAATAATAATAATAATAATAATAATAATGTGTTGAGTTCCTCTAGCTAATCAAAATACGGCACCATTTCGATAGAAACCCATAACAAAACAACAACGATATAAACTTAACAATTAATTAATTTAACAAAACAACATTTTGTAGCAAATCGTTCTAACTTAAGTGTCGCAAGATGGGTAGGCAAGAGATTAGGAAAGGAAAGAAAGAAATTGCGGCACTCTAATCGAAATAATCAGAATCGCGGCGTCAGTCAACTGTGATCTATTCCTATTACTAGCAAGTAACTGGAACTTCGGATCAATTTAACTGCTCTTTTGGATGTAACAGATACATGACAATGACGCTACTGCGCATGCGCAACCGTTGCGGCATTTTCTACAATTAGAAGGTAGTGTAACCTTTGGTAAAATATCGAATATCGAACCGTAATAATCAGCGAATAAACCAAGGAGGTTGTTCCATAGATAAAGGGATATAAAGAGAATGTTTGAATGTTTTTATCTATGGTAGCACATGCATTTGCATACAGAAATAAGTAACAAGTATAAGCGAGTAATATTATGGAGTGAAAATTTTTTATCGTGCCTTTTTAGTAAAAACATTTGCGAAATTTTTTTTTCTTTTTTTTCAAAACGTTTTTGATTTTTTTTATCGATTGACAATTGAAGATTCATAGATTAGCCAAGGTAACGCAAAATCTTGTGTGTATATTCAATGATACAGCATCTTTCATGAAAGAACATGAATTTTTGTCACTGACCGTAACCAACATAAAAATGAAGATTAAAAATATTTAATGTGGTTTGATAAATATGATTTGCTGTAAATAGATTTAGTTTTAGGGCAATATTGCAATAAACAGCTCATTAAGCCTTTAGTAAATTTGGTATTTCCAAAAAAATTCGAAAAACTAAAAAAAAACTCGAGAAAAAGCAAAAAAATCTCTTAAAGTTTGTCTAGCTCCAAGCAATCGTTTCTGTTATATGAAAAGCCTTTATGTCCTCATAGGGGCGTCTGTTTTGTGTGTTATTATAGATTTACATGATGATATATCAATTTTTGTACTTTTATAACCCAAATCATGATAGATACGGTCAGGGACAAGGGGTACGGTCTGGGACAAACGAGAATCGCCGGTCGATTTACTCAATTTATTTAATGCCTTTGTTTTAAATTATCATTTTAAATTATCCTTGGCACTTTAATGGGCCAATGCCCTGGTTATTTGGGAGTTGACTGTACTCTATTCCACAAAAATTTATAATAAAATATAAGCATTACCTTCAATATTTACAAATTTCAAAAACTATAATTTTACTTTTTCATAAATCCTTCAATTGTACTGTTGTAAGATAAAATTGTCTTTCACGTCAACTGAATAGTGCAATTTACAACGAAATTTGTAATGATTGTCACGACCGTACCCCCGTACAATCGATATGGTCGTGACAAAAATGGTTTCGGTCGTGACAAATACGGTCAGTGACTTTACAATTATTCGTCCCTATTCTGGTGGTAGCCCTGCACCTCGTGTTTGAGAAGACAAAGTGGACTTCTAGGTTTCCGAAGCAATTAAAATATCATATCAACAAAAATTAACACCATGTCTACTGTAACAAACGACTAGTATGGTCTTGGGCACATCAAAATTACCAAAAACACAAAATTACCTTTATCAACCTTGATAAGTTTAAAAATAACGAAAAATCTCTGGAGCAACGTAAAACACTCCCGTTCACCTCTGTCTCTTCAAACCAATTGACTCTATCGCCACCAGGCTCGCCACTGTCGTGTTCCAAAGTTCCAAATTTTGCCGTTACGGTCGGGACTTAAAATCGAGGGACAGACTTATTTTGTCGTAATACTCAGTTTGCAATAAATAAACAATTATTAAATACTCATTTTTTGTAAGTTAAATAATTAGTGTTGATATAAAAAAATAGCATTATTTATTTAAGCAGGCATAATTGTTCTAAAAATAGCACGATATTTGAAGAATGGATCCTAAGGACAAGTTACGGTCGTGACATTCGTGACTTTGAAAATAAGGAAAAAATACCTAGAACCCATTAACAACCAAATAAATATTTGCAAAATGTTGCCCCCGTCCCAAAAAATATTAAAACACATAATACGATACTAAAAAAACAGTATCTACGAAATAAGAGGCCAGGGACATTAAAGGGCACGATAAAAAATTTTCACTCTATGATTTGGGGATTTGTAAAATATCTATTAATGTGCCTCCCAAAAACCCTCTTTTCCAATGCTGGCCTTTAACCTACCATCTCCCTTTTCCCTAGTTTTATTGTATACGAGCGAAGATAATGATTTATTATTTATCTATGATGCGAATGATCGTAGGTGGACAGGAGAGGGAGTTAAAACTAAAGATTTCTCGCCTGGCCTGGGTGTCAACATGGGAGGGGGGCCCAGACGACATTACTCCATGTCGTGTTCTTCACATTACCACAGGGAGCTTTCGCCAATCCTCTCATCAGCTTTCAACTTAGCCTACTTCTCCTCCAAGGCGTTTTCCAACCAGGCAACTTGAAGTTGGGCTATGTTGTGCCCATACACAAATCAGGGGCCAAAAATTCTTTTTTTATTCTTTATTTTAGGTTTGACACTACACGGAAAAACTCTATGGTTGATTTTACAATATTTTTAAGGTTAACCTTATTTTCAACCTTACTAAAGTTATTTGTACAATAACAATGAAATATCTGTACATGTTACCACAAAGTTAAGGTTGTTTTTACACATTCCTTAAAGTTAATTTAATAAGGTAATAAGTACCGTAATAAGGTAATGACTACTGTAGAATGAAATTGTGGTACTGATAACCAAACACTTAAGGTTGTTTTTACAAATTCCATGATATTAATGGAAAGTAATATAGTAATTACTACTTCATTTGTACGTTCAAGTATAGACTACTTTAAGCTTGAAAAATTAATTACGAAGACTTTAAATGGTTTATAATAAATTTCATTATTGATTCATTAGTAGTACCTATTCAATTCATCACTAGGAGCGAAAGTGACTCTTTTCAGTGTTGCAATCGTGTTTTATGATTCACGTTTGTAGCAACGATTTCGTTCCACACAATGCGACGGAATTATACCATAATTATTAAATAACCAAATTTATCTTTAATGACATTTAGCCCTTTTTTTCTAAACCACTTAAAAAAATAGTTACTTCTCATAAAAACATCACCCAAGATTTAAAGGTTACGTTTGACACCTGGTTTTAACTTGTAATGTACTTTAAAACAATGATAATAGAACTGAAAAGGAAATCTCTCAAAATTAACATTGACTTAAATTATGAATACAGTAGAGCGCCGATTATCCGAACGTCGGTCATCCGAACCGTCGGTTAACCGAACGCCGTAAATTCATATTTTGAACATGATTCTCAAGCAATCCAAATTTGCGCGCCAAAAAAAGTGTCAGGGCTAAACCAAACACAAATATTGGACTTTTTTTCTAAATAATAAGTATACAGTGTACTGTATCTATGTGTGATAAATTGTTCTTTAAAAATTTATACCCATGTATTCTGATCGATTTCATAATAAAATTATAAGAATAATTTTTGTTTGATAATTTTTTTAGCCTTTTTACTAGTAAAATTTACATTACATATATAATTTTTAAATTTGTCTTTTCTTGTTCAATTATCCGAATATTCAGTTATCCGAACACCCCTTGTCCCCAATTACTTCGGATTATCGGCGCTCTACTGTATTATCACTGTCCCACCAACAAAACAATTAAAAACACAGCGGAGTCAGCGGCACGTTTTTTAAACACAGACTGGCGACTCCAGATTAGAGCTCAGTGAATATAACTACCGTACTTTATTTATTTGTAAGTTACAGTATTGACCACTTTAAACTTGTAATAATGAAACACGTTTAACACTCTAAGTTCAATTATTTCAGGTTTGATTATGAATACCATAGTTAATGATTTTTTTCTAGTACCCGTGGGTTATATTATTGACTGGACAGTAAAACCACTAATATCCTTGATTAAGAGTAACAGCGTTCCCAATCAGTTTTACATCCCAAGTTATGCCGTGTCACCCACAAGTCGAATTGGCCGAGTGGTTAAAGGCGTAGGCTAGGTTAGGTTAGGTTAGGTTAGGATGAAGGCGCAGGGTCGATAGAGTGAGAGTTCCAGGGTTCGAATCCCAGCGGAGTCGCCATATTTTTTATTCATGAAAATCAAATGTAAGGCTAATATTATATATTTATTTACAAATTTATTAATTTTTTGACGAGTTTTGACAGTTAAATCATTCCTTTTATGGCTAAACATGCCAAAATATGTAATAGTATGTAAGGTAATTGAAACCATAACTTAACCTCAAAATAGGTAAAATCAACCTTAAAGGTAACCTTAAGTAAGGTAACCATTGCCTTAGGGGACTGATATGGTAAACTAAAATAACTATACTAAGGTAACAGGTACTTTATTACAGTTATTACTACCATAAAAAATTCAACCTTAAGTTATGGGTAAAAACAACTGTAGTTTGGTTGGTCAAATAGTGACCGTAGTGTTTGGTTGATTTTACCCATCTTACATATTCCTATTACCATAGAGTTTTTTCAGTGTAGTCATGACACCTATGTTTACAACCATTACAAAAAGAGGTACTTATAATCAACTTAAAGCTAACAGTCCATCTTCAATGATATTCTCACAGAATAATAGTTAACTAAAACTTGACTTTTGATTTTGACATAAAAAATAACAAATAGTCCCATATCTTCTGATTTTCAATTTTCAATAAGTCTTTAACTTTTGGAGGAACTTTAAATTTTAGTTGTTTAGGCCCATATACATAGTCATTCAATCAGTCATAGCCAAGGTCTTTGAGCGTCTAGTCTTGAACAGGTATTCTTTCAGTTTCTGATATGACATTTCACCAAACCAGCATGGTTTCTTGTCTGGCCGATCTACTGTGACCAACTTAGTGCTGTTTCAAAATTATATAATCAATATGAATTCTCGCAAAACCATGAGGTCGACTGCTTATATCATTGGACTTTTCTAAAGCATTCGATCAAGTGGACCACTCTCCATTCTTCAGAAAAAAACTTGAGACATAGTATTGGAGGAAGTTTATTACTGTGGATGAAGAGTTAGGTACTTGACTAATAGAACCCTGAAGGTTAAGTTCGCCTTATCTCTCTCTGAACCCTTTGCTGTGACCTCTGGAGTACCACAAGGGTCTCACCTAGGACCACTGCTTTTCAACCTCTTCATTGAACCAAATCACCTCTTCAAACAAATCATTGAAGTCCAACCATCTACTGTTTGCTGAAGATGTAAAGATCTTCTCTAAGATAACCTGTCACTTCGACCATCAGCTCCTCCAATCAAACCTAGAAGCAGTTTACAGATGGTGCGAAGATGATGCCATGGATTTAAATGTTGCCAAGAATTCTGTGATTACTTACAACCGCACTAAAGATCCACTTGTTATAGATTATCTGGTTGGAGGCAGGGACGTCCTTGCCCAGGTAAGATGTTGTCAAAGACCTTGGGGTTAATTTCACTACATCTCTAAATCTCTCGCTTCATATAATACCCGTGTTGCAGCAGACCTGCATACTCAGCGAATTTCAAATGCAAAACAACATATTTCAATCCAACATAGCGAGATTTGACATGTTTTGGAAAGCTCCATAAGAATAACATGGGTAATGAGTATATGCAGGTTTGCTGCCGCCACAGGTATATTAAAACTGGATGGTTGTAATTCAATATTTAGTTTATTTTAACTAGAAGAAGCCATATACCAAGTTTTACTGAGATATGTTGAGAAATAAGCGAGATATAGAATTTTACTTATTTCCCATAAGGTTAACATTGGGACAACGTGCTGTGTTTACCACTTTCAATATCTCAAGTTTCTTTCCACCGCAATGAAAATCACCCAGTGTGTAACCGGCACAATTAGAATTTTTCTATTTAAACTAAAGTAAAACCTTGATAAGAAGACTCTCAAAGGGACAATGAAAACAGTCTTCTTATTGAGGGTCATTTTATAAAGACATTAAAAGGGCCGGTTTCGGAGTTCGGGGATATCTTAGGGTGGGTTTCGGAGATCGCTATTAGCTAATTCTGGAGTTAGTTAATACGAGAATTAAGAAAATACTCGCATGAAAAATCGGGTTTCGGAGATCCGATTTAACTTTCTTAATTCTCGTATTAGCGTAGTTCGGTATTAAAGTTACTACTCGACTTACTTCTGAACTAAGGAGGGAATCGCGGGGAATTTCATGTTTTGGGTAGTGGTACGAATCAAGGCCGGAGAGAGGGGCTCCGCTATTGCATTGTTTTGCTTGTCCGGAAGGGGGTAAGGGTGTTTGGACGTTGACCGCGCGCATCTATACCGATAACTTATCACCTGTTTGACCGTTTTTCCAACTATGAAAAATGAATATGACTATTATTACTAATTTTCCTGTTTTTTTTGTCTATGACTATACCATGTACGATATGAAAGGATCACCAAATAACTTAGCGGATGACCCAAAAGCAGCCGTATAGGTGGTATTATAAAAATAACAAATTTCATCCGGCGCCGCGGCGGTTGTTTGAATTTTATTAGTGATATGAATCATGTTAAGATATAAAAATGTAATTCTCTGCAAGGATATGCGTATTCTTCAAATTTCGCATACAGTGTAAAACATTTTGTTGACAACCAAAACTCCTGTCAATAAGTCCATTGCGAGTTAAACCTCTGTTATTGACATTGAAAAGCCGTAACAAAATTATTTCACACGCTACTGTTTTCAAGGAAAAAATGGCATTCATTAAGGCCGAAAACTTGAAAAGAATTTATGTTTAGAGAAAAAGAAAAAGTTTTGGCCTACTGAAAAAAGATTGTACCCCCATTGTAGCAGACCTGCATACTCAGCGAATTTCGAATTCAAAAGTGCGTATTTCAATCCAATAGCCTATAGCGATATTTATTTGACATATTTTTGTAAGCTCCACAAGTATGAGGAATGAGTATGCAGGTTTGCTGCAGCAGGTATGTTAAAACTGGGTAGTTTTAATAATTCAATATTTAACAAATCTGAACTAGAAGAAGCCATATACCAAGTTTTATTGAGATATGTTGAGGAATAAGCGAGACATAGAATGTTATTTATTTCCCTTTAGGTTAGCATTGGGACAATGTACTGTGTTTACCACTTTCAATATCTCGGTAACCAATGGACATAGAACAGTGATTCAAATATTAAAGTGTTTTTTTTTTAAATGAATTCAATAATGCCAAAGAATATTGAATTATTTTTCTATGTAAAAAAAAAACATTTTTGGGAGGGATTATCCCCCTTAACCGCCCCCCCCCCCTTCTGGTGGTCCAATGGGCTGGTACATACATATACAGGGTGTCCGGAAAATATGGTAAAATATTTTAGTATATGATAGTCGAGGTAAAAATAAGAAAAGAGTTCATATAAATATAGGTCCTAAAGTACTTCGTTTTCCGTCTGTGTGTCTGTTTGTGATTTTCACATATTTAATCATATCTCACGAACCTCTTAACGTATAAACTTCAAACTTGGTACATGGATTGCCACTATTAAGAACTATTAATAACTATTTTTGTGTGAAGTATCAAATTTCTACTTTGTACTATTTCAAAATGGCGACAGTTTTTTATTTTCATAAATAAATATCTTAAAAACTGCAAATTGTAGAAAAAATATACAAGAGACAAAAAAGTTGAGAAATTTAATCCATAACGCTGATCTGACAACTAATAATGAAGAAATTTTAAATCCGAATGAAAATATGCAAATTTCAGAGGGTATGTTCTAAAGAACCATGTTTTTATTCAGAAAAGTTAAAAGTTCTCCGTTACTGTCCGATCATCATAATCTTAATATCAGCGTTAACTGGATTAAATATCGCAACTTTTTTGTCTCTTGTGAAGTTTTTCTAAAATTTGCATTTTTTTTTAATATTTCGCTTTGAAAATAAAAACACTCGCCATTTTGAAATGGTACAAAGTATAAATTTGATACTTCTTACAAAAATAGTTCTGAATAGAGGTTATCCATGTGCCAAGTTTGAAGTTTGTACGTTAAGAGGTTTGTGAGTTAGGAATAAATATGTAAAAATCACAAACAGACACACATGCGGAAAACGAAGTACTTTAGGACCTATGTTTATATAAACTTGTTTTCTTATATTTATCTCTACTACCTCATACTAAAACATTTAACCATAATTTCCGGACACCCTGTATATATAAATGAATGTGTATGAAAATGAACGGATGGTGTTTCTTTGCTTCTGGGGGCCCCAAAACGAAAATTTATCATGGTCTCGGTCTTAGATCTTACCATGAGTAGGGCCTGCTACGGTAATAGCTTCTTACCTGTAGTGGAAATTCACTAATACTGAACTTAATCCTGCCCACCTCCAGGATTAAGTCGTGAAGTAAAATGCTCAAAAATAATACTCGAATTATGCTTCATTTGCCCAGTTCTGGATTAAATATCGACTCCGAAACCCAAAAGAATAAATTTTTAATACGAGGATTACGTTCTTCTTGACTCCGAAACCCGCGAGAATAAGTCCGGTATTATCCCTCCCGAGATAATACTCGAATTAAAGATGATACTGGAGTTAAGCAATCCATGAGCTCGGAAACCTGATTTCTGTAGTTCTAGAGTAAGAACCGGTTTGAACTGGAATTTAGTTCAAGAGTAGACTTAATACCGATCTCCGAAACCCACCCTTAATCCTGGAGTTAGTTAACCCGTGGACTAAGATAATCTTAGCATGAAAAATCGGATTTCGGAGTTCGGGGATAAGTTTCTTAACTCTCGGGTTATCTCAATCTGAGGATAAATTTATCTTTGGACTTATGCAAGGAGTTACCGAGGTATTTTGGAGAAGTTTCGTATTTGGGTAGTGGTGGGTACTGTGTGCAGACGCATTTTACCTGTTCTTTCTTCTCTTCTCGATTGAATTCGGCTCTTGGTTATGCCTACCAAATTAACTCTCAGGTTAAAGATATTCTTGGAGTTAGTTATCCTTGAGCTCCGAAACCCGATTTCTACAGTCCGAGGATAAAAACCGGTTCAAAATGGTATTTAGTCTGAGGATAAAGATAACCCTGAGCTCCGAAACCGGCCCAGTGTATTTACAATTTAAAGGAGACTTGAAAGGTGCACTTATTGTCGAGATTTTTGTGTTATCGAGTGTCTTCTTATCGAGGTTCTACTGTACAATCTATATCATGTACAGCCGCCTGGGCTGGATTTAAGCACAGGCGCCATAGGGGCACACCTAGGGGTCCATGCCACAAGAGCCCCCAGAAGTACCACACAAAAATATATACATTTTTTTAAATCTAGGAATTACTGTTGTTTGGTATTCAATAAGATTTAACCAAAAATGAAAAGTAATAATTGTTATCCTAATTGCATGTGAAACAAAACAAGGTAATTTCAGGACTTAGCTTAAATACAACGTAATTTCAGGACTTAACTTAAATACCAGACAGCGCAAAAAATAAATCATAAATCATCAAGTCGACTGCAAGTCAGCTGGTGCACACGCCAAAAGGCTAACAGAGCTTGCAGAACCGGTCTACGATTGGACATCATAGGCTTTGGTTCCACAGGCCATACTGCTCTGCTAAGCACAGAAGGGGTAACTGCAGTTTACCTTACGGTACGTCCTGAGTGCACGCCGGTTCCGATTCCGATTCAGTTTCAGATTATCGGCGCCTGTTTAGGCTGAATCAGATTTTTTGTAGGTGGCCATAGTAGAGACTTGAAAGGCTTCGCCGACTCGGCGAGCAGGCAATAGAGTTGCCATTATTTCACCATTGATTGTACAGTTAATGTAATAAATACCTAATTTAATAATTGTCATTAATTACTTTACACGGCATATTGGTAATTTAGGAGGCCTCTGCGGAAAAGATCGGGGAGTGGTAAAAAAACACTAAGCAATTAATTGTTTTATAATGGTAAACGGCAGCAAAGCAAGCTTAACAATAACAAAGATAATTTATGCTCGCAACTTCGACATAGACAGGATTTAATTTGTGTACTTTATCTCAAGTCTTTCTAATTCGTGGAAATCAACAAAAAATATATTGAGATAAAATATATGACGAGCAGATAAGGAAACAACAATGGATTTACAAAAAATGGGAGGCGCGTATAAGGAATATTTTAACTTTCACTTTAGCTGACTGATATAATAACCTAACATTTCAAATTTGACTAGTTCCTGTGACTTGAATCAGACCATTATACTTTCTTTTAAGTTTGAATAAGCTGTTTTATTTGTAAGAAAATTTTTATTTTGTCTTCCACTAGGCCTATACAGTCACTGAACATAAAAGAAGTATTGTATGAATGATCTTGCACAAATAGGCTGTTTTACTAACCTTCAACGCCGAGCTCCAATGAAATTTCTTCTAACATTTATCTATTATTTCTCTGATTGAATATGCTATGAGTATTTAATCCCAGATTGGTGGGTTTCTTACAATATGAGAGATTATAGCTGGCAAATCTATTAAACTGCTGAATTAATTAGATTTCAAAATTAAATGTTGCTATTAAAAATGGCGGCTGGAGCAATCGGAAACTGGAATCCGCAACCGGAATGAATAATACATTCCGGTGAGCAGGCACCTGCGCGCAAGCTCTGCTTCCGGCTGGCACAATGGCCACTTCCGTTAAAATACAAGTGTCATTTCTGTCGCCGAAAATCTGAATCTGAGTCGGAATCGGAACCAGCGTGCACTCAGGACGTACTGTTAGTTTAGGAAAACAACTAATGAAGTTTGAAGGCTGGCCATATCTCTTGTCCAACACATTTTCATACAAACCTTTTCAATATGTTTTGCTCTGTAAAATATTACAAAAAAAGTCATAAAGACCAAAAAACACTGATTGATTAAAACTTTGTGGTTTTGAATACTTAGCTTTTTGGCCGTAACTACATGTTGCAAGGCATGTCTAGTGGAGTCTGTGTAGATATTGCCCTTAACATCTATTAAAATGTACTTATACTCCCAAATTAGCCTTGTTAACTTAAGGATTGCATGCCTTAAATGATGTACTCTTGATTTATAACAACCACTTTAAATATTAGATTGAGTGGCAACATTGATTCTAAATTAAAACTATTTCACAATCAAATGAAAAGTTAGAGGAGGTTAATAAAATAACTGACAAAATGAATTTAGCCAACAGTTAATAAAATAGGCTAGCTACAGTTTAGGAGCTATGGAAAGCTTATTTTAATAACAATGAACAACTTAGCCTAAACTGTTGTAAAAAAAATCACATGATATAAAAATATACCCCGTCGCAGCAGACTTGCTTACTCAGCGAATTTCCATAGGATTATTTTTTATATGTGAGCATTCAACTTATTTGAAAGAAAGTGTTGTTTGAATATATAAAAATGTTTTGTTTGTTTAGTAAATAATATACTAAAAATGTAATGAGCTTTAAACATGACGAAAATTAACGAGGAGATTACATTGGTTTTCATTAGCAATACAGTAGACGCCCTCTAGATCGGCTTCGGTTGGATCGGCCGCCGGATGGTCCGACAGGTCCTAAGAGGGTGACTCATATCCGTCATATCGCCAGACCGCACCGCCGGAGAATTACTTTTGGCAGGATTTACCTTGAATGTTTTGTTTCCGGCCGCAGAATTTAACTATTCATGTCAAGTTTAGTTTACGGGCAAGCTTGTAATTGATGGACACGCTTGACCTCAACTAACATAAATGTTTTCTAAAATGGGTGGAAAACGTAAACACACGTTTGTGGTAATGAAACAAAAGCTGTAAAAAAATGATGCACAAAAAAGAAAATAACAGATTTCTTTTAATTTGTATACGTTATGCATTCAAGTAAAACGTGTAAATTAATTTGATCAAATAAATGTTAATATGTGTTTAAATTAAGTTATGACTTTTTCTGTTCACTTTATATTACCAGTGCGGTATTGGTAAAAAACGTACCTATCTACGAGTGACGCAATATGACAGTTCAACATACAGACGTCAAAATATTTTCTTTGGCAATTAAACGCTGTAATCAGGTTTAAATAACGTGATTTGTTGATTTTTAAGCATAGGTAATGGGTTTCATATGGTTATTTTACATTTAAATAGTACATCCGGATAGTCCGGCCATTTTGTATTCCGGCCGGTGGTCCGGTCCCCAAGTGGCCGAACTAGAGGGTGTCTACTGTATACGTTTTTTGTATTTTATATAATTCTTAGTTTTTTAATTTGTAATAAATGTAATCTTGTTATAGTATACAGGGTAAGTCTTCTAAGCCATCTACAACAGATTATAGGCGAACGGCTTATCATACAAAGACGTAACAAAACATTTCCCCACTAAATCATACCCAAGGAACAACGTAAAAATATTTTTAACCTTTTTAAAATACAGGGTGTTCCAAAAACCAGGGGTCATGTGTTTGAATCTCGGAATTTTTAAATGTAAACATATGTCAAATTATAGACCATTTTAAAGCTCTAGGCAAGACAAACAATTTGGTGAAAACAGAACTCAATTATCTTCATTATTTTCAAAATGGCGACCGTTTTTGTAAAAAATATTGGTATTTACGGAATACCCTGTATCTCGAGAACTACTGAAGGTTTTTTCGTTCTGTTTGAAAATTCTTAATCCTTGTAAACACAGCTTTAATTTGATATGCAAGAAGCCAACATTAAAAGAAAATACATAACTTTTTAAACATATTATTTTTTATAAATGTTGGTAGCACTGAAAATCAAAAATTTTAAATTGCAACATATGGAAAATAGGATATTATTTTAAAGGTCTTGCAAAAACCTAAAATTTTTCAATTTATACTCCCCTTCTATCTTTGGTGGTTTTTCAGTAATAAACAGAACACTCTATTTTCCCATATAACGCCCATGTCAAATTTGCTGTACTCAATGTAAAAGGATGCAAATTTAGATGCTTTGAGTACTGCACAATTAACATGGGCGTTATATGGGAAAATGGAGTTTTTTGTTTATTACTACAAAACTACTGAAGATAGAAGGTGAGTGTAAATTGAAAAATTGTAGGTTTTTGCAAGACCTTTTAAATAATATCCAATTTGACATTACAAATTTTTGATTGGACGGCTTAGAAGACTCACCCTGTATAAATGACAACAAACATAATGAATTCAAAACACTCAAAACAATTAAATAACATGATCTCATGAGCAAATTAAATTCAATCATATGGTCAGTTTTATAAATAAAACACCCCTGTTGCAGCAGACCTGCATCTCCAGCCAGTTTCAATAAAACATATTATTATTCCTCATCATTGTAAACATACCATATATACAGTAGAGTCCCACAAAGCCGGACTGATGTGGACTGAACGGTGTCCGGGTTTGTGAAAATTCCGAGTTATCAGGAAATGAGTAAAAATAAGAAAATATGAGAATAGTTTCCGTTATTTCTATAAGAAATCATTTATTTATTGTATATTAAAAAAATACAAAAACTACATTATCCGTTACAAAAAAACTTAAAGAAAAACCAGAACTTTTTATATGTGTCACGCAGTGCTCTGGCCTTAAATCTCCAGTGCTCTTTATTGCTCTGGCAGGCTTTCCAAGTTATCCAGAATTCCAAGTTATTGAAGTCCGGGTTTGCGAGACTCTACTGTATTATGTTATGCTACATTTTCAGGCAGTTTAGACCAAGACACCCCCCCCCCTCCCCAAATGTACATACTTTCTTTATTGAATTTAAAAATATAATTTGTATTTTTTGATATAGTATATATTTTCTGCAAAATCATGATGTATGAACTCTTAACTATTCAAAATAAAGACAAATTAAATATTCACCTAAAAGGTCAAATACAATCATATGTTCAGAGTTTTATTTTTAAAATTCCCTATATTAGGATAAATGTATTGATTTAGGGTAATTATTAGGGATTTCTCCGTGATAACAGGGTATCCTTTTTTAAGGGTAAAATCAAAAATAATATATGTACTGTGTTTAGCACTTTCAATATCTCAGCAACAGATTGACGCAAAATAATTATAATAATTCAGAATGCTAGATTGTTTATTTTTTAAGCTGAATCCAATATCGACACTTAAATTTACAAAATATTAATATAAAAGGAATTAAATCCTAAAAATAAATTTTATTTTGTTAAAAAACCCTCCTTAAAGTTAACCTATCGAGTTGGTTTTCGAACTCGAAGTAATAAATGTCGCTCTAGAAGTATGTACCAAATTTCATCGCAATTGGATATTTTTTTATGGAAGTTATCGTGTCTAGGGACAGGTAAATATATATATATATATATATATATATATATATATATATATATATATATATATATATTAAACTACAGACAAATAGACAAATATTAAACTATTCATGAGAAATCTTCAGGTGAAGATGTGACTTTTATGTGTTCTATGGCCTGCCTGAACTCTTTCAAAGGTAAGCTAGCTGTCTATCCTTCTTTTCCCAAAATTAAAATCCTGGCCTATAGCCTTTCCTGAAAAAACTATTCATGAGAAATGTAGGATCTGGAAGGTCAATTGAGGAGGGAAGGCTTTTAAATGGAAAAATATACATTATGATCTCCTTTTATATAAAATATATTTGTATTTACAGATCGTAGGTAAAACAAAATATAATGAAATAAATATATATATAATAAGTATCTAATAGAGGACGAACATACATTATTTGGCAAACATCAGTCACCCATACAACATCAAAGGTAGTATAAATAAATGCTTTAAGTGATTATATTGGTAAAATATTACAAAATATTCCATTGATCAGGATTTAATTTTACAATCAATAACCCTAAAAACTGTACTAAAATACATTAAATGACATGAAATCAATTTTGATATCAATTTATTATGTAACACACGCAAGACAGACACAATTCATCATTTCATAAAAATAAATTATATTTCCATTAGAACTTAATTATAATTATTCTTGAAATATAATGTTAAAAAAGCATGCAAAGAAACTAGGAAACCCATGAAGAAATTTATTTGGCCATCCAAGCTCAAAAGGTCGGCTTGAAATGGAGATCATCACATGTTACTTCTTTATGAAATTGTGAGTTTTAACTGGAAGTTCATTCTTTGATATTGACTGAGCAAATAAAAAAATATAAAGATATAAACTTATCTTAATGTATTCTTACATTACATTATAGAAGAGGATGTAACTAATAAAATTAATTTTAAAACTTGAACTGATGACTGAACAAATGTTAAACTTAAGGCTTATTTCACCGCTTAAGATACAGGATTGACTTTTCTAATAAGGTTCAAACTGCTACCAATATGGTTATAACTGTAATACAGCAATAAGAATTTTGTACGAGAATTTTCATAGATTATTTCAAAATTTGTTGCGGTAATCAGAATGCTTTGCTTGATAACTTCCACACACAGACCTGAGGCTCATGTGGAGGGGGACAAATAAATGCAAGGTAAAAAGAGGCTGCCAATCAATTTTTCCTCCACCTACTATCCATAGTCGTCTTTTAGTCCCTGGAATAGAATACTAAAGTACTAGTTTATACTCCATGGGATTTACTTACTTACTTTTAGTCCCATGGGACTAAAAGTAATCTCATAAGAAATACATGGGAAGAAATCCGGCAACGCCGCGGTGGACAGTGAGAAAATATGGCAACACTGTCGGTTTTTATTTGTTCCGTTGAAGAGAGTGTCACAGCATCCGAGTGTCCGTTTCCGTTCTCTACAGGACAGCGTATCCATTTTGAGTTTGCTGTCGTTTAGGCTATATTTCTGCATATTTGTGAAGAAATAAGTTAGGCCTAGAGTATTTTTAAAGAGGAGTGTGAATAAAATGGTTAAAATTAAAGCCTAAATACCTTGCACATTTATATAGGCTATGTGATTGTAATGCAGTGTGTTGAAGCAAAGGATCATCTGAAGGTAAGGTTACAGTGTTATACCAAGTTATTGTTAATGGTGTAGGTGGAGGAAAAAATGTGTGTGCATCACAGGACTAAAGTACTTTTTCTCCCTCGGGAAATTGTCGCACAACAGTTTCCCTCAGGGAGAAAAAGTTGCACTTTAGTCCCTAGATGCACAAATAACTATTTTATAAAAAACAACAGTTACTTTGAATATACATCTTACAGTGTACTATAAACAAATTTTCTAAAGAATGACCAAACACACTGATTGATTTGTATTACACAAGCTGATTTTAACCCGTTTCGCTGGCTTTTCTCATAAAATAACACCTGTTGTTTCAGATTAAGTAGCAGACAACTGTCAGAACAAATATCAACATAAAGTGTTCTTTATTAATTAATATGAAACACAAACTTTGACCCTCTGTCATGTTGTGTCCTACAGGAATTATGAAAATCCTTTCTTAGTGGTTGCAAATGCTGAAAGAGGTGTATAAACGGAAAACTGTATGCTTCCAAGTGGAATGGTTTGCCCTATGAATCACTGCTTTACAAAATGATGGATGATCCGGTGTGTTATTTAACATGTGGATTCAGATCCAACAAGTTAACTTTTGCAATGTAAAGACAATTTTTACTCATAAGTACATACTGGTGTTTATTTATTATTTTTACTACTTGCTTTTTTAAGTTAATGAGGAAACACAGAACTGTAAAATAGCCAGTAAAATATGTGGGTCATAAATTATAAAAAATCTAGTACACACATAATGAACATTAAAATTGTTCCAATTCTTAAGAGATCCAACCGAGATGTTATATAACAAACACCAATAAACTATGTCAAAATTAACTGTAAACATGAAACAAAATTTAATGAAAACAAGAAACATATTAACAAGCGAGTTTACAGAGAGAGTTGTATTAGGCTCCAGCTGTTGAAGATTCAAGGTCAAATTTATTCATCAATATTTCCACTTTTTGGATTGTTGTAAGGACGATTTATTTGTGAACAGAAAAATTTTATTGATGATAGAAACAGTTGATAATGAAAAAGTCTCATACTCCAATAATATAACCTAATTTTTTGAATTCAATACAAAATTAATTAATTATCAAAACACTAATAACAAAGATGGAAAAACACAAGCTAAAAAATATATTTTCATGGCCAGCTTACTTCAAACAGTATTACTTTATTATTATAGATAATAAATTATACTAAATGATTATTATGTGATTACTAAATTATTATTATGTGATTTATTATGCTTTCTTTAACTATTCATATGATTTTTTAATGTTTTACAATTTTACTTTAATGTTTTTTTATTGATTTGTTTGGCGGTAAAATTACTCACAATCCATATTTAAGAAATAAGATTGATTTTATAACAGTAGAATTAATAAAGCTTTTAAAATGAACCCGCTAAAAAAGTAGGCTAGGTCACATTATAAACACTATATAATGAAAATATAAATGTAGTTTTATATAGGTAGGTAAATTAAAACTATGTGAAACAAATTCCTCTACTTTTAAGGATAAAATACATGAAGGGCAAGCCATCCGTGCTGTCTGAAACCTGACAAAAGATAACCTTAAAACCCTTTACAGCTGGGCGAAGAGTGACTACAGGCTATGTTGTGGGGGTGTTTGCCAAACACAGGTATTGGTTGATAAGTCACATAAAAAACTCCTCTGTAGACTCGGAGAGACTGAGTCATGTTCGAGCGACCATCGGTTGGTCCAGGATTGATATCTCTATCTGGATATTCTGTTAAGGAATCGTAATTTACTGAAACTGAAAATAATTCTGGATTTAATTTTATGTTTTTTTCACTTTCGGCTCTCTAATCAAAAAAGTTGACTTTTGAAAGTACAACTGTTCTTTCCACAAGACGAAGCAACATTATTCTTGTGAAATATCACACATAGTTAGCAAAAACTGTATCTCTGATTCTTGAATGATGCGTTTTTAGGTCTCGTTTCTAGACGTTGCATTTTTTAACGTGGACTTCTCTAAACTTAGCGTTTCTTCTGGGAATAGTCAATATCCAAAACACAGATGACTTTAAACAAAACCTAAACAACCGACGTTCCGTGGGACTAGTAAGCATAAAATAGTCCCGCTTCCTCAGAATTTTTTAACCACTTGTATCCCCCAAAAGTTCAGGTTAGGCGTTCGGTCCACGTTTAAAGTGATTGAAACACCAAAAATTACTTACAAAATGTAGGAAAATAAAGTTTTAAAGGCAAATCAATCTTTAAAAACCAATGAAATGGCATGGATTGACTGTGAATCGCTCGTCAGAGTTTGACTGGTTCAGGCATTTTTGTAATATACCCTATTTTAGCCTTTTGAGAGAATACATTTTAAAATCCGTTCTTAGTACGCATCTAGAGCCTATAATGATTATTTGTGCCAAGTTTCATAGCCCAAAGCCTAATAGTTATTGAGAAACTGTGTCAGTGAGTGAGTCAGTCAGTCAGTCAACCGTTTTGGCTTTTATATATATAGATTTATATACATACACTTGTTGTATGTGTTGGGGACTATTATATGCTTTTGTGAGTGCAGCATTAGGTAGCACCAAGGCTCAAATCCATTTATCAAAACCCTCAGACCAAGTTGTCTGGATTTCTTCTGGATCACTTCTGGATTTCTTTGGATGCTTTTGAGCTTAGCTCATTACTTTTTTAGCGAATTTCCCCTGTAGGGAAGAAGCTGTTACCGTAGTACTCATGGTATGACCTAAGCCCGAGACCGTGATAACTTTTCATCATGGAGCCCTCAGAAGCAAAAAACACCATTCGTTCATTTTCATACAAATATATCTATATATATTTCTATGTGCCTTTAAGCACGATAACTCACGCAAAAATGGTCCAATCTTAATGAAATTTGGCATGGACATGTAAAGTAGTAATGATTCGGGTGAGTTCGCAAACCAGCCTATTCGGACCACCAGAAGGTGGAGTAAAGGGGGATAAACCCCCCTAAAAATGAGATTTTTTGAGTTTTTTACATGGAAAAATAAAATTTATCGAATTTCCGTTAGCACCATTGAATTCAGCTAAAAAAAAACAAATAATTTAGTATTTTGAATCACTACTCTATGACCATTGGTTAGTGGTGAATTTTAATTATTTCCCATAAGGTTAACATTGGGACAACTTAATGTGTTTACCACTTTCAATATCTCAGTAACCAATGGACATAGAGAAGTGATTCAAAATACTAAATTGTTTGTTTTTTTTTAGCTGAATTCAATGGTGCTAACAAAAATTGGATTACTTTTATTTTTCAATGTGAAAACCCCAAAAAACCCATTTTTAGGCGGTTTATCCCCTTTTACCCCCCCTTCCAGTGGTCCGATCGGGCTGGTTTTCGAACTTGTCTGAAAAATTACTACTTTACACCCCTGTGCCAAATTTCATCCTGATCGGACCACTTTTGCGAGTGCTATCGTGCTTACAGACACATAGATATATATACATCTAGAAATTTCAACAACTGGTGTTTTTAGCTTCTGGGGGCCCCAAAACGAAAAGTTATCATGGTCTTGGGCTTAGGTCTTACCATGAGACCTGCGGTAATAGCTTTTTCCCTATAGGAGATATTCGATAAAATAGCTTTGAACTTAAACATAATTCAATTTTGATTAATCTAGGACCAGCCTGGATGGTAGGGATGGGCGAGAACTTAACTTTTGAGCAATTACTCGAGTAGTTACTACTACTCAAAAAAACGAGTCAAGAACTCCTTCTGTTTGCATGAAATTTATAAGCGCGATCGATTTTTACAACTGAGTTTCCCAAACCCCCTTCTGCCATTTATCCGTGATCGAAATAAATGCGCAATCGTTTTTCGCGGCATTCACAAATCTACATTTCCCGTTCATTCGTGACTGGCAATTAGGGCTATCATTTTACCGGCCGATCACGAGTGTCAGTGGTGTAGTGCTAAAATTAGCCATACCGGAACGGTAATCGGGAGCCGTGGGAGGGGGGGGGAGTAGTCCATCAGTTATAAACTATAATCACAGTGGTGTTTGTGAAAGGCCCTTTAATTATAGAATTGTTTGTATACATTATTTTTGGGGGGAATGGGTCAGACCCAAATCTCAGATCTCTCAATTGCCGAAACTCTGATAAACAATCGGTTTTCAAAAATCAAATGTAAAACTGTAAGGTTAGGCTACACACGACGCGGACGCGACAGCAATCCGGTATAATACGACGACGTGACGACGATGCGCCGGCGAGATTAGTTTGCCCGTGTCGCGTCGGCGTCGTGTGACGGACAAGACGTTCACCGCAACGCGATGACGATAGTTAACTGAAACTCCATGTTGACTTGTTTACAGTGACGTGGCAAGGCGTTACGATAACCATAACCATAACGCAATTACGAGTTAAATTACAAGTTAAAATACCTTGACGCGACGTTAAGTTAGTTTAAGGCAAGGATAGTTTTCCTGAACCGCATCAAACGAATTGCACCTGACCAGTGCAATAACTGCAACAAAATCGGTCTCCATCGACCAAAGTGGACAACGTGCTAACAATCCTATGCAAAGCATTTGACGTTTGACGCTGTCTGCAAACCAGTTTTTACCGCGATGCAACGAAGAGTTTGTGTTTACCGCAAAGCGAGGATGAGTTCGTTAGAGCGACGCGGGAACGAGTTTGTTACCGCGACGCGATAATTATTTAATTCACCATGATGTGACGAAATAATGCCATGGAGAAAAGAACCATAGTTCATTCGGCGACGCTTTACAATCCTCGTTTTTAGGCTGCGCCGGATGAAGCTGCGGCGGAGCGCCGCTCCAGACCGCTCCGGCCCCACTACACCACTGACGAGTTTTACAAAGTCACATTTCGTTTATTTGAGATCGGCTATCAAGTGGATCGTTTTCTGTGGCCGACCACGAGTTTTGCAAAGCTGCATTTGCCATTTACTGACGATTGGCAAGTACGCGTGATCATATTTCGTGGCTGATCGTGAGTTTCGCAAAGCTACATCTGTCGTTCAACCGCGATTAACAGATACACGCTATCGTTTTTCGCGGCTATTTGCGAGTTTCTCAAAACAATAATTTCAATATTCTATCAACTCATAGAGGAAGGATTTTGACAGGTATCTAGAACTGAATTTAGTTAGAGAAAACTTTAACTGAAACAGCTGATCGGCCAGTTGTTTTTGTTTAATCCAAGCAAAGCTCGGTCCCCGATACTTAAAATGAAATTTTAAGTTCAGAAGTCAGCAATCCAGGTAATTCCAAAACTAAATTATGATGACTCAGTTCAAAAATGTTTCAAGGAACTTCAAGGAATATCCTCACTGTCTATGGACTTTATATAATGGACATTATCATGTCTGTTAAAACTCACACATTAAACAATCCTGACAGGATCGAAACTGGGTCCAGTTGCCATTTGTCATTGGGCTATGAATTAATAATGCTATGTAACAAAAGGTTAGATAGTAACAAGACCTGGGTTTGAACCGTTCCCGATCAAAAACGTTAAAAAATGCCACTGGCGTTGAAATACCCTAAATACACAATAAAATGCAACAACCAAAATTCATAAATATAACTAACGTCACAATAATGAATATGTAATCGACCACCATGAATTGGAATTATTTTTAAAAAAACCGTAAATGCTGGAAATGATTTTTTGAAATACATTCCCAATGATTTAAAAAATGAAAAAAGACCTAATATTTTTAAGAAGAAGTTAAAAGAATACTTGATAGGCCTCACCCTGTAATCAATAAACGATTTTAAAACCAACAAGACAATCTTTCAAGATGCCCAATCTTTTTTAATTGAAAACCGTACTTTTTACTTATTTAATAATTATAGTGTGTTTAGATAAATTTTTACAACAGTATTCATGTACAAAATGTATATAAATGAATAGAGTTTTTGATTAGACTTGAAACACCACTTCTCGCCCATCCCTGCTGGAAGTTGTGGTGGGGGTAGCGTGAGAGACTCTCCCTCCCTCCTATACGCATCTTTGCTCAATGTTAAGCAATCAGTCTTTCAACATAGTTTTCAGTTGTTCGAGAATACTATAGAAATTTGTATTACACTTTCAGGCATTTTATTAAAATGGAAAAACTTCATCGCATCAAAGCTATTGTAAAAATTTACATTTTAAGACAAAATTTTTTGTTGCCCAGATAGTTTGAATTATTATTAAGTAACAGCATGAAATTTCATACTTATTATACCCTTTAGTTGATTAATTTATCTAATTTTCATGAGAAAAAACAAACACATTCTATGAATTCAATTATTATCATAGTTGTTATCAGAACAAAATTATTCAGTAGACGTACTTCATGACGACATCAATAAAAAAGGCTATTATTTACAAACCATCAACCAAACCAAACTTGTTGTCATGAATATACTAAACATGTTAATTTACGTGTGCCAAGAACTATTCTAATTAAATATACTGTTTTCAGAATGATTATCAAAATCATTAGCTGTAAAAACTGGTTATGGAATTCTTACTTCTTTTTCTTAAGAAGTCAGCAAGAAAAATTAATTAAGAACCTGTGTTTGTCCATTAATTAAGAACCTGTGTTCCATGTTTCAAGCCTGTGTTTTCCCCATTAAACATGTTATTCGCAAGTACCTTTTGACTGATGATGTGTTTCAGTTGCTCAATATAGGGCTCTACTGGGTCTGCAAACTGGAAATAAGATGAGTTTATGGGTAGTGGGCCTATTGTTGTATTGATCATGACTTTACAAAAATTACGGGTTCTGAACTGGAGCATTTCCAATAGCTCATATTTTGGCTTTGATACTATTATCGCCATAGACTTTTGGATATCAGGTCTGTTGCCTATTACCAAATTGGATGATGCATCCGAAAACCTCTTGCATTGCCACCCACACTGTACATCTCCCAGCCAAGTAAGAAGTCCACTCCGTGCTCCTCTAGCAACTGATGTTACTTTGGTGCTCCTTGTTTCTGATGTTACTTTGGTTGAATTATGCATATTTAGTTGAGCAAACTTTATTAAATTTCTTTCTTCTAGTTTGTTTTCAGTTTGCATGTTTCTTTCTGGTTCGTAAGATGTCTTCTAGCAAATTTTCTTAACCTTGGGTTTTCTGGTTTTGCCAAGTACTTTGCATGGTAGCCTGTCCGGGTGTGGCTAGATTCAGGTTAATTTATTTCAGGCATAGCTTCATCAGGTGTGGCTTGTTGGCATGTTTACATTATCTGGCATTGCTTGAATAATAAATTTGTTAGTTGTTGACATGAAATTTTTAACTCAATAGGTTTTCATCATGTACATGGATGGAAAAGACGAAAAGACATGTGGTGACAATACGTGTGATATTTTTTTGAGGCCTATCGTCAGTTCCGCAAAACTGGATTTGCCATTTATTTGCGACCAGCTATGCGCAATCGGTTTTTGCTGCCGATCGCAAGTTTTGTGAAGATACACCTGTTGTTTAGTTATAATAGTTAAAACGATCCCGTCCCAAAAATTTTCTGAAGTAAATAAATATCCCTCTCAAAAATCAAGATTTTAACCTTCCCAAAAATTTCTCAAAATTCTGGGGCCATCCCTAGTTTAAATTAAATATAAAATATAAATTCTGAGAGTTTTTGTTGAGGTTTAGAGGAGAAAAAATAAACATTTTCTGAATATTAAAGTTTGACTGAAATATAGCAAACTGGAAAAACAAACAAATACTGCATTAATGTTCATAAAGTTGAAAAGGATACAACTCTTAGTCCTCTCTCAACAGGACTAGTGAGTAGGAGACCTCTTGGCATATAAACTCGTTCATTTTGTTCCATTACAAACTTGGCAACTTTCCGTAGACACTGAAATCATAAAACATTTCTGTAACGGATTTTCAACTCTCCACTTATAAACAATGAATGTTGAGGTGATTTTGGTCACCTCCACCAATATTATGGATAAAATACAGTACACCTCGGATTATCCGGACCCCACATTATCCAGATCCCGGATTATCCGGACCGGGCTATCCGAGAAATTGAAAAATTAAAATCGCAGCAAAAACACAATTTTAGCGAGTTTATAGGTGAAAAGTGCCTTCCAATATGCAAGTGTAATACATTACTCTACGCATTTGGAATCACAATAATTGAAGGAATCGCATTGCCTAAATAGTACATTACAGTATTTTCGTAAATATAGTTTCCTGGATTGCTATTGGGGCGCTAGCGGTTATCAACAAAGGCGTAGTCTATGGCAATTTTGCGAGTTAGTTTATTGCTGTCATTTGATGTGTTACGTTATTTCTTAAGAAGAGTTACTGTAGTAAGTTTTGATTTACTTTAAGTTTCGTCTGATAATTAAGTTTGAGTTATTTTCAGTTATAATTATTTAATCTTAATAAATTTTAATCTGGTGTTTCATCCCAAACCTAAACCGTAATTATGGTAAAGTTAACATTATATTCGGATGATTGATAATTTAGTTCTTAAATTTGATTCCAAATAAACTCGCGTAAAATTTGAAAGACTATCATGTTGTCTTGATGGGCCGTTTGCAGCATGAATTTAGCATGGGCTAAGGTACGCGATCGCTATTTAGGCGATATTGTAATGATCTCGGATTATCCGGGTTTTTTGTTATCCGGATTGGTGTTCCGCCACATTAATCCGGTTAATCCAAGGTGTACTGTATTGTATTTCAGGGTTGCCAGCAAATGGTTTCCAAAAAAATCACGCATCTTTCCCGGTATTCCCGGCCAAATAACCAAAATTCAAGGCCCATACTTATAATTTCTAAGGCCCAATTCATACAGAACGGACGTTTGGCGGAGTCATGACACGGTCCTTTCGCTGTCGCTCCCATGCAAACATATCGCCCAATTAGGAGCGACGTAGTGCGGGCGGCCGCCCTCCCACGCCACGTCATCGCTTGTGTGTGAATTGGGCCTAAATAATTTTGAGTTTGGACAAATAATTTTTCTTCACAACTAATAAACCATTTTTGTTGTACCACTAATTTAATACATCCATCAAAATAGCGTGAGTATTACCTAACTATGATTTAGAGAATGCATCCCAATGTATTGACGCATGAATTAAAACCGGACTCGGTTAATTATGAGAACAGCAGTAATTACGCATTAAAACAAATATTTAAGAAATAGAATAAGTAAGACGTTAGGAATTACATGACTCATTGAAAAATTCAATAAATTCCTCATAGAAGTTGATTATTCTATCTATTATTCTATTACTATTCTGCTTTAACAACTGCCGTAGTTATTCGTTATTTACGACGAGAACGACGTTATCTCATTATCAAGACTCGACTCAAGACTTGCAGTGCATGCGCACCCTGAGAAGGGTTGGAGGAATCATGGACACGCCAGTGTTCCCAGATTTTTAAAGTCACATTATCGTACCAGACCAGGAAAGTTATTCTGAATCTACCTAAATTTTCGTACTCTTTCAAGGAAACTCTTAAATTTGGTGTAACGTTACCAATAATACCCTATAATACTGCCAGAACCCCATTTTAATTAATTACTAAAAAGGTATTAATTATCCTTAACATTGTGAAAATAAAATATAATATGGGATTCAAAACATCATCGAACTATCGTACCAGACACAAGTTGGATCGTACCACATACAAAATTATCGTAAAAGCACGATAATTAATTAATTAATTAAATTAATCCCTTACCAGTATCATTAATTAAATTAATGATCACTGGTAAGGGCTACCATTTGGATTTTATATTCTATTACATGTTGAAATAGTTATTATTGTTGTTATATCCTCTATCAAATATTGACCTTCAATTAAGTTAGGTTAAATGCTTGTTTCACAGAGATACCCAGGACATGTCATTCCTGTATTTTACTCTCAATCTTGACCGCAGCTAATTGCCTTATGTGGCTGCCACAGACTTTGACAATTGCCAACACTCTGTAATTTTACTATTGTCGACGGCAAATAAATGATTGATTTCTGATTTCCGATAGTTATCATCGTACGTCTGGGAACACTGGCACGTCCCCGAGTCAGCAGTTTATTCCCTCGTGTCTGGGAACAGGACGACTTTGTCTACGAATTGAACGAATCCAGTCCAATAATCATTGGCATAAACGGATTGAATTTCTTGAGGTTATGACGTCACCTGGCTTGACGTAATTGTTTGGACAATTGAAATTGTAAAATTAGTAAATTTGAATCGTCTGTCGTATGTTGTCTTGGGCTACTGCTACGCTACGGTAATTTATATATCTATCAATCCCCAACGACAGGCCAACCTCACGAAGGTAAACGGAAGCTTACTAGGAATTCTGAAATCTCCGAAAATTCATTAGAATCAATGTCATCTACCGGGCAATTAGCAAACTTTAAGAACAAAATAACAACAACTAACCAATCGATTCAGGCAATGGGAAAGAACCTCGTGACAAAAAACCAAAATGCTCCAGCTAATGACATACTTGGCGGGATCTTGCGAACTATACTCGGTGGTTTTCGTTTGTTTACGTGCGGGACATGACTGATGCTGGCGAAAGATAGCTGAAATTAGTAAATGTTTACTTTCCAGTACTGGATCTATGTTTATTTTCCAGTACTGGGAGTACTGGAAAGTAAACATTTACCATGCAGTTTATTTAGGAAATAATGAAAAATAAATAAAGGTAAAGAGTTAAAGGAAGATGAGACACAAATAACTAAGACCTGTTTAACTGTTTAATGACAGATAATAATTTAAAGGTTAGGTTACGGTTAATGGCGTTATGACTTGGATAACTTTGTTCTATTTAATGATTGAGAGTATTGGAATGGATTAATTCAATACGACCTTGTCCATGACGTCATAACATTTCGCTCCGCTACTCTGTTTATGCTAGTGACATTCGTAGCCAAAACCGCCCTGACCCCAGACGCTCATCTTCGATGAATATGTCAGTGGCGTCTGCTTTACAGTTACGGAACAAGAACCGTTCCGACCATTTTGTATCGGCCACGGAACGTGTTCTTTTAACAGTTCCCGTTCCGGCTGTAGTTTCGATATTTCTTCTGACATCGGCTCCGCCAACATCGGTGACTCTTTTTAGGACAAAAGCCCTACAATTCCGTTCGATGAATATGTAGTACCTGTTACTTAATGCCGTAATTCGTTGCGAGAGGAATGAAAACTTCATCGGAAAAAAGATCTCATTACAGAACATATTAAAATACAGTAGGAACAGTTCCCGGAACGTTCCGAAACCAGAACGGGACAAAAAAACAGTTCCAGTTCCTTTGGCGCATCCCTCTTTACTTTGGAATCACTTTGCCTTCGTGTCAGGAGAGACGTGTTGTGTTCGGACGGCAACTTATGCTTTGTCCTACACATCCCCGAAGCTAGCCGAACTCCTGATCGAGAAATAACCATACTACAGACCGCACGCCAAAACGGTCGCTGTTGTAGAGTTTACATAATTTTTTATAAAATTCAAGGATCTTTTAAAAAATTAACGCGTAAATCATAGGTTTTTCCCGGTGTGTAAAATTCACGCATAGTTCCCGGTTTTCCCAGAATTCCCGGCTGCTGGCAACCCTGTATGTCAAAATATTTTTTTTCTAAATTAACAGCAGCATGAGGTTAGAAGCTTAAAATTAGGTTAGTAACAGGATGTTATAAATGAATAGTAAAACATTTGAATTTTTTGAATGTAACCGTTGAAAGTTGAAGTCATACAAAATCATCTTCGGTAAACTCAGAGGATACATTCATACTGGAGAACAAAAAAATCTGGATATAGAAAAGTATTATTGATCTTACAGGATTATTTAATGAAAACCTATACAGTAGACGCCCTCTAGTTCGGCCACATTGGGACCGGTCTACCAGCCGCACTACAAAATGGCCGGACTATCCTGATGTACTATCAAAATGTAAAATAATCCTATTAAATTCAATACCTATGCTTAAAAATCAACAAAACACATTATTTAAACATGTTTACAGTGATTAATTGCCGATAAAAATATTTTGACTTATCTATGTTGAACTGTCAGATTGCGTCACTCGTAGATAGGAACATTTTTACCGATACCGTACTGAGGATATAAAAAGTGAATAGAACAACTCATTACGTAGGCCTACTGTAAAAGCACCTAGAAATTTATTTGATCGACTTAATTAACACGTATTACTTGAATCATAACCTATACAAATTAAAAGAAATCTGTTATTTTCTTTTTTTATGCAAACGAAATCCCAGATCAAATCTTACTGTACAGTCCTTCTACTGAAAGGATAATGACATCGTTTGTTAGTTGAGGTCAAGCAAGGCCGTAGCCAATGGGGGGGGGGGGGGTTAGGGGGTCAGAACCCCCCCCCCCCCAAAACAGTAGGAATAGCATTGAAAACGTAGAAAAAGGGAACCCCCCCCGAAATAGTTGAAACCCGACGATAGAGGTCCTAACATGACAATAGAGGCGCCGAAAACCAAAGGTCACCACTTTTGCCGAGCCGGAAATTCACCCGCCGGCCCTGTCCAAACCCCCCCGAAAAAATGTCCTGGCTACGGCTTTGAGGTCAAGTGTGTCCATCAATTACAAGCTTGCTCCCCTACAAAAGGAGAATTATTAGGATTTTTGAAAATAATTCAAAGACGTAATGCTAAGATAATTTTTCAAAAATAATTTCTCAGGAAATTAACCATTAATTAATTTGTCCAGACCCATTGTCTCAAAACTAAATGAAATACCCTCGACACGTCATCTCCAAATGACTCGATTCTGTTTAATCAACCCCCTTTTTGTACTTTACCACAAGCAACAAGCAACTATATTTTCTTAGTAGCACAAAGGTCAAGTGACACTTTGCTTACGCTAGCATGCGAGTAATTATTTAAACCTTTAAGAGATAATACGATTTGAGTTATAAATTGTAAAAATCTTGCCCAAATTGATCATAAAAATAAGCGATGAGAAACCATAATTTTTTTTAACATAAAATCGCCATCTTACCTCCCTTACAGCCTACTTATTTTATAAGCATAGATATGAGTAAAGTTATACAATGCACTTATATTCCTCTACCAGAAATCAAATCCATAGGTGAACCAGAAGTGTATAGAGAGCAACCTGGTTGTGTGCGGCTTTAAAGTAGGTTTTGAGGCTCAATCCATTTATCGACATAGTCTGGCCTGCTGTCTTGGCTCTACTTCTATTTATTTTAGCTCATATCTGTTCCAGTATCCACCATTTGCTATTTCAAGGCTTACATTACCACCTGAAATTACTTCTTAACTCAAGTTTTAGGCAGCAAAGGGAGGCATTGACCAGAATAAATAAAAATTAGTACAAGCTTTTTCTAGGTTTTTTCCTAAGTAAATGTTAGGTTTTGAATGAATACACAGAACTAGCATTTTTTAGACGTAACATGTGCTAATGTTTTCAAAGAATATTCTAGGCTGAACTGTTCATATTGTTTCTAGTATTAGTTAACTGGGTCAAGTATTTGCTTGAGAGCAAGTACTGGTTTTCACTTGCATCACTCTTAGTGTTAAAACCATGTAAATATTAGCGGTGATACTGCAGAGGTCACAGAACACACTTGCAAAAGTGACAAGACAATACAAGGGAAATGTCAAATGTCATGATTCCACAGGTCCAACCAAAGGTCCTAACATGAACAGGGCTAATGTCTCGCTCACTTGTCTACTTCCTCCACAGCTGTCTATTTCCTCGTACAGTAACCTTATAATGAAATATTCAATGGTGCTAACAAAGCTACAAATGGCATGGTTACCTTTTCATAATGTGTTTCAGAGCATATGTAGACGAGATAGGCTGTGAGGCAGGCCAGACAGCCCTCACAGTACGTGCTGCATGAGCCTTTCTCTGCCTCAGCAAAGTACGTGTTCAGTTGAGATACTGTGTACTCAAACGCTGCTCTGTCCAGCTGAATCGGAAACAAATGGTACAATTAATTGCAGGTCCTTAAAAATTACTGCAGATGAAAACTGTAGGGGTTTTTATAAATTAAAACCTATCTACTATATACTTGTCAAATGCCAATCACCTACAATTGCACAGCCTAAACTACTTGACCGAGAATCTAGAAACTTTGTATGGACGTTCCTCTCAGGGCATAGGCCAAAATCATCCACTAAGAACTTGTTTTTTAATTCCCTCAGGGCTACCCCCTGTGGAATCCTGTGTCCTGTGGTACATCAAAGTTTCAATGTTAAACTATAGGGAGGATTATGAAGTTGTCATGGCAACCTAAACATTAAATAAATTATGAATGCAAGGAAGTGTTTCTGTTTTTGCACAGGTGAAACCGTATTGATTAGCTTGTTTTTATAAAAGGGAATATAAATGAATAAATAAACCTTATTATTAAAACAACTTTACATTACTAAACATTATTAAAACAAATTTCAAAAGTTTGATTTTATATTTTAAAAATATAAAAACTGTCTTTGGTTTATACTAAACAATTTTTAATTGGACTTGGTTGAGTCTAAAACATAAAGTTGCTTATTACATTTATTTTCAGGTACTCTATTTGTTTTTTCAAGCTCAATCACAGAGAATAAATAAGCAGAGTACGCATTCATATGGCAGTAGTGCTTCGGGTAACTGCTCAACACACAGGAAGTCAAACAATAGGGAGACAATAGACTTCCGGTTGCCCCCCTACACCCCAAACCCACTCTACGGCACTGTTCGACACATATTTAGCAAAACATTAGATGCATCCTCTGTCTTATTTCTTATCTGCGACGCAATATATAAAGAAAAGAAATTCGGGCTTCTGTCAAATTTTCAATATATGTACTCACTATCTTACAATAATCCTCAAGTTTTGTTATTAAATGAATACTAGAGGTTCATAGCAGCAATTTTGCTTCTTTTTAGTTATGATAATAATAACCTAGCTAACAAAACAGAAAACTAAAATAAATTAAAAAACAAATAAGCAGTGTTTACGCCAGCTGGTATATTTTAAACAGCTAACAGAAACACTGTAGCAGTAATTCCGTTATAAAATATCAGTCTTAACCATATTTATATGGCAATTAAGACATATGTGTAATAAATAAAAAATAAAAATAAATGACTGGGTCTTTGATGGCCAGTGGAGCAGAGCATTGATAAGTTTTGACAATTTCATTTTTCCTACTATCCTTGGACCTCAAACTTTAAAATTAATCATAATAGGCATGCTACCTTGTTCCTAGCTTGAGATATTTCAATGGAAACAAATCGCATATGGCAAAGGTTCCCAGCCTTTTTTGCTGGTGTGTCACCTTCCACTTTTAAAATATTTTGGCGTACCACCGCAAGGAATCCCCCCTTCCCTAAACCACTAAAGGAACCCATTCTGCTATGCTCGAATGAATGAATGAATGAATGAAAAGTTTATTCCATACAAAAATAAGCTACAATACGTACAAAGTGACAAAAATTATAATAAACATAAAGTATTACCAAATGATAAAATAAACTAAAAAAACACATAATTTTTGTAACCTTTGATGAGAATGAAGTCCAGGGAATCAGCAGACATAGGCAGGTACTGCCTGTGCGTCTGCCTGGTTGCTTTAAAATCATGAAAATAAGACCAAAAAATTGGGAATAATTTAAAAGAAATATTGATAAAAATAGTTTGAGGTTGAATTTACGAATTTTCTATCTATATCTAGGAAAAAAATACCTGACTAAAAAGGCAGAATTAAAAATTTAAAAAATAAACAAAAAAGTCTTGAGTAACAGTTGGCGGGAATAACTATTTTGAATCCTACTGGCAAGCAGGAGAGACAGGTGCAGTCGGCGGAGAGAAACAGTAGGTACAAAGGTCGGATCAGACACGTTTGTAATCGGCCGTGATGATGTCATCGGCATTGACCGTACCTAAACTGAAAATAAATTCAGAAAACTCCCCAAATTAAGAATATAATGATATGCTAAGCGATCAAGAGAACCAAGAAACAATAGAAAATATTAGACTCCAAAATTTCAATGATATTGACCAGAGAGACTTTCAAGATCCAATTAAAACTTGTAATGAAAATTGGGCCAAGGGACCAAGATACTGTCCAGTGGATAGTAGAAGTTAATCCGAACCTGAGGAAAAGAATCATACAGCCACTTGGCCAAAGACTGCAAAGCTAAGACTGACGTTTGCAGTCATTGCTCAAAAGAGGGGCACACTTACAAGAATTGTCCTAAAAGTAGGCAACCACTCAAATGTGCCAACTGCACCAAGCGTAAAATGGTTAGAAAACATATTGTTACATCCGATAAATGCCCCACCTTCATCGCAGAAAAGAAGAGATTAATCAGCCAGACAAATTATGGAGACTAGAAATAAGGAAAAGCACAAGCTCCAAACGATCCCTATGGAGGATGAAACAAGATCTGAGAACATGCAGCTGAACACACAAGAAAACATGTGTGTGCCCATGGTGGATCAAATTTACGGCTTCGCCACTTAGAATAACATATAGGTTGAAATTGACCAAGCTGCTAAAATTATAAATTAATATTTATAAGGGTTAGCCACACCAACATCTACATCACAGCCATTTTTGACAGTTATTTATGAAACATTATTGTTGGATTTCATTAACTAAAAGTGGAAACAGGAGCAATCTTCAGCAGCCCGCGCCAGAAGGGCGCGGGGCTCGTAATACAGAAAATATTACATGATCAAAAAATTATTTAAATTAAACTGAAATGTCAAACAGCATGACATTAAGTCTATGGAAGTGTGCTGGGCCCATAACCCAGAGGTCTGTGGATCGTAACTACGCTCTGCTACCAATTTTGTAAGGGTGTGGGCCCATATTGGATCAAATTTACGGCTTCCCCACTTAGAATAATTTATAAGTTAAAATTGACCAAGCTGGTAAAATTATAAATTAATATTAATAAGGGTTAGCCACACCAACATCTATATCACAGCAATTTTTGACAGTTATTTATGAAACATTATTGTCGGACTTAATTAACTAAAAGTGGAAACAGGAGCAAGCTTCAGCAGCCCGCGCCAGAAGGGCGCGGAGCTCGTAATACAGAAAATATTACATAATCAAAAAATTATTTAAATTAAACTGAAATGTCCCTAAACCCCTTAACCCCCCCCCCCCTTCCTACCAAACAACTACTGCATATTAAAAGGAATTATATGAAATGGAAAAATTATTGGAACTTATCCTCTGGCGAGAAGACTCGATCTTCACTCCTCTGTAGCCCAGCACCGACTCCGTCGTCCTCCTGACCACGCGACTCCCCGTTACCCCTCTCGCCCCTACCCCAGCAGGGGTAAGGTTCATTCGCGAGCCTTCCAGAAGATTCTATAATAATTCGACTAGACCGACAAGCGGTGACGTGAGCATCACACATGCAGGATGGTATGTGAGATAACATCAACCTCACCATACTAGACATGCAGCCAGAAACCAACCAAAACACTTACACAGCCAGGAATTTGACATCGATGAAGATGAAAATAGGTCAACTCAACATGGAGAATAGCAAGGTGGCAGGGGAGGAAGAAGATTATGAAGGAGGAAGAACTGGACTACCTTTTGGTGCAAGAACCTTACAGTCTACAAGGAAAAATAAAGGTATTTGGTATAAGAAATTTTGATTACAGGTGAACAATGTGCAGATGAAAGGCCAATGAGTGGTATTGTATGCAGGGAAGATACTGAACCTATTGAAATATTGCAATGCAAGGATACTCACTTTACAACTGTGCAACTCGATTCAAGATATGGACAAATCTACCTTAATATTACCTAATATGGATATGGTATGCACGAATATCTAGATAGACTTGAGTCCATGCTGCAAGTGCTTCGAGGTAAAGAGTGCATCATTGGCATAGATGCAAATGCCAAATCAACCTCTTGGTTCTGTGGGACAACTGACGAACGTGGAGAGGAAATGGAAACATTCATCATAGCAAAACAATCTGGTCATTGTCAATGCAAGTGGACAGCCTCTGACGCACAAGGCGGGAAACAATATATATTTAACTTTGGAAACTGCAAATTTAGCAAGAAGAATTACCTCCTGGACTGTGCATGAAAATGCAAGCATAAGTGACCACAGGCTGATAACTATGGAAGTTGAAGTTGCTCTAATTTTATACGATCATCAACACTTCGAGAAACTGCGGCTGAAGAATCTGGATCAGAGTATAATAAATCAAGTCTTTACTAATAGGCTGGACTCAGCAAGTACCGGTAAACAGTAGTAGGTAAAGAGTAAGTCAAGTCATTTCAAAATATCTTGGAGGATGTCTACAGATATGACATCCCTCGAAAGAAGATTACACTCAGAAAACCGGTTCCTTAGTGGAATCCTCAATTATCAAATTTACGCAAAACGGTAAAAGAATGTAGACGCAGAATGCAAAGGTGCTGCCCTTGTAGAATCAAACTGGTGTTCCAAGGAAGATACCGGAGAGCTATAAATGAATATAAGCAGGCAATTAGACAAGCAAAGAAGTTAGGGTGGGAGAGATTCGTTAACGAAACTGCCAACGAAGATCCCTATAGTCTTCCCTACAAATTAGCAGCAGATAATGTGGAGATTAAGAAGATGTTGCGGAGAGTATTATTTGACAGGCTATTATCGTAGGCTAATTCGTAACAGGTTCATTACTACTACATTACTATTCCTTCCCTCTGGCTAATGTAGAAATATTACAAGGTTCATAGTAAAAAATTATCTCTATCACATGCAATTTTACATATAATTAATATTTCATACTTGAAAACAAATTAATTAGGTGATACTGGTGAGTATAAGGCACTCAATATTTTTTAATATTTCCTCATATTTTGGCGATTTGAAGTAAAACTATACTCTTTTTATCAAAATACTTTAACTTAGCCCTACTATGAAAATTCATACAACAGATCTGAGTAGGCATACATTAAAACCATCAAACATTCATTGGTTCATACATTTTCCATACCTATAAAAAAATTACTATGCTGAAATGTTAAAAAAATAACAAAAAATGGTTTAGGTTACCTTATTGTCAATTGATCCTATTTCAGTAGTAAACACTACAGCTGTTTCGTACTGCTTATATGGAGTACATCTTCAGGTAATAATTAAAAACGTCGAAATAAAAACTTGACATTACTCATAGTTGAGTTTGTCAGTTGATGATAAAACAAATGACACGGACACAAACACACACGGAGACGAAAAAACAAACATTTAAAAAACTTGGCCAAGTACTGTTAATTATTGAGAACGCGTGAGGCGGCATCAGTAAGTAGCAGGTCATGACTGACGCGTCTCAGAGTTAGTGATCCCCTCCCCCTCCCTTCCTTTGTCTGGGCCTTTTCTTCTGTTGTTTTGGTTGAGGATGGAGATAGCAGAGTTGTAAATTATATTAGATTCGAAAGACAGCTGTTCGTTTAAAATGTGATTGGGGTGTTGTTTTGACGCTCTGTAAATTTCAAATTCCTCTATCGTGTCCAAATATTTACCTTTATTGCAGAGATGCATTATTTCTAAATTATTGTGGATATCTTTATAGTTATGGTTTGAGTTCATAATATGATTAGCGTAGGCGGATTTGGAGTTTTTACGTGGCAGGTGTTCTTTAAATCTGGTTACAAAAGACCGTGTAGTTTGTCCTATATAGAAACTGGGACAGTCGCTGCAGTTGATCTTATATACGCCAGTGCTGTTTATCTTATCTGATGTATTTTTCTTTCGCTCTTTAAGCAAGCCTGATAATTTATTTGTGGTTTTGTAGGCTACTTGGACTTCATTTTTAGCCATTTCCCTTCTCAAAGTATTGTTTAGTACAACTCCATACTCCGCGGGGACGTATTTTTTGGGTTCTGATTCTATATTTTCCTTTATTTTATTTTGTTGTTTTCTAATCAGTTTATCGATGAGTGAGCTCTCATATCCGTTGGAAACAGCGATGTACTTCAAAATTTCTATTTCGTTTTTGTAGTTTTCTGGGCTAAGAGGGATTGATAAAAGTCTGTGTACGAAGCTGTTGTAAGCGGCTATTTTGTGGTTATAGGGGTGATGCGAAGTTGAATGTAACGTCTGATCCATTGTGGTGGGCTTCCTATAAATATTGTAGCAGACAGCTGAGATCTGCCTCCTTCCTAGATAGGTGCGAATCTGTTCGTGTTATACTAACATCCAGAAAGTTGATGGATTTATTTTTCTCAGTTTCTAGGGTAAACTTCAAGTTGGGGTGGACGTTGTTTAAATACGTGCTTAATAATTTAATTTGTCTTTCGTTGCCACTAAAAACCACAAACGTGTCATCTACGTAGGGGCTGTAATGTATTATTTTGTCTTTATGACGGTTTGAGTCAGACCACAAAAACTGGTTTTCAATTTTATTTAAAAATAGTTCTGAGAGGATGCTGGAGAGGGGAGAACCCATTGCTAAACCTTCATGTTGTATGTAATATTTATTTTCGAATGCGAAGTAGTTTTCTTTCAAGACACACTTGGTTAAATTAATCAGTTCTTGTTTAGCATCAGATGTTAATGATGAGTGTTTATCGAGACTAGCTTTAAGTATGTCGATAGTTTCATTCACAGGCACATTTGTGAACAGGTTTACTACATCGAATGATGCTAGTATGTAAGAGCCTTTGAGTTGTATGTTTGAAGTTTTACTGACTAAATCGACTGTATTTTTAACACTGTGATCTTTTTCTAATCTTATCTCTTTTCTGATTATATTCTCGAGTTTTTCTGGCAATTTTATACGCTGGGGAAGGCATGAAATTAACTAACGGTCTAATTGGAGTGTTGGGTTTGTGTATCTTGGGTAAGCCTCTGAGAATGGGGGCTTGGGGGTTAGTCATTTTTACTTGCTTTATTTCGTCTTTTGTCAGAAGAGTGGTACAGGAAGAAATTAATTTGTTTATTTCCTTAAAATAAATTGGAGTGGGGTCATGGTCTAGAGATGCGATGTTATTGGCTTTAATGAAGTCCTGGACTTTGTTTCAGTGACGGATCTAGGGGGGGGCAGCGGGCCGGCGCCCCAACTGGCTGGCTCTGGTTAAGTAAAAATGAAAAAATAAAATAATTTAAAGCCACATTTTTTGTTTCGTGGCCGGAAAATCTCTCAGTAGCATCACTGCCGGAAAATCTCTGTCGCATCGCGGCCGTCAAGCCTGTCTCTGTTTTCGTGCCCGTCACATTTCTTGTTGTTTGATGGCAACAAACCGCTCGCTTGTTTCGCGGACGGAGAATAGCTCACTCGTCCAGCGGTCGGAAAATCGCTCGCTCATTTCGTGGTCGGAAAATTGCCTGCTTGTTTTGTGGCCAGCAGATCTCTTGGTCGCATTGTAGATGACAAGTCTCCCGCTCTTTTCGTGGCCGTCACATCTATTGGCCATATCTTGAACAGATAATCAGTCGTTGCTAGCAAGCATATTTCTTTTTTCTTTCACTGCCGACAAGTACCACGGATGCCAAATATTTGTCGCACTGCAACTACCGCTTGCATTTTTCCTGGCCGGTTCACCTTCCGCGGTCGCATCGCAGCTGTCAAATTGCGGTCGTATAAACCACGGCCGGCAAATCTCTCGGTCGTTTTGCGCCTGGAAAAAATCGCTCAGTGTTTCTGTGACCAGCAAATCTCCAGCAAAATGTTGGGACATATCGCGGCCGTAAAATCTCTCGGTCGCATTGCGACCGTCAAATAATATTGTATTTTACTTTACATAGATTGGGCTCGAGTATTCGTTTTAGGAGTCAACATGGCCAATTTCTTTGGTCGGGAATTGTTTTGAAATAGTTGGGAAAGGTCAGAAAAAAAGTTGGAAGTTTCATATGTGAAATCTGGAAAACGCCTTGCTTTGGTTTTACCGCAGCTGGCAAATTTCTCGGTCATATTACGGCAATAACAGCTCTTGGTTAGGCTATATCGTAGCCTATGAACATCGGTTATGAAAAATCATAAGAACCATTAGATAAAATCATATTATGATATAATAAATAATTTATTATCCATCACGTCAAAGACACATTAAAAATATATGATATTTCTTGTTTTTTGGTGCCGGGGGGGGGGGGGGGGGGAGGGGGGCGCCTAACTCCAATTTTGCCCCGGGCGACAGTAAGTGTACATCCATCCGTCACTGCTTTGTTTACGTATTCGGGTTTGTTTAGAATGACAGTGCAGTTTCCCTTATCTGCTTTAACAATGACAGCGTTGTTCTGCTGTAACTTGTTCCTGATACTAATGGCAGTTTGTTTTAATGGTTTATATTTTGACAAATATCTATTCCTGGGACTGGGGTTGTTCATTACTTTATTAACTTTGTTCGAAATCATAACTCTGGTGGAGTCACGTCTTTCATTAGTTTTAAGATATTTAACAGCTGTTTCAGCATTTATCAATTCATTAATTAAGCTGTTTTTCTTATCGTTGGGGAAATTAAAATTAAGTCCCTTGTTCAAAAGGTTCATTTCTTGTTCGGAAAACTCAATAGTGCTCTTGTTTATTACTCTAGGATGGAATACATGACTGCAAGTTATTTTTTCATTAATTACCTGTGTCTCAATTAATGCATTTATCTTTTTAGATTGGGATTTCTTTTTAAATGCAATTTTCTTACTTATTTGAGAGTCCAATTCTAGAAAAGTATTGGTTACTTGTGATGGATGTAAGTTATTCAAAAGTTCTAAGTGCTTATTTAAGAGTAGTTTGTTTAGCATGCAGTTTACTACTGAAATAGGATCAATTGACAATAAGGTAACCTAAACCATTTTTTATTATTGCAATATTGATCCAGATGCTAATCCATCATGAAAAAAATAACAACACTAGTAAACATTTTATGAAAGAGTAACAATATCAAGCCAAGTTAAATTGGATGACTAAACTTAGATACCATAAAAGTTTCACTGAAATGCTAACGAACTAGTATTTACAAAGGAAATAAATTAAATATATATGTAGTCTACATAATAATAAATAACTTTTACCTAAAAGTATATTTTGTTTAGCAGAGTGGGAAGTAATTCTTTTTCATGGAAAATAAAAGGCCAAATAAATAATCATATGTCCCCACGTTTACACGGTCGTTACGGACATCTCATGGACCAGTGACTTTGTTTCTTCTGTGTCTATGTTTATTAAAAAAATTAATAAAATTCTGACAATTATGAATCATAAAGTTATTCTGACCAGAAAACAAATTTTTCAATGAACGATTTTGTTCTAAGAGCTGGAAAGAAATAGGCATATTATGGTTGATATAGAAAATTATTGTCTTTAAACATCTATCAATAGGGCATGTGCGATTGTGCCGTCTATGGAACAGCTGTCGTTTAGAAACCTAGTACTGTATTTTAATTTTTTACAACTTCTTAATATCTCGCATGCCTTCGAGTACCACCCACCAGTAGTAAGCATACCGTCGGTTGGGAAACACTAGCTTATGGAATTAAATACAGGATGTCCCATAAGTAAAGTGCCAAATTTCGGGAATAGGTTATATGGGTCAATATAAAGATAAAATGTTGTATAACATTTTTTCCAAAAATGCTTTGTTTACCAGCTATTCGCCATTTTGTATTTTTAACAAAATATTTTTTATCTCTCAAGTTTTTTAATCAATTTTTTTGAAACGCGGAATGCACCTGCATCTAGTTAAGGTTAGTGCTGATTGCTGTTTGTATGATTAATGTGTAATGTGTGCAGGGGAAGTAAGAGACATAATGACAAGACAAAAATAAAGTAGTAGAGAGAGAGAGACACAGAGAGAGAGAGAGAGAGAGAGAATGAGGTTTACGTAATATGTAACATATAGCAATTTCCCTATCACTTATCACAGTAAGTTACCCATAAAAGTAAACGGGACCTTAGCATAAAATCTCTGTCAAGGTAAAGTTCAATCGTAAATATTAATGTACATGAAAAGATAATGAAAAATTTCAAAGACTGAACCTTTTCCCAATATTTCTGCAAAAAAATGTATATGAAAAGATAAAACCAACTTCTTGGTTGAACAGTAATTGACATACTTAACAACTGTACTTTATTATTGTTGTTGACAGGTAGACAATAGTGTGGACTTCAGGTTCAAAATAAATGCCTCCAACAAGGACGAGATAGTTGATTAATGGAATTGACTGAGGCCAGATTTTACCAACGTTTTAACTGCCTGTAAAAGCTCATTTAAAACTCTCTTTATGCGAAACAGCCAATCTTTATGCGAAACAGCCAAATCGGATTTCACTACGCTCAGTTAGTGAAACTACTGTGGGGCTTGGTTAACACGTTAAGTGCCACGCCGCCCCGATCGGAGCGGCATAGGTAGGTCGGGCGGAGTGACGCGCCGCTCCAACCGGGGCGGCGCCCTGGGTTGTGCAGTCTTTCACCAAATTGCCGCTAGAGTTCACTGGTGGACCTCTAGCGGCAATCTTACGAACTAAATCGGCAAAGTAGATCCCGTGCCTCACAGATGGCGTTGCCGTAGCCTCGTATTGCTCCCACAGCCTTCCTAATATACTTACAAATTTGCTCTAAAAACGCCGCCTCGACTGGAGCGGCGTGGTTTCACTTCACGTAAGTGTTGTACATTTCATTTGCTGTAACTTAAAAATAGACAGCGAATGCACAACTAATATTAATAATTCACTAAAACTACGTCAGTAAGTGTTATTTTACCTGAAAATTAATTCATAAATATTTTCTAAAAAAACCTAAATCCCATCGTAATTGTTATTTTTGGGTGTGATTGAGAAAAACGTTTTATTTTTATTTTAGACAAATTTTTTTTACAAAACAAGAACCTAGAACCTTTAAGAAGGTTCTAGGTTCATAACCAAGAACCTACATAACCTTCATAACCAAGAACCTACAAAACAACTAGAACTGAGTGAAGGTCACGAAGTCAAGGCGGGGGATGAGGGGTGGTAGGGGAGGGGGAAGACGTGTAAAGCCCGGGGATGTGTACAAAACCATATGTTGTAACCAGGTTTGGCGGGAAACTAAGTTACTGCCAACTTCGCGGGGCAAAATACCCTGAAATACCGAAAGATTACCCGGGGTCCGATCGGGGCGGCACTGATTTTTTCTAGCAATATTTTGCTAAAAAATTTCACTGCCGCCCCGATTGGTCCAAATTTTATTTTTGGTCAAAATCGTAATTTTTTTTTGAAAACCTTATAACTACGATAAACAAGGATAAAAAACATCATATGGTAAAAAAAGAACTACATTTCTGTTTGGCACTGTGGTAATGTAGCTAAAAAACGGCGTGGCACTTAACGTGTTAATAGGGCAGGGCTCATCATGGCAATCGATTTTATAAACTTTATATCAAAAGCAACATAACCTCAAATGTAAAGTGGAAAATCAGTATTAAAACTGATATACTAAGCAATGCAAGATCTAAATTAATCTTCTTGAGTCCACAAATTGTAATGTTTTGATCGTCAATCGAAGTACATTGATGTAACATTTGAATGTAAAATTGAGCGGATAGTTTCAAGCGGATTCGATGCCGCAGATTTCATCTCGCTGATTTAGGCAGTCCAAACTTACTGCTTTGGCAGTTTTTAAATCAGAAATAGATCAACTTGTTTTGTTTCATTTTTTGAATGGCTTCCAAAAAGAATTGCCAATTGCAAGTGACGTTCTTTCTCCACTCATTCCGAGTCTTCAAATCGCATCCAAATTGCCACAACAAACATGTTCACAAAAAATTGTTTATTGAACAAAAAATTACACTTGTCAGATATCTCTGGATTTAGAAAGATAGAAAGGCTGTCTCTAACAAATCACAAACAATTGCCACTGAACAACATTTATTTGTGGCGAAGAGGGTTTATCCAGTGCGCAACTTGGACATTAAAGAGAGTTTTTTAAGGCTTTTGAACAGCCAAAATTTGCTCAAAAACCACTCCAAGTTTTACCATTTAGTGTATCCAGCTTTAAAAATGACATTTATTGAAATATACAGTAGAAAAGAGTTGTAGAGTTTTCTTGATTCCTGTTTAGGCACTGGTACATAAAAATACATTCATTGAGTTTAATGAGTTTAATGATGCATTGCATCGACCAACCTCAACCACAGTTACTTATAACCTCGGCCATGGATCTTCTAATTGCAAAATCATAAATGATTTTGGTGTCGCAATACACACTCTACTACTATTTTTCTTTACAATGCTACCTTGTCTACAATTTTATTTTGAGAAATGCATATTAACGTGGACTCTTGCACAGCAGAAAATTAAAATGGGCTCTTATGGAGTCACAGTTTCTGAAGTCTCAGTCAACATCTCTGAAAAATGAAAACTGGCATAGGTAGGAAAACTTCTTAAGACAAAATATTAAATGTCTTTACTCTAATGCTATTTGATTTTCCAGCGTTCATTTCAGTAAAACAGAGTAGAATGTAGGCCTGGTTTGTCCAATTGCCTGTTGTGACTTGTTGTGAATATAAACATTCGACTGTAATTAGTTTAGGCTGCCAGGATTATAACCAAAATCTATAACTGTATTATTAAATCCAGAACTTTTATTAAATTCAATAAGTATTTTATTAATGCTCAGGCTTTCCATGGATGGGCTCTTTTTTTGGATGGGGGATCGTCCATATCAAGTCATCCAGGCCATGAAGCCCACCATCTCATAATTTGATGAAACCTGGTGATTTTGATCTTTTCACAAGTCTATTGGAGAGTACCAAATTTTAGCTTCTTATCTCAAACAGTTTTTTCTGAAAGACATTTGGAATTTGTATAAATCGTTCTTGTCTATTGTTCCCGAGCTCAAAGATAAACTTACATGGCTTAAGAAAAAATTGGTATCTTTGCTACTTTTATGCAAATTAGGCCTATTACGAAAATTTTCCAAAATATTAGGGGTGCTGAGTCTGCATGTTACATGGCTAACCTTCAGTTCGTTATCTGGAATTTCATTGACTGGATTTCACCAGTGAAGCTCCAGCTAAAAACTGATGTAATATATTTAACTCTTACAGCTCGCATTGTAACATACAAATATTAAAGAAAAATCTGCACCTCTAGCTCCATCTACAGGTACTACATATTGTAACCGACAGATAGCTAAACCTTGATTGTATCTGGCCAAAATTCATCAGTTACTTATTCTAACCTCAAGTTAGCACAAAATTCTCTTGTAAAATAAGAGGGGGGATAAGCGTGCATTCTCTGCTGATATGTGACAAGAAAGAAAAGTCAGCCATATGGCCTAACGCTAATTTTTTCTATTTGAAGTATTTTTATTACATTAGATTTTGACATGCCAAGTAACTTGCATAAAACAAGTTTTTGTGCCAATAATTACTTATTTCCAGAATCTGCAGGAAATACTCGAGGCTGTTACTACTTATTACTGTAAACCTCTCCCTCATCCATGAGTGAGGCAATGCCCTACCCTACTCCCCCACCAAAACTGCAACCAATCACAACACTTTTAGACTCCCACTTATGCTAAGATTGAGCAAGTAGATGGGTTTTTCTCATGCAACATTGTGTACATAATAGTTTTTAAGACTAATAAACTTACTTTCCCTTCCAGTTCAGAGGGAAAATGTGTCTGGAAACGAACTGTGGTGCCATCACTATAGTCCCGCTGGACAAAGACCTTCATGCACAGCTGGGTCTGGCCTTGTCTCGGAGCATCGTCCAATGGGGTCGTGTGATTAGGCTGAAACAGTATTATTAAGTTTTGACTTCAAATGAAAAAGGTGATGATTAAATATTTGTCTTATATCATAAAAATATATTTACTCTGGTATTTACTCAGTACATAATCAATTATGAGAGATCGTTGTTACTAAGTTGCTAAAGTTGTACTACTTTAATGAAGACATCATAGTACAGTTTTGCAGTTTACTAATAGGATTAAAGACATACTGATTTGATTGCCAAAAGTACAATGGTTAGTTACCCAACAAATGACACCTATAACTTTTAACACAAAATTTCTGTGATTTAGCCCAAAGTCAGTCATTAACCGTTTGAGATATTAAGGCCAACAGGAGTGGCCACAATGCAGTCAGAAGCCAGTCGTAATTATTTCTGTATGACTTGGTTCCAACAGTCGGACGGCCAGAGCCGGATTTACCACTAGGCCCACAAGGCCTGGGCCTAGGGCCTCGCGGCGATAGGGGGCCATACAAGGGCGAAAATAAGGCATTCAGAACGGATCAGAGGGGACAATCGGGCTTAAATCGTAATTAGGAGACTAAAAAAAGTCACCATTTTTGGCGAGGCCGTAGGGGCCTTAGGGGAGCCGCATACAGATGTAGGCCTAGGGCCCACCGACTGCAAATCTGGCACTGCGGACAGCCAGCTCTACTAGCCGCGCCCCACCCCGCACCACCTGAGTATTCATAGACCTGCCATATTTTCAAGCGGTCAAACCGGGACAACTAACCAAGGATGCTCCAGTGTGTGACATATCGGGGGGTTTTTAAGGCGAGGGGAGTCTGGGGGTCCTCCTCCGGAAATTTTTGGAAATTTTGGAGGAAAAGGGTTAATTCTAGTTAATTTTTGCGGTAAAAATTAACTTCAAGCTGACCTATTTTGTGTCCAGATTATTGAGTCAAACTAATAAGTTTTAGGTAAATATACTGAGGAAAAATTTACTATCGAACAAACTTATAATCTGGTAAAAATTTATAAAAGTTTTAGAGCAAAATTGTGAATTTGAATGATTCGAGAAAAACGTTTATTTTTTATTTTTCGTGTTGTGACAATGCAATTTTTACCATGGTATATTTGGATAATAATTCATTACATGAAACAAAACTCAATTTATTTTACTTAAATGAAAAATAGAAATGTATTTTATGCGAATGAAATACAACTTAAAAACAAAATTACACATATTATATAAGAATTTTTTCTTCTTTCTTCGTTTGCCACAGCAAACTTGTAAAACTACAGGTTTAGTTCATTATTTAATAACATATTACGCAATTTAAAAGCTGACCGGGACATCAGGAAAACCGGCCGGGACACCGGGACAAGAGCAAAATACTGGGACTGCCCCGGTCAAACCGGGACGTATGGCAGCCCAAAGTATTCATCATGTTGGCTCCCTCCCGGCCGCTGGGAATTGTTTTCATTGAAAACCTTCAATGTTAGCATAGGGGACACAATGTTGCTAGTCTCCTGATTTAGTTAAATAATTCCTCAGGTTGCAGCACTTTACAGGCATTATATAAAATAAAATAAAATAAACAAAAGCACAAACAAAAAGAAGCCGGTAACTGGCTATGTTATTGGCCAGTCCTGCTGGACGCCCAAGAATTTGTTGGATTTCATGTTTTGGCCAGCTCTGTTGACTGTCGATTGCATAGGACAACTGCTGTGGGAAAAAATCCGACTTCTGGGCGCTAATGGCAGCGGCTAGACAAGCTGGCTGCGCAATTGCTGAAAAATGGCAGCAAATATCCAATCCGATCGAAAAGGGTTATTCTGTGTATGCTAAGTTTGTGATAACTTAGGCCTAGATACATAAATTGTAATGTTCAAAATAGTTTATTCTTATAAGCCTAGGAAAGGATTGAAAATACAAGGAGGGAGATTCATCTTAGTAAGTCGGTAGTAGCAAAATTGGCAGTGTGTTAGGCTTCAGATCACAGGCAGGTAAGCTTATGTCATGGGCTCAAATACCTGTGCCTCCACAATCTTTAATTACAGGCCTCTCACTTAACTCTCGGTCACTCTTGTCCTCTGACTAACTCACCACTATACTAACTACGTTTGATAATTTCCATGCTCAGACCTGAAACCAGTGTTGATAAATGCAAGGTAAAAAGAGGCCATCCACCAGTATGCATACTGATAGGCCTATTTAAATAAATAAAACAATATTGAAGCACAAAAGGTCTACATTGTTCAATAGCACGTTTATACTTCCGCGGAAGGGTTACACTTAATTGGGGAAGTCAGTGGGAACCTGTAATGTCTGGAGGAGAACTATTAAGTGATAATCGTTAGGCCAAATTACAAAATAAATTTCCCCGAAACCTTGCTTAACTTTTAAAGGGTTTTTAATATAAATATCAATTAGATCACAAATCACATAGTCAGCTAAGTTAGGCCTATGTTGATGTGAAAATAGGTGGTTTACGTTTTAGTTGAAGGTTAGTTAGTTATAGTTTAGTTCAAACTGATTTTAAATCAGCAATAGTTATATTCATACAAGAACAATTAAAATTCAACCAACCTTAAACTTATTTAGGCCTATATAAACGATTTAAAGGTTGGTATCAATTATATAGGTCGGAATTAACGTTTATAGGTTGGTTATAATGAAGTTTTTATGTATTGGGGATGATACTTACTTGATACTTGATACTTCTTCTCTTTCCTGTTGACTCGATGAGTTTTGGGAGCGTCATCTTGTCCTCCATTAATGGAAGGGCATTTATTACAGGGCTTTTAGGCTTGTTCGGAAGGTTAAGTTGGGTTGACAAATTGGAGTCTGGTAGGTAATTGGCAAAAGTAAGGTTATGTTACTTAAATTTGTTTTCAAAAAAATTCTCTTAAACTAGGCCTAGCCTATTGAAGCTATTTTGAATTAAAAAGGACTTTAGTTCTCTCTTAAATTTGTTTACTACATTATACAAATTTAAAAGTGTAAACTTTTTTGCCTTTACGTACACTTGCATGAAGTTAAGTTTATAGCGTAATACATACATTTTTGTATGATATGAGATTTTTTTTAATTTGTCCGTAACATAATGTGGGTGGGTCAGTACTGACCCATAACTTTGACGTCACCATTTGACATCATAAATACATCAGGGGAATTTTTGCACCACAGTTTTGAACTCACCTTATAGACTAAAGGTAAGTTTTTATGGGAAAAAAATTTTCAGCACCTGGGGGAGGTCCACCATTTTTTTTTCGCAGTGAATGTGTTAAGTTGGTAAATGAAATTTCTGACACATAATTTTAGCACTTTGATGGTCTTTAAGGCTGTAAGATCAAAGTATTCAAATTCATAAGAAAACGAAAGGGACAAACGAAAGGAACGAAAGGAACCCTTCTGCAGAAGTTGCACCAATAGCACTACTAAGAGATACACATATTTCACAAATTTAAAACCGTTCCAATCTTACAACTAACTTATACTGAAGACCTAGGCTGGTTATTGATCATAGGAAGCTCTTTATTGAAATAATTTTTTGTGCCTTCTTTCCTCAGTCAAAAATTCTTAGATTAGCTTCAACCTGTTCACTTTTGCTGATATATAGTGTTATGCTAACATTACCGGTAAGTTTAAAAAAGGGTATCCTTTAGCTTATCCTATAGATCATGTCTATTCCCTTACGAACCCTAATTGAGGTAGGCTTAGCTTAAGAGGCTATAGATGTATAAAATTACTTATAACAGGGTAATTACCATTGCTTTTCCAGGTTTCATCGGATTTTCAGTTGAAGCCAAGATACAAAAAAAAATCTAAAGTCTTTGGGCTACTTAATCCGTCTCATAACATTATCGATAACTGTTAATTAAATTGCCAAAGTTGCATCGGACAATAATACAGACGATAACTTGACAAAGACCCAGAAAACCTGCAGCCTGATGTCTCACATGCCACCTGATAGTTTTTTTGTTTTTTTCTTAGCCGAAACGGCAAGACTATTTATATATGCCATGAAGGCTAATTATTTTAACTTTTTATTATCACCGGTCTGACACTTAGGCACCGGTCTGACCCTTAAATGGAGCCAAGTGTGTAAGTTCGAAGCACTTTAGTTAGATGTCGTTGTAAAAACATGGTTTTCTTCTTCTTCAATGAATCAGCCAATCAAAACCACGATAACAATCTGCTGATCTGCTATTACAGTATAACTTCCTATTCCGTTTCACCTGATTTTCTGTCACGACGCGACGTGTACACGTGTACACAACCACAACGAGTTGGAATTAATTTTAGTGTGGGAAAATATCTAAAGTACGTTTGCAGAAAGTTGTTCTAGTGTAAGTTGTTTCGCGAAATACTGTACTGAGTGATTTTTATTGTGCTTAAAGCGATTGATAGAAAATAAATACGTAGTTAATTTTAAGTTAATTTTTATTAAGTGCTTTTATGTAAACATCTACGTATTTATTTTCTATCAATCGCTTTAAGCACAATAAGAATCACTCAGTACAGTATTTCGTGAAACTATTTGCACTAGCGGCAAACGTACTTAATCTAAACAAATCGGTAAAGTCATTAAAATTGAAAGTCTAGCAAACAAAACAAGAAGACGAAAATATAAACAAAGCAGACGACGACGATCGATATGTCGCATCGATATATCGCATCGATCTTTTTAGTTCGTAGCACTTTTATCAGATAGCGCTGCTGTTCCCTTACCACCGAGTTAACATGGAAGTGCCAACTCTTTACGAAGTTCATTATTATTCTATGACTTAGGCCCCTCTCACACTGGGCCACCATGGTGGCTACGTTACATTAGCATTGATTCAAATATGACATCTTCACACTGAGCGTTGGTGGCGCGGCCAGTCGCGCCACCAGAAATGCGATGGTTCGGGGTTGCGATTTTCAGTACCAGACTGGTGGCGCGACCACGTCGTGCCATGCTTTCTTTTTGGACTATTCACATTGGAGCGACTGGCAGCGCCTCCAGTCGCTAGTCAGTCCTCTCCAGACGAGTGTTCGTGCAGTGTCATGAGTACCGGTAAAGTAGATACGGAGCGGTTTATGTTGGAAATTGAAAATAGATCTGCAATATAAGACATGACATCATCTAACGTGTGATTACAGGCGCTAACAGCTGATTATAAGAGCATGAATAATCGCATTAGATTAAATTGACGATAACATAGCGTGTAAGAATGCTACAAAAATCACCTGATCAGCTGATGTATGGTTGCAGCCACACGCATGTGTATAGCTTTTCTGTAAATATACCAGACAAAGTAAACACTTGTCGAATACCAGACAGGAATGCGAAGAATAAGGCGTGGACGAACATTGCAGACATCTTTATCGGAAAAGAAGATAAAAACTACGTTTTTTCCAGTTTTCGCAATTTCAAAAATATATAAGCTAAAGCACCTGCTTCTTAGACGTGCATGATCGAACTGTGAGGTTGGTGGCTGCACTGGTGGCTGAGCTGGTAGCGCATGCACATTTTACTGGCCACCATGGTGGCGCCACCGGTGTCGCCTCCATGGTGGCCCAGTGTGAAAAGGGCCTTAAATGGAGCCAAGTGGTAAGCTTATTGGAGCGGGTTAGATCGAAGCACTTTAGTTAGATGTCGTTGTAAAAACATGGTTTTCTTCTTCACTGAATCAGCCAATCAAAACCACGATAACGATCTGCTAACTTCCTATTCCGTTCCCGCTGATTTTCTGTCACGACGTGTACACAACCAAAACGAGTTGGAATTAATTTGAATGTGGGAAAATAACTAAAGGACGTTTGCCGCTAGTGCAAGTTGTTTTGTGAAATACTGTACTGAAATTTGTATTAAGTGCTTTTATGTAAACATTTACGTATTTATTTTCTATCAATAGCTTTAAGCACAATATGAATCACTCAGTACAGTATTTCCCGAAACAACTTGCACTAGCGGCAAATGTACTTAATCAATTTAATCTAAACAAATCGGTTAAGTCATTAAAATTGAAAGTCTAGCAAACAAAACAAGAAAACGAAAATATAAACAAAGCAGACGACGACGATCGATATATCGCATCGATCTTTTTAGTTCGTAGCACTTTTATCAGACAGCGCTGCTGTTCCCTTACCACCGAGTTAACATGGAAGTGCCAACTCTCTACGAAGTTCATTATTACTCTATGATATTATCACTCGTACCTCATACCTCGTACCACCGGTCTGACACTTAAATGGAGCCAAGTGGTAAGCTTATTGTAGCGGGTTAGTTCGATGCACTTTATTCAGATGGCGTTGCAAAAACATGACTTTCTTCTTCTTCACTGATTCAGCCAATCAGAACGACGATAACGATCTGCTAACTTCCCGTTCCGTTTCCCCTGATTTTCTGTCACGACGCGACTTGTACACAACCATAACGAGTTGGAATTAATTTGAGTGTGGGAAAATACCTAAAGTACGTTTGCTGAAAGTTGTTCTAGTGTAAGTTGTTTCGCGAAATACTGTACTGCGTGATTCATGTTGTGCTTAAAGCTATTGATGGAAAATAAATACGTAGATGTTTACATAAAAGCACTTAATAAAAATTAACTAAGTTAAGTGCTTTTATGTAAAGATCTACGTATTATTTTCTATCAATCGCTTTAAGCACAATGAGAATCACTCAGTACAGTATTTCGCGAAACAACTTGCACTAGCGGCAAACGCACTTAATCTAAACAAACCGGTAAAGTCATTAAAATTGAAAGTCTAGCAAACAAAACAAGAAAACGAAAATATAAACAAATCAGACGACGACGATCGATATGTCGCATCGACGACGATCGATATGTCGCATCGATGACCATCGATATGTCGCATCGATGACCATCGATGTATCGCATCGATCTTTTTAGTTCGTTGCATTTTATCATAGATAAAAAATACCTAGGAGTAGATAGTTCATTCATACCGGCAACGTAGACTGTTCGGGCAATGGCGGTCCGACGTAGTTTCTGTTCGGGCTCACCAGACTGCGCTGCCGCGCTCCCTCCCCCAAACTCCCCCCATCCCCACACCCCGCTTCCCCGCTCTCTCGCTCTCATCTCTCACATCGTTGCACCCGTTTCCTACCACACATGGCCTGCCCTGGCCTCGGCTCCGCGCGTGCGGAAGACACCGCTGAGAGCGCGCCAACTGGAGGTAGACGTTTGCGCACTCGCCCTACCCGTGCTGGCAATTGACGCAATTGTCAATTTTTTTAATTGCAATAAATGCTTAGTTTATAAATAAATAAATAAATATTAAGAATTAAATATATTAACTCCTTCCACACCTTTAAAATGGAGGTAACGGTGAATAGTCACAAAAAATTAGCGGGAAACATCTGACTGCTGAAGTGTAAAAATAGCCTCACTTTCCAGACACCTTATTCCCTCCTTTTTCCATTTTTCCTTCCTTATTGTTTCTCAGTGCATTAGTTGCTGAACGATTCTTGATGAGCCAGCATCTCTGCTGTACTTAGTTTTACAGTTTTTCGTATTAGTTTTGGAGTTCCACAATTAGTTGCGACTTTCGTTTCCTGATAGTTAGTAATTAATATTGCTTTGTTTTTAAACAGCTTGAGTATTACTGGCACTGCCCGTTACTATAGTTACATATTGAGGGGCTGTCTTGTTAAATTAAAAAACATAATAATGCTTTACATAAAAGCAACCATAACTCTTACGTAAATTATTGTTATAATAGACAGCCAACTTAAGTTTTCTAAATATTTACACAGTTATTTAATTATTGCAAGAAATTGGTTTGTTACGAAAAACCATGAATTTACGCTGTAGCTCTGCCAAGTTTAAAACAAGTTGTAGAGTCTATTAATGATGGTTCGAACTTGCACGTAATATTATAATTTTGTTTTAATATTGCATGAACACGCATTTTTTACTATTAAGCATTGCCCCCATAAGGGTGGGGCTGGTGCAACTCTTGGTCACAGCCCCATCAATAGCCCTTTTTTAATTTCTTTCATATTTATTGCAGAATATTTTTACAGCAGATCATGATCAAAAATTCAAAAATATAAAATTTTATAAAGTTTAGTAAAATAATATTAATTCTAGTTTTTGTGATTATAGTTACACTTTTAATGTTTTAATTTGTCTAATTTTTTCCACAATAAATAAAATCTTTGACAACTATTTTTAACACTATGTAGTGGCTTGGAGGGAAAGTATGACGCCGAGTATCCTTATATTTAATACGTGAAGCCTTTTTTTTGTTAACGCAACTCCTCCCTTATTTCTGGATCAATTTTGAAATTTGAGTCTGTTTGAGGTGTCAAAACATTCGTCTCATTTCGTAGTTTTGCATTGAGGTATTAGATTTAAAAATTCTTATTCTCAAAGATATGAGCCACTCTCAAAATGTCGGTTTTCCCCTATCCATCTACTCCTATAATAATTTAGTTTTAAAAATCTTCAGATAACTACATATACAGTTCTCCTGAACCGATTTTATTAATTGGTGGGTCGTTGGAAAACCTCATCTGTGTAGATTTGCAAATAATTATTAAAGTTTGACTTTCTTGAAACATTTATGGTGAAAAAGTAAAAATGCGTTGGTGCGTAAGTAACTTCACTTCGGGTTCTTGTTGTCAGCTGTACACATTTAGCCCAAAGTTTCTTAAAAATTATCTTCGATGTATTGCGGCGGTAAATTTGTCGATCGTAAATTAAGTGGAAGGATTAAATTTACGAAATCAAAGATAGATACTGTGCAATATCGATAGTCCGACACGTTTGGTAATCCGACACCGTAGCGGCCGCCGTAACTGCTGTTGAGTGCAAGAGAGAGCAAGCATTTCGGTAACCCGACACCGACACGCCGCGCCGCGAGACCGATGCCGCGATACGTCGATACGTCTTTAAGGCCCATTCTATACGAACGACAAATGCGTCGCGCTAATGCCGCCAACGCCCAGTAGTGAAAACCGAGCTTCTATACGGACGCTACTGTCGTCGCGCTATGCGAACGCTTTTGCCGTCGCGCTATCCTTCCGACCTTCTATACGGACGGCAATGTCGTCGCGCTTACCAAGGTCACACCAGTTTTGCCTAGGGTTAAGTACGGGTGGGTGATGATCAAGTGTTGGTTTACGGTATATGCTTAGGCCTAATACACGTAATACACTGCACAATAGCTAATCCGCCATTGCACAAATAAAGAAATAAGCCAGAAATACGTTTATCTTCTCGTTTAATTTTCGCTGATCAATAACTTAATTTTTACATCAGGCCTAGCTTTATTTTGTAATAGTTTGCTAAAGAATGTTTGATTGTTGGCTTTGTATTACACTAGATTACTCTGTTACAACTTATTTAGCTGCTGCAATCTTCCATCCAACACTATGCTTTTATTTGTTTGTTTGAGTAGTCTTTAGACTTAATGTCATAAATTGGTGGGCGTTTCTCTATATCAAAAAGAAACTTTTCAGTCACGAACATTGTTGAATTGAATGTCATTGTTGAGTCAAATGTTGAGTCGAATGAGGTCACAAAGCACATTCACGATGAGAACGCTGGGCTTCCCACTAGGACGTTGACGGCGATTGCGTCCGTATAGAAGGAACCTCGCGGCAATGCCGTCGCGTTAATAGCGTTCGTTGCAGGGCAGGTCGCGTTGAAAGCGTCAACGCCGAGTGAGCAGGGCTACCGCGCGCGGCAATAGCGCCCGTATAGATGCTACACAGTTAACTCCATTTACCTGCAAACCGAAATTTAGCGCGACGCTAGTAACGCGACGCATTTGTCGTTCGTATAGAATGGGCCTAATTCGATACCAACGACAAATGCGTCGCGCTAATGCCGCCAACGCCCAGTAGTGGAAACCGACCTTCTCTATACGAACGCTACTGTCATCGCACCATGCGGACGCTTTTGCTGTCGCGCTATCCTTCCGACTTTCTATACGGACGGCAATGTTGTCGCGCTTACCAAGGTCACACCAGTTTTTCCTAGGCTTAAGTAGGAGTGGGTGATGGACAATGGGTGGTTTACGGTCCATGCAAAAAATTCAAAATTCAAAATAATTTATTGTAGTTGGACAATTATACAATTGCATTTTGAAGATAAAAATATCGCTAACAATAATGATTATTAGGTCCGAGGTCGTATCTTGAAAAATAATAAAGTAATTAAATAATATGATTTTTGTAAATTTATGCTAAATAAGTAATATTTTACAACAATTAACAATTTCAGCTTTTATATAACTTTAAGTCTACATTTTCTCTTAAGTTTTGTTATTTTTTCTTATGTTATTTTTCGTAGAATTATTATCTTAGGAGGCCGCAATGGATAATTACATGTTTTCTAAAATTAAAATATAATTCAGTTTGCCTCAAAGTCTGTGGGTAATAAAAAATAATTAAAAATATTCTTGAAACTTTTTAACCTTACCCTTTTTTGGGATGATTAACAAGTTGGTGTTTTGCTCTACCAATGGTGTTTTGCTCTATCAATCTAAGGAAATAGCCCCGGCGTTCAACAATTATTTTTTGAATATCCCTAATAGCTTACGAAATAATATCTCAATTCCAGTTTATGACGAAGAAATGCAATCTAACTTCCCTTTTACTATGGAGCAAAATCAGTTTTCTTTGTACCCACTGATCGAGCTGAAGTTTTAAATATAATATCTAGTCTCAAAGTTGCTTCTGGTTCGGATAGCATTACATCGACTGTTGTTAAAAAATATCAGTCTTTATTGCTGATATCCTAGAATATTTATTCAATTACAGCTTTCAGGAAGGGATTTTTCCCGATTGTTTGAAAATAGCCGTTGTCATTCCTCTTTATAAGAAAGACTGTGCCAGAAGCCTAAACAATTTCCGCCCAATTTCATTGCTTTGTCCCGTATTTGTCAGAATATCAAGATTATACTGTATTCACATATTTCTTAACAACACGTGCTTTTAGGAGTCCCTTATCAGGAATCGTGAATACAGGTGTGATACATCGATACATCGAACCTCATGTATCCACAATATGAAACGGTGGAAATAGTGGATGCTGCACTCACAGTTTTGGACTCCATGTTGAAAAAGCAAAAAGACAGTCATATTAAAAACTAAAAGACGAATTTTTAAGATGACACGTGTTGCATTTTAGTCTATTGGCTAAAATGCAACACAGAATCACGGAATGCTTCAAGCATCGGGAATGCATTATAAACAAAATCCTAATCACCAAAATAAAAAGAGGCCAATGTCAAAGAATCTGCGGCAACCCGAGGGAAGTATGGTGGTTACTGGGAAAATGATGAAAATAAAAACAAATTAATTAACCTGAATCCCGTATGAAATATAAATAAATAAATGAGTAAATAATTCAAAATTAAAAATTTATTCTGTTGCCTTTAATGGCATTTTTATTACCAAGTTTAACTGTGGCAACCAACCAACAATTTTTGGGAGACGAAAACGAAGTTATCTATGTCCCCGACATGTCTCCTGGGCGTCCAGTCGATATAATGAAAAAAGTGGGGGTAGCTGGAAAGTATTCCGAAGTTTATGGAATTTTTACATGTTGTCTGAGGGTATTCTGGGATGTCTGTGCTAACTTTGGGAGGGGCCAAAAACGTCAAAATTTTCGGTACCGTATTTTTTATGTTTTTTTTGTGTATGTTGTAAATTAAGCATATTTTGTGTACCATTGTGCATAACAAAGTTGTAGAGCATAATAACATTTGCTAAATTTTGGTTGGTAAAACGTTTTTTTAGACTCAATATTAACTGGAATACAGCCCACCAAAGTTTGATTTTTCATTTAAATGTAAAATCGTAATTTATAAAATTAGATTTAGTTTAAATGATTATAATTAATTAATATATATTACTTCGATTTATATTTTATTTCAATATGTCAAACATAAAATAATGGAATAGAATGAGAAGATTGTGTTTACGAGCGTGAGTTTACTCTCAGGCTTGCGGCCCGGGGACCAAGGACCAAGGGAGGGAGGGAGCTTGAATGGGGCCGTGTAGCCGTGTAGCAGCGAGGCGGCGCCGGTGTAGCATGCACGGATGGGACCACGGCGCCACTCCTAGCATGGTCCCATCCGTGCATGCTACACCGGGACAATGTGATTTACTCGCCCTTTCCCCCTTCTATTTTTAGTTAGAATTTTTAGATTAAAACCGAGATCACTACTCACAGAGTCTTTACTTGACAGCACCAGTTAGTGCCAACCCGTTTATTTTATTTTATTTTTACATTCAAGTTATTTTAGTTTGATATCAACCTGTAAAACCCGTTTAAACTCGGGTGCCAATTTTTTTTAAAATTTAATATGATATCGGAAAAATAAAATGTATCTGTTTTCATCTTGTCACTCGGGTTGGTTATTGTTGTACTTTGAAAAATAACGCCAGGATATGGTTTCGTGCGAAGTTGTAACCCGTGAAAATCACGATAACGTCCTTGTAAGCAGGAACGCAATCCGAGTATAGCACGCATCCGTCACTATATAGAGATTGCGCAAACTGTGATGGTTGATGTTTCAAGTTAAAGTTCCGTATCCCTGAACAAATCTCCACCAGAAGTGCTAATTTTAGTAACATATGATCAAATTTATTGGCTTAAAAAATTAACATTGCTTGGACTATCTATTTTTTCTTTATAATCAATGGTAATAGTAATAGGTTTATTGCTTTGACGGGAAGCAGTGCAGTGCATCCACCTGCCAAATGAGAAACGACACATTTCGCTACAGAATGCATACAATACATTTACTATAACTGTCACACTACAACCCCAGACAAATCTTTCATTCTTCAAAAAAGAAAATAATTGGTTTCCAATAAGCCAAAAGTAAAATAATAGAGTGGTTATTGCATGTTGACAATATACTGTTATGTATAATCAGTAATCATGCTATTGTATTTTTATAAACTTTGGGCTTTGAAGTTATTGTTTTAGGAAATTACTCGTAATCTTTCCACCTCTGAAAACTACGACAAAAAATACTTCAAGATGACAACTATAAAGACTAGTTTTTCCAAGTTTAAAATTGAAAAATTTGAAGTTTACAACTCCTAAACTTGAAGTTTCTTAAGTTACTTAAAGTACCTGGTGGACCGAGCTTTGCTCGGTGTTATTTCATGTTTACCAGCAGTTCATCCAGTAACTATATAATATTTCAATGTCATAAAATTGATAAACAGAAACCTTTTTTATTGCTCCATGAACTCTTTATAACACTCACTGAATTTTTCCTTGATGGCTGTAGATTGCAAACAGCTGTTATGATTACTTAATTTGGTTACACTTTCCTTGTTTATTTTCGTTGCTATCATGGCAACTCAAAAGGCCAATGTTAAAATTTTACAACCTTAAAATTCGTTTTATTACACTATTAGATTTTCTCTGGCCAATTATAATTATTCTACATAAAATACGTTTTTGAGTAATAAATTATTTATTTCCAGACTTTGAAGGAAATCCTTGGAGCCGTCCTTTAGATCGTTGTGCAAACATACAAGCAACCATGCAAGCAAGAAAGCACTCACACACGATAACATTGCTCGTATAAGAGTATAGTACCTGGTGGACCGAGCCTTGCTCGGTGTTATTTCATGTTCACAGTTCATCCAGTTCCTATAAAATATTTCAATGTCATAAAAATTTATAAATAGAAACCTTTTAGCGAATTTCCTTAAAGGAATAAGCAATTACGGTAGTACTCATGGTAAGACCTAAGTCCGAGACCATGTTAACTTTTCATTTTGGGATCCCCAGAAGCAAAAAACACCATTCGTTCGAATTTTTTTATATATATATATATATATATATATATATATATATCTATTTTTCTATATATCTATATACCGGGTGTCCCATAATAGTCCCCCCCCCTAACCTTTTCTTATATTTTTTCATATATCAATTCCACACCACCCCTAAACATTATTAGGTAGTTAATACTTCATTTTGAGGGGGTACCCAATTTTGGCCGCATCTTGGATCCGCAATTCAATTTTTTTAGTGATTACAATGCCGCAATCCGTTTTTTGATATCTAAATTGGTTCTCAAGATATGGATACTTTAAATTAATTAATTTTCAACCAATTTAAACATTAAATACCCCCGTTGCAGCAGACCTGCGTACTCAGCGAATTTCAAATGCAAAACAACATATTTTAATCCAACATAGCGAATTTGACATGTTTTTGTAAGCTTCATTAGAATAACATGGGGAATGAGTATGCAGGTTTGCTGCTACAGGTGTGTTTAAACTGGTTGGTTTTAATTCAATATTTAGTAGATCCGAACTAGAAGAAGCCATTTACCAAGTTTTATCAAGATATGTTGAGAAATAAGCGAAATATAGAATTTTACTTATTTCCCATAAGGTTAACATTGAGACAACGTACTGTGTTTACCACTTTCAATATCTCGGTAACCAATGGACATAGAGCAGTGATTCAAAATACTAAATTGTTTGTTTTTTTGAGCTGAATTCAATGGTGCCAACCAAAATTTTAAATTTTATTTTTCTATGTGAAAAACTCAAAAAACCCATTTTTGGGGTCCAAGAGAATCTATCGCTTCATCCTCTTACGTGACATCGGAACGTATTCCTAGTTTTAAAGAGCTTTACAAAAATAGTCGATTGGTGGAGGTTGGAGGTCGCTAACGTGTTTCTATCAAAATTGGCAGCTTGTCAAAGTTTTAAATACGACTCCTAGAAAATTTTACGAGCTGCCAATTTTGATAGAAACATGTTAGCGACCTCCAACTTCCACCAATCGCCTATTTTTTTAAATCTCTTTAAAATGAGGGGTCACTTGAAAGGGGTTTGCGTTTGAAAATTTTGAGTTGCCCCCAAAATCCCCCATTTTTGGGGGACACTCAAAATTTTAAATATGACCAAAAGAGAGTACTTTTTCATTTATTAACATTTTTCCCAGGCTCGATTCATTTTTACGTCACCAAAGGTGAATTAAAACTCCAAATGTCCTAGACGCCAGGTTTCAAGATGTGTTGTATTCAAAACTTTGACAAGCTGTCAATTTGGATAGAAGCACGTTAGAGACCTCCAATTTTCACCATTCATCTACTTTTTGAAAGCTCTTTAAAATGAGGGGTCACTGAAAAGGGGTTTGCATTTGAAAATTTTGAGTTGCCCCCAAAATCCCCCATTTTTGGGGGACACTCAAAATTTTTGGTAACGTCAAAAAATAATTTGGGTTGCGTTAGTATAATTCCCCAAAGGTTAATTGTTTGCCTTAACAAACAAAAAAATTAAGGAGGGGGGGACGGACGGACTTTTTTTACACACTGTATATATAGATATATAGATAGATATATATATATATATATATATATATATATATATATATATATATATAAATTCGAACGAATGGTGTTTTTTGCTTCTGGGGACCCCAAAATGAAAAGTTAACATGGTCTCGGACTTAAGTCTTACCATGAGTACTACCGTAATACCTTATTTCTTTAAGGAAATTCGCTAAAATTGATAAAATAGGCCCATAACCACAAAATAATGCTAGATAGTGACGAATAACCATCATCAGTCATTGTTGAGCGATTTACACTTAACTTTCACCAATGTAAATTTTTTGGCCGCCATCTTGGATCCGCCATTTTGAAATGAGGTAAGTTATTTCAAATACGAAGTTGGTATTGTGACCCATCATTTCGAACTAGTTTTTTACGCCAAATTCAATGCCGCAACCTGTTTATAGCTATAAAACTTGGTTTTTGAAAAATTCATATTTTCTGAGATTTTATTAGAAAAATTTCAATATCTTGAAAACCAAACGCTATAATTAAAAACAGATTGCGGCATTAAATTCGGCGTAAAAGACTAGTCCGAAATTATGGGTCACAATAATAACTTCGTATTTGAAATAACTTACCTAATTTCAAAATGGCGGATCCAAGATGGCGGCCAAAAAATTTACATTGGTGAAAGTTAAGTGTAAATCGCTCAACAATGACTGATGGTGGTTATTCGTCACTTATCTAGCATTATTTAGTGGTTATGGGCATATTTGATCAATTTTTAATGTTTAAATTGGTTGAAAATTTATTAATTTAAAGTACCCATATCTTGAGAACCATATGAGATATTAAAAAACGGATTGCGGCATTGTAATCAGTTAAAAAATCTAATTTGAAATGATGGGTCACAACACCACTTTTACATTTGAAAAAATTATTTTGGATCCAATATGGCGGGTCCAAGATGGCGGCCAAAATTGGGTACCCCCTCAAAATGAAGTATTAACTACCCAATAATGTTTGGAGGAGGTGTGGAATTGATATTTGAAAAAATATAGGAAAAAGTTAGGGGGGGACTATTATGGGACACCCGGTATATATATATATATATATATATACAGTATATATATATATATGTGTGTGTCTGTTAAAACGATAGCGGCCGTAAATATGGTCCGATCTTAATGAAATTTGGTACAGACGTAAAGTGGTAATCACTCGGACGAGTTCGTGAACCAGCCCGATCGGACCACCGAAGGGGGGGTAAAGGGGGGTAAACCCCCCAAAAATGGGTTTTTTTGAGTTTTTCACATAGAAAAATTTAATTTATCAAATTTTTGTTGGCACCATTGAATTCAGCTCAAAAAAACAAACAATTTAGTATTTTGAATCACTGCTCTATGTCCATTGGTTACCGAGATATTGAAAGTGGTAAACACAGTACGTTGTCTCAATGTTAACGTTATGGGAAATAAGTAAAAATCTATATCTCGCTTATTCCTCAACATATCTTGATAAAACTTGGTAAATGGCTTCTTCTAGTTCAGATCTACTATATTGAATTAAAACCAACCAGTTTAAACATCCCTGTAGCAGCAAACCTGCATACTCATTCCCCATGTTATTCTTATGGAGCTTACAAAAAACATGTCAAATCTAGCTATGTTGGATTAACATATGTTGATTTGCATTTGAAATTCGCTGAGTATGCAGGTCTGCTGCAACGGGGGTATTTTATTGCTCCATAAACTCTTCATCCCACTCTCTGCATTTTTCCTTGATGGCTGTAGATTCCAAACAGCTGTTATGATTTCTTCATTCGTTTACACTTTCCTTGTTTATTTTCTTTGCTATTACGGCAACCCATAAGGCCAATGTTAAAATTTTACAGTTTTAAATTTCGATTGATTACGTTATTAGATTTTCTCTGGTCAAGTAGATCTGCGTTTTTTAGTCATTAATTACTTATTTACAGACTTTGAAGGAAATCCTCGGAGCCGTTTTTGAGATCGTTGTGCAAGCAAGCATACAAGATAACACTGCTTGTATAAGAGTATAGGAGATAGGATAGGATACAAGCAAGCAAGCACTCACGCTCGATAACATTGCTCGTATAAGAGTATAGGAATTAATTACCTATGTATTTGAAATTTCATTTAAGTTTTACTTTTGTCGACTATCTAATTTTATTACTTATTTATGAAAGTAATAATTAGTACCTGGTAGACCGAGCCTTGCTCGATGTTTTTCATGTTTACCATAGCTCATCCAGTCACTATAAAATATTTCAATGTCATAAAATTGATAAATAGAAACCTTTTTTATTGCTCCATGGACTCTTCATCCCACTTGCAGTATTTTTCCTTGATGGCTGAAGATTCCAAACAGCTGTTATGATTACTTCATTTGTTTACACTTTCCTTGTTTATTTTCGTTACTATCACGGCGATCACGGCAACCCATAAGGCCAATGTTAAAATTGTACAACTTTAAAATTCGATTTATTACGTTATTAGATTTTCTCTGGCCAAGTAATCTGCATAAAAGACGTTTTTGGGTCATAAATTACTTATTTACAGACTTTGAAGGAAATCCTCGGAGCCGTTTTTGAGATCGTTGTGCAAGCATACAAGCACGATAACATTACTCATACAAGCGTATAGGAATACAAGCACGATAACATTACTCATATAATAGTAAAGGATTTCGGCTGGGATTCGGTGACATATGAATTAGATTAGAAAATTTAATCAATGGGCAAAACCAAAATTTGTAGCCGACTAATGTGGGCGATAATAAGAACAATCATCACTGTTACGCATTCTAGCAAGTTATTTTTGTCTATTAACCGCTATCAGTGAATACTTAAGATGGGATTTCACACCCAATTGCGAGTTCGCAACGTTAAATTTGCCGTTTATCAGCGATCGACAAATACGCGGGATCGTTTTCACGGCCGATCACGAGCTTCGTAAAGCAACATCGACCGTTTATCTGCGATCGGCAAATACCCAGCCGTTCGCGAATTTCGCCAAGCCAGATTTGCCGTTTATTCGCGATCGGCAAATGCGCGCAATAATTTTTCACGGCCGATCGCGAGTTTCTTAAAGCTAAACATCGGCCGTTTATCCGCGATCGGCAGACGCGCTAGCGTATTTCGCGGCCATTCGCGAATAATGCAAAGCTATTTTTGCCGTTCATCCGCGACTGGAAATTGCGAGCGATGGTTTTCACGGCCATTTACGAGATTTGCAAGCTCCATTTGCTATTTATTTGCGATCGCTAATACAAACGATAATTTTTAGTGGAAGATCGCGAGTTTCGCAAATCTGGATTTGCCGGTTATTCGCGATCGGTAAATACGCGAGATCGTTTTCCGCAGTCGATCGCAAGTTTAGCGAAGCTGCACTTGCTGTTTTGTTACCCGCTAAAACGATCCCGTCCCGAAAATTTCCCAAAGTGAATAAAAATCCCGCCCGAAAATCGGGAATTTGATTTTCTCGAAAATTTCCCGAAATTTCGGGACCCGACCATCTCTAATTATTATTATTTTGGGGGGAAATTTTCCCCCATTTCCCCCCCCCCCTTGGATCCGCCCCTGCGTGAGATCGTCTCCCGGTGATTTCTTGAATTATTTATCCTTATTGCACATACACTAGTGGACATGCGCTGTTCGGTAGCTTTTATTAAATATAATCAGCTGTTCCTTAAACTGTCATTTACAAACACAACCTTTTAATTTATATTTATGCCCTTAGGAAAATTTTTAACAAGAAACTTATGCATTTTCTCAAATTTTCTCACCCGCAACACCATTCATTCAAGTATGGGGTTGATTGGTGTCAGCAGACTTATGGTTTAGAACTAATGTATATTAGTCTAAAATCCCCGATATTTCCATTTTTATTACAGCAAACCTGCATAGGCCCCTACTCATTTCCCATGTTATCCTTATGGGAAATAAAAAGTCTTTACCTTCCTTATTTCTTAACGTATCTTGAAAAAACTTTCATATTTCATCTAGTTGAAATATTCTGGATTATGACCTAAAATACCCTCTTTTTACATTTTCATGGCAGCAAACCTGCATACTCATTCTCCATGTTAACCTTATGGGTAATAAAAAAAGTTATGTAGTTTGCTCATTTCTCAACATATATCCTGATAAGAACTGGCGTGGGGTTTTATACAGTAAATATCTACTTGATTATGGCTTAAAATACCCAAATCATCAAATTCCTGAGGCAGCAAACCTGGGTAGGCCTACTCTCTTTCCCAATGTTAACCTTATGAGAGGTAAATAAAATTGGATGGCTTTCTTAATCCTCAACAAAGGCCTATCTTGATAAAACATGTTATGTGGCTTCATATAGTTTAGATATATTGGATTGTAGCCTATGATACCTCATTTTAAAACTTCTGTGGCAGCAAACTTGCATTTTTCCTTACTATGGAGAATAATGTATTTTTTAATAGCAATTGTGGGCATTTGGCAAGTCACAGGATGAGGGAAAAGGGCTCAAATTAAATGTTTTAATGCCAGGGACTCAGGAAAAGTACTGTAATTTCTTAAAGTTAATTAGAAAACAAAAAACACCCCCGTCTCAGCAGACCTGCATACTCAGCGAATTTCAAATGCAAAACAACATATCGAGGGGTTCCTGGTAAAATCACCCAAGTCCATATTGTCAAATTTTTCAGGAGAGCAAAAACAAACTTTAAAACTGCGCTGAAAATTCACCAATTATGTTTATAAAATAAATATAAATAATATCTTGTAGTACAACTAAAACTCTCTTAAGTAATATATTTTTCAATAATACTATCTTTAATTTATCTTATTTTATATAATCAGGAAAAATAATTTACGTGACTTGGGTTCTTTGACCTCTAAGAAAATGTGTTTTTTTGTTTTAGTAAAAAAGATTTGGGTAAAAACAATTTTGGTCCTCATATCTTTTCTGGTGTAAATAATGATTTGGGTGGTGTCACCTCTTGTAGAACTCAGATTTGGCAGTCTGAAGGTAACATAACCTCAATTTCAGAAAAAATGGACTTGGGTGGTTTTACCAGGTTATTTTACCCTCGATATTTCAATCCAACATAGCGAGATTTGACATGTTTTTGTAAGCTCTATAAGAATAATATGGGGAATAAGTATGCAGGTTTGCTGTTACGGGTATATTAAAAATGGGTGGTTTTAATTCAATATTTAGTAGATCAGAACTAGGAGAAGCCATTTACCAAGTTTTATCAAGATATGTTGAGAAATAAGCGAGACATAGAATTTTACTTATTTCCCATAAGGTTAACATAGGGACAACGTACTGTGTTTACCACCTTCAATATCTCGGCTACCAATGGATATAGCGCAGTGATTCAATATACTAAATCGTTCGTTTTTTAGAGCTGAATTCAAAGGTATTAACAACAATTTGATAATTTTTATTTTTATGCGTAAAAAAACTCCAAAAACACATTTTTGGGGGGGTTTACCCCCGTTTAACCCCCCTTCCGGTAGTCCGATCGGGCTGGATTACGAACTCGCCTGAATAATTACTACTTTACACGTCCATGCCAAATTTCATTAAGATCGGACCATTTTTACGCGGGTTATCGTGCTTAAAGACACACACACACACACACACACACACACACACACACACACACACACACACACACACACACACATATATATATATATATATAAATAGATATATATATATATATATATATATATATATATATATTTATTTATTTATTTATGAAAATGAACGAATAGTGCTTTTTGCTTCTGGGGGCCCCAAAATGAAAAGTTATCATGGTCTCGGGCTTAGGACTTACCATGAGTACTACTGTAACAGTTTCTTCCCTATAGGGAATATACGCTAATAACATAAAATAACTATAGTACTATATAACGATTTTTACTGATGATGTTTATGAAACTGATGATGTTTACACAAACTTTAACAGCTGGTCATTTCCCCATATCATTAAATTGGAAAAGCCAGCTGTTTTGAAGTTTTGAACATTGCATTTTCGTGCCAAGTATATATTATAGGCTATTATTTTTCTATATTCTTTTGATACTAAAAGCCACTAGTAGGAGAGTATATTTGCAGGCTTCCTTTTGATTGTATATTGATTTTACATGATGCAAGACTTCATTTAAATTATTTATTTATGCACTTGAAATTCGCTGAGTATGCAGGACTGCTGCAACGGGTTTATTCAATAATGATATGTGTAGGCCTAATAAACATGATATCTTGACATTATTGCATTAACGTGCATGGTAAAATATATATAGAAACAGTTTAATTATTTGGTGGGGAAACAGTTTTATACCAGAAATGTAAATGAGACGCGTGAAGTTATTTTTCTTTTGTTAGTTCATCAATAATATTTCAATCTGCCACTACATTTCATTCTCCCTCTATGAATGGTAGGTCATCATTAAAGTGAAATCGACTCTCACTCCTCGTCACAAAGACGAAGACTGCTGAGGCCAGCAAGATTGTTGCCAAGAAAATACTTATATTTTACCTTCCATACTTGTACATTTGTTTCGCTTTGTGATTAGTTTTAAAATATATTGAATATAGAGCGTGCCTATGACATCATAGGATTAATAATGCCTTTGAATTCTGGACAATTTATCGACCCTCTAAAAAGATCGTCCCTTATGGTGCTAAAGCAGGGATAAGATTGCACCAACACGCTTTACAGTGGTATTTCATACAAGGTCTTCATAATAGTTCTCTAAACAATATGTTTGGTCTTCGGTCCCAAAATTAAATTTTTGTTATATAAACCTGATTTTTTGTTAACTTAAAGGGTACTAGTGAAATACTTCTGCAAGTGAAAGAGTAGGAATGGGTTTACGGTGGCGCGTCCTGTAATCTAGCTACTTGGAGGTCACGAATTGTGGATAGTTATGAGCGATGGCTTGTGGACGCGGTGTTCCCTAGTGGGGATTAACGTCCGCTCTATTGAATACTACGTTCATAGACCGTCCTCATAATTAATTAGACCAGTTCTAACATGTAAACCAGGCAAAATTGTGGTTCGGATCCCACGTTAAAATGTAGGTCCCATAGTTGCCATTGGCTGTTGGGCTATTAATTAACAGTCCTGTCTAAGGAACATGTCGGCCTTAGTCAGTAACAAGACTATAAGATCGCGCCACAATCATCCTTCACTCATCTGTCATTCATACTTGGCTTAAAATACCTAATACCTGGGTAGGTCGCCATTTCAAAGTAATGTATCTAATTTATCTAATGCATCCTAAGAAAATAGCGAAAATTAGTTAAATAAATTGCATAGGCCGAGTCAAACGACGGGCCCAGTCCGCCCGTGAGACGTGTTCGACTTGCGGATGGCCTGGGCCACGTTTTTTGGACGTAGACTATAATGGTTTTTAATGATTTTATTGTCATCATATTCATTTGCACAATTTAGTTATTCAATGCATCTCCCGCTTTCTGGCAAGAATTCCCGTAGTATAGTGAGTGATTGGGTAGCGACAGAGGTGGTAGCGATCAATGAGCTTGGTAGCGCCCCTGCCGGCGGCGGCGCGCACTACGCTCCACACAGACTCTACACTCTACACAAACCTTCAGTCTGTGCGCGGTGTGTCTACGGTTGTGCCGTGATCCGCCGTCTAACAACCTCACACCCACACCTTCCACGCCGATGTACGTATCAACACACACAACGTAATTAGACTTATAATTATTAAACAACTATAACAATATATTTTCCTTGGTTTCTACGAGTTTGGAAACCATCGTCTCTTCCCACCACATAGATTGTTTAGAAAACACGTACGCATTATTTGATTTTTAGGTTATGGACGTTGAATGCCGGGAAAATTGAATAACAAGCTTTACTGAGAAAATTAATTGTATCAAAAACATTTCGGGTTAAACATCGGCGTCGGTTAAAACAAGTCGGGTTAAACGTTATTGTTTGAAGGTTTAACCTTGACAGTCGCAACTTATTCTCCATAGATTGAAGAGAAGATTATTACGTTTTGTATGCAGAAAAAGAATATGTCAAGACTAAAAACGACGTTTTTGACGTTGGAGTGAATTTTAATATAAAACTCAATGTTAACCATAATGGTTTTTTAATACTAGAAAATATCTAGAATTAATCAATTAACATTCGAATAAACACTACACAACAATCTGATCAGACTGCTAGTTACAGATAAAAGAAAAAAAGTAGTTTGGAGACTTATTAGAGCACATTTGTTTCTCTTCTTTGGCATTCGTTGGATATAAAATTTATTTGCCATAAAATAATTGAATAATATACTGTCTTGGCATTATTGATACAAAATTTAAAACAAACTATATATAGCCTATATGCTCTTTAAAACATCAAAGTTAATATTCTATTGAAAACAATATTGCGTATTATTTTAGTCACATTTAAAAATATTAATTTAATTTCTAGGGTAATCTTAATTGATTGTAGACTAAGAAATACTTGTATATTTGAACAAAATCTGACAGTTTTATAAAAAAAATATTAAACCAAATTCATACCTGTGCTGAAATAAAAAAGATAAAAAGGGGAATACCAGAGGTGGTTATGGGAATACTCAAATAAATTTAACATTAGGGCATGTAACATATGATCAACTTTTGATTTACTGTAAATTTATTCGAAACTATTTCCACCTCTCATATTGATATCTCTTACAATTATGCAGTATTTATTACCACTTAATTGCTAGATATACACACGACCTTACTGGGATGGTTCCGCATGAGGAAAAGATTGAAAGTCCATCTCAGTTTCCAGCTGATGTAACATGAATTCTGAATTAGTAGGGTTGCTTTAGGGCGGGGTGAGTGCAAGGGCCCCTCCCCTGTACAGACAGTATAGAGCCGCGTATTTAAACGTGCTCTGGTCAGGTCGTGAAGTCTCATGGAACAGCAGATAACCCGGTAATATAGCAATAAACAAAGATTACTGAACTGATAACTGCTTTAGTGCGGCTATGATAATATTTGATAAATAAATGGTTTAACAGGCTTACGCGCTGTGCCGTAACTACAACTACCTGATTAGTTTATTGGTTTAACCTAATTACTTTCTCATCGGTTGGATAAATATTTGAATTATCAGAGTGATGTAAATTCTTTAGTAAAACGATGGTTTTTATCACGTTTAAAGTACTATTCTTAAACGTAGGGTCTTATTGTATAAGTTGAGGAATAAATGTATATGAATAAGTTAGGAATGAACAATAAAAACATAAATAATACATTTGATTTGGAATTGAATTTTGACAATCATTACTACAAGCGCACCGTCCGTTTTTTTACATCTTTGTATCTAATATGGAATGACAAAACAAAAACAAGAAAAACGCAGGTTATCATTGAACTGAGAATAAATAGGAAAAAGCAACATTTTTCACATTACTCAAAGGCCATAAGTGGAATTCAGTTTGATAATAGATAAAATTGTTAAGCCATTTAGTTAAGTGTCTTACGGTAAAACACAACTAACTTAACGATTTTGTATCGAATCATTCTTAATCATTCTTAATAAGACAGGTATCTCATGGAGGACGTTACCATGAATATGAGTGAAGGATGAGTGTGATGATCGTGATGATAGTTTAGTTTGATGATGATAAAAACCTCGTCGCTTATAGTAAGTACATACCTAGATGACATATTTACAGTATTTTATTGTAATTGTTAATGGGAGCGTACTTAGTCAATCTCTCCATTTTTTGCATATTTTCGAATGTTTTTAAGTCAGTATAAGGATCAAGTTGTCGGTCAAACTTGTACTCAGCGAAGCGAATGGAATATCAACTGCTACAGAGTTCGTATACTTCATATAAAAAAAATTAAAGCCTCAACCGTTTTAATACTCTCAATTCCTCTTTATGTCGTAGGTGTAACAAATTAAGGTCTCGCCCGATTTAAGTTTTATTCAACTGTATGAAGGCAAGCCTTTCGGAACAACGGTATATCTCCGTTGACCGGGTGGGAGTTCTGGGTAGGTCGCCATTTCAAGTAATGTATCTAATGTATCATGAAAAGAAAAAAGTGAGGAAATAAAATATGGAGACTTACAATTTGATTTATATTTTCATCGGGGTCGTTGTAATATAAGAGAATATTGTGTTCGATTTTAAATACGTTTATTTAATTAATGAAAAATAATGTTTAAATCCCTTTATTATCATACGCAAAAATGTTTGCTAATTTATTTGCTCATAGGTTGGCACCTCAGACCTGGTATATACTCAGGTGCTTTAATGCTATTGTTAATTCAAAGATTAAGGACTAAAAATTGGCTTGACGTAGGTAAGGCTCGGACGGTATAACGACATAGTCCCAAGTTACGGGTAATTGTCAGCCTTGGTTGAGGGGCGTTCCCTTTCATAACCCAATTTTCTCAGTACACTGAACCACGGTCTTTTGGTTTCATTAATGACCTGGCTACATGTATGTTTAGTTCGGCACTTTCACTTCCAAAGCCGAGGCCTTGGAGGTGCTTTGACAAAGATAAAAAAATTCTTTTAAGTTGCATTAATTATATATATATTTCAGTACTAATTTTTGCATGATAAAAATGTATATGAATATATCATAATTATTCACAATATACGGTAGCTAAATTATTTTTGTTCGCAGTGTAGAGAACAAAGTAGTTATCAGCGACCAAATAATAATGATACAATCATTATATTATTCTTTGGACGCCGGTATACATTGGCAGAGGGCATGAAACAACCACATACTACTTTATTGGTTTACTAATTTTTAATAGATGTTCTTTCATTTAAAATGGTTTTCATTTTAAAAAACAAAAGGTAAAGACGGACTTGAAAAATGTGACAAGTTTTTCATTGATCAGTTGTTTTGATGTAATTCACCTAAAAGTGGGGTGAAGAACTAAATAGTTTTTTAAGGAACTCTTAAAATATTTCATGGTAGACTATAATAATGTTGTAAAAGAAACCAACATTTTATCTTAAATTACAAAACTAATCCTTCCCACTCCACGATTTTAATCACAATTAACGGTAAAGGATAAGATAAAGGCATTTTATAACTTAATTATAGTGTTTTTAACGGATAAAAGAAGGTTGTTGTATCTCTTATAGCCTATTCAGTTTCACATGAAAAAATCGCATACTTTAGAAAAATCTTAACATCGATTACAAAAAAAGTAAAAACGAGTTCGTATTGAACTTATGGTAAATATTGAATTTTAACCATTAACTTTGTTTTTTCCTTAGTGTGGTTTTTTATACCAATATACCATTAAGTGCATATTAACGAATAAGTGTGTTCGTCTAAAATCTTCCCTTGAAGGGTGAAAATTTAAAAACCTACAAAAAACTTGAAAGTGGGTTTTTAGCGATTTAATCCAATCAAAAACAGATTAGCAAATCTTGATTGATCAATTTGGTTAAGTATAGGTAAACAAACATTCCTTGTATTATTACTAAATAGTAAAGTATTATCAGACCTAAAATATAAGAGCTAATATCGATTTTCTACTTACCAACAGAATAAGTGTGCAATATATTAAATTATTACAAGTGTTTGCGTAAGTAACATTGTTCTTTAAATATATATCATGTATTTAATAGTAAATAGGTGGCATATAGACTCACACGTAGCTATAATTATATTTTCTTTGAGCCACTTATGCAAATGTGTATAATTCTCGTTCTACATATTTTAACATGGTTCACACCAATCTGTGAGTTGAGATCGGGAACATATGTTGTTACTTACTACGGTCGGGTCCAGTGCATGTGCGGCGTTATCTGTGCAGCCGTGACGCACAGCATGCGCCATGTACCGCTGTCAGTGCCGTCTACTCCCACCGACCTTGAACTGGCAACTGTCTTTGTTGTAATGTTGCACTCAGTAATATCATAGCTGGGAAACAACATTTATAGCTACCATAATATTCAACACTATAGGCCTGCTTTCATCTCACCATACAATCAACTTAAACTTGTATCAGCTTCCATTGGTGCACACTCAAATTTCTTGTAAGCCTACTCCGTTTTTAATTTCACGGGCAGTGCCACTAGTTTTAGGGAATTTCGAAGGGTTCATTACGTTCTTCTAAATTATGCAAGGTAAAGATAAGTGGATAAAGATCCTAGTAGATAATCCTAGAAAAAATGAAGATGAAATTGTTGAAAAAAACATATTTGCAAATAAATTGTCAACAGATAGTAGTTCCACTCTCATCTGATTCAATTTGATTTAGTTCCATCAAAAAATAATTCTCCTATAGTTTGGTTGTGTCATTTTAATCCATCCTTTGTACTCTATCCAAATTATGACAAACATATTTTAAGATGTAACCTTGAATAATCTTTGATAATTGTAATTTATGTTTTGTTTCGCAACTCCATCCCATCGATGTAAATAAGTACACTGGTTTGGTAACTCGGGCCCCGCAACGCGAGCCGCCGGCAGTGGTTGCGTTTAAGGTTTTGCAGGGACGATGGGAGAACGGAACTTTTGCCGGCCAACTTGAACTGACCGTCTAGTTAAATATTAATTGTAATTAATAGTTATAGCAATAAATCTTTTATAGCACGCTTTACCCGTCCGTGCGGTTTCAATACGGTTAACAATACAGTTTCGCGCTTTTCCCCCAACGCCCCTTCAATTCGGCTCGGCTGCAACTCCAACGCACAGCTGTGTTGGCTCAGAAATCAGTATGCGAGCCTTACGGGGAGCGCGCTATCCAGTTGTATTTATTTTACATCGATGCTCCATCTATGTTGCCACCCATGTTGCAAAAACTATCCATGTTTTGCTCATCTTTTATGGTTGCCAAATGCCTAGATTATAAGTTTCACATTGTGCAGGATCAGAGTTCTGAGGTTACTTGTATTAATACAAATATTTTAAATGTAAATTTACACATTGTCAAAAATCTCATTTATATGTGAGAGCCATCATTACGAAATATCAGACCTCTATCATCAAAGGATGGATCAATAATAAGGATGTATACAATTTTGCTCCTGTCGATGAACCCAAGCACGCCCAGCCCGATCCGTTACGTTGGTCAGAGGGATCAGTACAGCACGTTGAGGGGTCGGCCGGAGGCTGTGGCTCTGACCTCGGCTCAAGGCCACTTCGGCGATAAACTGGTTCCCACCTCTGATAATGGCAACTTAACTGTCTTTCATTGTTTACCTCTCGGCCTCGCCAAGCCTTGCAACATTATTATTGAAGTCCTTCAATAAAAGACGAAGGATGTCGAGATAAAAGTTTACAGATTACTTACTAACTCCTGCAGCCACCCAAATCCAACTTGATTTTTGGGTTCGCCAACAAGTAACATCCAGACTCCTCGACTCCTCTGTCCTCCGCCATATCCACTTCTCCCCAAATTCTTCTTTTATCTTCCAACACTTGGTCGCTCCATCATAATATCGGTCTTCCCAGTGGGCGCCCTTCCACACTCTTCTTATCGTTGTATCCTCCTCATCTCTTCTTTTTAAAAAGTATAGAGATGGTGACACAAAAATAGATTTAAGAAAATGTATTTGATAGTTTACAGAAAACCCAAGTAAAATTTAATCCAACCAAAAACTTTGGGAAGAGTCAATGTCAATCTGTCTTTCATGAGATTTGAAGAGGATGAGACAGAGTACTGCTTATGAAAGTTCTGTTAATATGGTCTGATAAAATAGTATTAACTAAGAAGGATAACGATCGAAATATTGAACGTGGTATTTTTATCCGTAGATTCGTCTTTAAATCAACCAAAAGATATCAAATCCAAAGAAATGCTACATCATCAGAGCCGATTCTTGAATCGCAATACAATTAGAATAAAATTAATTCGTAAGCGTACGTATTTAATTAGAAATACGTCCGCGTGTTTTTGCTTTCGTCAAAATGAACTATTATTTCCAGCCTCATTTCCTTGTAACGCTTTTAATGGATTTCCCTTTTTCTTTAGTAACGCTGTAATTACGCTGGTTTAGTATTAAATTAAATAACTTTGATATTAAACTCAGATAACTCATAAAGCAACCGGACGTTATTTCAACTGGGATAATTGCACTAACTGTCGCTAGCATGATAGCAGCATTAAACTGCAAGCAATAAACAAACCGTCATGGCCGCCGCACCGCGCCGTGTCGGTGTCTTTGATATCCCACCACCTCTGATAACGGTACAATGTTTTTTTTGTACGTGGAAAGATATCTGTTCAAATTCAATATAAAGAGTTCTTTATACTATCAAGTTTAACAGGAGTCATTTGCTTTACAGTTAATCGACCAGGAGAGTATTTAAATTCAACGGAAGGTTAAATGTAACAAGTTAGATGAGGATTTACTAATGTTACTTCAATGTACTTTAATGTGTTAGCTACCTTTCGCAATAAATACATTCGCAAATTCTTACTCACTCAATACAGGAACATTAAGGGTTTTTATATTTTCTTCTCGAAATACATATGAACTAAGTTAACGGATTTCTTGTTTGGGAAACTTCTAGTTTATTAATAGAAAGCTTTTATCAAATTTATAAATAATTTTTGTATGACCATGACCGTAATGGTAGTATTGCAATTAGTTTTAATCGTTTATAAAAACCTCTTTTCAACGATATATCCTAAGAGTTAATCTAGCCAGCGGTAGTTAGCCGTATCGACGCTTAGTTGTAGCTATTTGTTTATTGATGTTAATGGCATACTATGTGATTAGAAAGATTAATCACATGTAATTTGTTATTGTGTAAATTGTAAAATACTAAAGAAGCGATGCCGGTTTATATCAATAGTTGTGTCAAAGGGCACGCCCTAGTGTGTCGTTATCGGTCCGACTACACAAGTGGTCAAAACTGGTCATTCACCGAGAACAAAAATTACGTTTGAATCAGCCGTGATTTAATAAGTAATTATTTTGCTAGCTTTAATGACCTTTACCTTCATTTATATAACTTAGCCTTTCTATGAAAATGAAAATATAAAATACAGATATATTTAGTTTGTTGATTACTACAGTGGCAATCTATCAATTTCATTTACACTGTAAATTGATAAGTTTCAATAAAAAATTGAAATTAAAACCTAATTATCCACTAACACACAAAAAACACATTGATATTATTGTGCTACATATTTATTGAAGCAGAATTTCAGTTTGAAAAACTGAAAGTAAGCATTGAAGGAAGAGATTTCATCTGTTTTGAAATTTAAGTTTAGATTCATAAACCGTAGGTAACTATATCCGAATTGGTTTACAGAACAATTATTTACTTATTTATCTAATGTCCTAAGTTGTCTCGATTTTGTTGCACCTAAGAAAATATCGCATAAACACGCTGGATTAGTAAATCAACCAGCCAGCTACATAAACCGCCGCTCATGCAAACTCCCCTGCCATAATGCTCAACTCTCGCCCACAATGTTCCTGCCGTCTCCGTCATTTCACTCCTACTGCGTCTCCGAGCAAGCAAATATGTTGCTCCCACTCTCAAAACACTTAACGCCTCGCTCAAAACGAACAGAAAACGCGTAAATTTGTACTTGCTGTAGGGGCTTACTCACTGTGAATGGGTTTGTGAAGTGGATCAGTGGCAGTACTTCCTAGCTTATAAATTTTCATCCTCAGCTTATAATTTGTCCCCTCACTTCATTAATTCGTCTAAATTGGGTATTTTATGGTTAAAAAACAGTTAATAAGGAACGTGAATTTATTTTATGTGTTCTTATCTAACGTTATAACAACCTTTGATAACCTCGTGCTTTTTACCGCAAACAAATCGATATGTTTCTTCTTTTGAGACAAGCCGTGATTGTTTCCCTCAATCAAATAAATAAATAATCAGATTTTTTATTTGATATAAAATGTTATGTAAATGTATATGTATAATATATAATATAAATATACAGGGTGAGTCTTCTAAGCCGTCCACAACAGATTATAGGCGAACGGCTTAACATACAAAGATGAAACAAAACATTTCCCCACTAAATCATACCCAAGGAACAACGTAAAAATATTTTTAACCTTTTTAAAATACAGTGTGTTCCAAAAACCGGGGGTCATGGGTTCGAATCTCGGAATTTTTAAATGTAAACATATGTCATATTATACATCATTTTAAAGCTCTAAGTAAAACAAACAATTTGGTGAAAACAGAACTCAATTAACTCTATTATTTTCAAAATGGCGGCCGTTTTTGTGAAAAATATTGTTATTTACGGAATACCCTGTATCTCGAGAACTACAGAAGATTTTTCCGTTCTGTTTGAAATATCTTAATCCTTGTAAACTAAGCTTCAATTTGATATGTAAGATGCCAACATTAGAAGAAAAATAAATATATTTTTAAACATTATATTTCTTGTAAATGTTGGTAGCACTGAAAATAAAAAAATAAAAGGCAACAAATGTTGAATAGAATATAATTTGAAGGTCTTGCAAAAATCTACAACTTTTCAATTTATACTCCCCTTTTATTTCCGGTAGTTTTTCAGTAATAAACAAAAAACTCTATTTTCCCATATAACGCCCATGTTAAATGTGCAGTACTCAAAGCATTTAAATTTGCATCCTTTAACATTGAGTACAGGAAATTTAACATGGGCTTTATATGAGAAATAGAGTTTTTTGTTTATTACTGAAAAACTACCGGAGATAAAAGGGGAGTATAAATTGAAAAGTTGTAGGTTTTTGCAAGAACTTTGAAATTATATCCTATTTAACATATGTTGCCATTTATTTTTTTATATTTTCAGTGCTACCAACATTTACAAAAAATAAAATGTTTTAAAAAATATTTATTTTTTTCTAATGTTAGCATCTTGCATATCAAATTGAAGCTTAGTTTTCAAGGATTAAGATATTTCAAACAGAACGGAAAAACCTTCTGTGGTTCTCGAGATACAAGGTATTCCGTAAATACCAATATTTTTCACAAAAACGGCCGCCATTTTGAAAATAATAAAGATAATTGAGTTCTGTTTTCACCAAATTGTTTGTCTTGCTCAGAGCTTTAAAATGATGTATAATATGACATATGTTTACATTTAAAAATTCCGAGATTCGAACCCATGACCCCCGGTTTTTGAAACACCCTGTATTTTAAAAAGGTTAAAAATATTTTTACGTTGTTCCTTGGGTATGATTTAGTGGGGAAATATTTTGTTTAATCTTTTTATGTTAAGACGTTCGCCTATAATCTGTTGTGGACGGCTTAGAAGACTCACCCTGTATATACAGAGTGAGTCACCTAAGGTGTCTCAAATGGATTGCGGACGAACTAGTAGTCCTATATAGATGAAACAAAATCATACCCCACTAAATCGACCACAAGGAACAACATAAAAATATTTTTAAGCTTTTTAAAATACAGGGTGTTCAAAAAACCGGGGGTCATGGGTTCGAATCTCAGAATTTTTAAATGTAAACATATGTCATGTTATGCATCGTTTTAAAGCTCTAAATAAGACGAACAATTTGGTGAAAACAGAATTAACTTATCTTTATTCATTTCAAAATGGCGGCCATTTTCGTGAACAATATTGGTATTTACGGAATACCCTGTATCTCGAGAACTACGTAACGTATTTTTGGTCTGTTTAAAAACTATTAATCCTCGTTAACTCAGCTTTATTTTGATATACGACATGCTAACATTTAGAAAATAAAAGTTTTTGACAGTACATTTTATTTTGTTTTAATGTTGGTAGCCCTGAAAGTCAAAAAATTAAAATGACAGCATATGTCAAATAGCACATCATTTTACTGGTCTTGCAAAGACCAAGAACTTTTAAATTTACACCTCGCTGCTATCTTTTGTGCTTTTGTAGTTATAAGCAAAAAACTCCATTTTACCATATAAAGCCCATGTTAAATGTGTAATCTTGAAGACATTTAAATTTGCATCAATTAAACTTAAGTACTGCACATTTATTTAACAAAAAAAAACTTTATATGGCAAAATATAAAAACTTTATATGGCTTTATATGGCAAAATATAGTTTTTGCGTATAACTACAAAACCACCAAAGATAGCAGCTATAGATGTAAATTGAAAAGTTGTTGGTCTTTGCAAGACCTGTAAAATGATGTGCTATTTGACATATGCTGCCATTTAAACTTTTAGACTTTCAGGGCTACCAACAATAAAACAAAATAAAATGTTCTGTCAAAAACTTTTAATTTTTAAATGTTGGCATGTCGTATATCAAATTAAAGCTGAGTTAACGAGGATCAATAATTTTTAAACAGACCAAAAATACGTTTTGTAGTTCTCGATATACAGGGTATTCCGTAAATACCAATATTTTTCACGAAAATGGCCGCCATTTTGAAATGAATAAAGATAAGTGAATTCTGTTTTCACCAAATTGTTTGTCTTATTTAGAGCTTTAAAACGATGCATAACATGACATATGTTTACATTTAAAAATTCTGAGATTCGAACCCCTGGCCCCTGGTTTTTGGAACACACTGTATTTTGAAAAGCTTAAAAATATTTTTATGTTGTTCCTTGTGGTTGATTTAGTGGGGAATGATTTTGTTTCATCTATGTGGGACTACTAGTTCGTCCGCAATCCATTTGAGACATCTTAGGTGAGACACCCTGTATAAAAGCCAAAAACCATTGATTGACTGACCATAACTTACTTTCTCATAAACTACAAGATTTTGGGCCATGAAACTTGGCACAAATGTTTTTTATAGACGCACTAGATGCGAATAAAGAAAGGTTTTTAAAATATTCTCTCTCAGGTGGATAAAATAGAGTATATTATAAAATTCAAAATGACGGCTATTTTAATTTTTAAATCTATGGATGGGAGGTCTATGCAATATTTTCAGGGGATAGTAAAGGAACGATATCCAATGTACTAAAAGGATAAAATGTTCAAATTCAGTCCCCTACTATATTTTTGTCAAATGCTACTTGCGTTGTACGAGCCGCCCGATGTACAATATTGTATTATATTAAAATGGTTTATCCGTCTATAAATAAATAAATAATAAGTTCCTTCTCAAACTAAAATCTTTTTGTTTTTACATCCCAGGTTATCTCTCATTCTCTGTTTTCGCAAATGGGAGAAAGTTAATTCATACCACTTGCTAATCATGAGGGAACATTTTTAGAGGAAACATTACACCCTCTCATTTCAATCTAGGGTGGAATTACCATTTGCACTTTAAGGGTGTAATTGTACGCCAATGGCCTATAACCCAAACCAGTCCACTTGGTTACTATTCCTAAAAATTGCACATGGCATAATATGAGTTGATTAAAATTAGTCATCCTTCCAGCGGGCGAAACTGCGGGTATATCTGTTAGTGTTTATATGTTTCATTGTGTAGTGTGGTGAAAAATAGTTCGCACCTCGGCCGAAAGGGTTTTGCAGCTCTCGATCGTTTCGAGTCCTCGACTTCGTCTCGAATTTGAGACACGATCTCGATCATGCAAAACCTTATTTTCGGCCCTTGTTGCGAAATATACTATTACGGGCTGCAGTATTTTAAATAAATAATGTTTGATTTCTTTCATTACTTTCACCTAACGCCACCTAAATAACACACGTGTTGGAGCAGTCATTGTATTTTACTTTAGACATTTTCAGAAATACACATTTTAAAAGTCCACCCGACGTGATCTTTTATTTTAAAAATCATCACGAAAATGACTTGGTTTGATTAGCGAGGCTGACTGAAGTAATCGTACACAACTAACAACTGACCCAGGTCAGAAGCCCTCGCAAAGAAAGGATCTAAGGAATTTTCTGAGATTGCCTTTTAGGAGTGTTCTACTGTACGTTTAAATGAAGTTACATCAGCGGACCCTGTCCACAGTTGTTCCTAGACTTGCTCCAGGGCCCGTCACATCCCCAGCGGGTGACGCAAGTCGCAACAAAGCGTGTCTCCACTCTCCAGTGGCGAGCCTTGACCGAGTGACAGACAACACCTCACTGCGGCTGACACGTTCCTAGACTTGCTCCAGGGCCCGTCACATCTCCAGCGGGTGACGCAAGTCACAACAAAGCGTGTCTCCACTCTCCAGTGGCGAGCCTTGACCGAGTGACAGACAACACCTCACTGCGGCTGACACGTTCCTAGACTTGCTCCAGGGCCCGTCACATCTCCAGCGGGTGACGCAAGTCGCAACAAAGCGTGTCTCCACTCTCCAGTGGCGAGCCTTGACCGAGTGACAGACAACACCTCACTGCGGCTGACACGTTCCTAGACTTGCTCCAGGGCCCGTCACATCTCCAGCGGGTGACGCAAGTCGCAACAAAGCGTGTCTCCACTCTCCAGTGGCGAGCCTTGACCGAGTGACAGACAACACCTCACTGCGGCTGACACGTTCCTAGACTTGCTCCAGGGCCCGTCACATCTCCAGCGGGTGACGCAAGTCGCAACAAAGCGTGTCTCCACTCTCCAGTGGCGAGCCTTGACCGAGTGACAGACAACACCTCACTGCGGCTGACACGTTCCTAGACTTGCTCCAGGGCCCGTCACATCTCCAGCGGGTGACGCAAGTCACAACAAAGCGTGTCTCCACTCTCCAGTGGCGAGCCTTGACCGAGTGACAGACAACACCTCACTGCGGCTGACACGTTCCTAGACTTGCTCCAGGGCCCGTCACATCTCCAGCGGGTGACGCAAGTCGCAACAAAGCGTGTCTCCACTCTCCAGTGGCGAGCCTTGACCGAGTGACAGACAACACCTCACTGCGGCTGACACGTTCCTAGACTTGCTCCAGGGCCCGTCACATCTCCAGCGGGTGACGCAAGTCGCAACAAAGCGTGTCTCCACTCTCCAGTGGCGAGCCTTGACCGAGTGACAGACAACACCTCACTGCGGCTGACACGTTCCTAGACTTGCTCCACGGCCCGTCACATCTCCAGCGGGTGACGCAAGTCACAACAAAGCGTGTCTCCACTCTCCAGTGGCGAGCCTTGACCGAGTGACAGACAACACCTCACTGCGGCTGACACGTTCCTAGACTTGCTCCAGGGCCCGTCACATCTCCAGCGGGTGACGCAAGTCGCAACAAAGCGTGTCTCCACTCTCCAGTGGCGAGCCTTGACCGAGTGACAGACAACACCTCACTGCGGCTGACACGTTCCTAGACTTGCTCCAGGGCCCGTCACATCCCCAGCGGGTGACGCAAGTCGCAACAAAGCGTGTCTCCACTCTCCAGTGGCGAGCCTTGACCGAGTGACAGACAACACCTCACTGCGGCTGACACGTTCCTAGACTTGCTCCAGGGCCCGTCACATCCCCAGCGGGTGACGCAAGTCGCAACAAAGCGTGTCTCCACTCTCCAGTGGCGAGCCTTGACCGAGTGACAGACAACACCTTACTGCGGCTGACACGTTCGCCTTAATTACTCACGCGGCTCGAATGAACATAATTAATCCTGACCTAAATCAAAAATATTATTGAAAAAATATAATTGATAATATTTTTGCCGTCAATAGTTCAACTATAATTTAAATATAAACTCATTTTTTAAATTAGTCCAATATATTTTAAATTAAAAAATTTACGACTTCTTACAGGTTTGAAATTAACACATTGTTTTAGGATAACACAAATTTAAGTTTCTCAAGTTTCCCTCTCACACCTTCTAATTTGTCTCCGCACTTACTAGTAGATCATCGATGTGATTTACTATAGTAAATCTTAAATCTGGGAGAAAAAAATTTAATCTTTGGGCCTTTTTTTGGGTTAAAAATGCTCTACAGCTCTAATAATCACTGAATTAAAACCTGGGGCCCTATTTTTTAAATGGGTGAGTTGGCGGTTGAGTGAGTCACTCATCCCTCAAGTTATTTGTTTCCAATCATAAAATTAATTCACAGATGAAAATAAAAATATTCCTATCTAACTTTATGAATTCAGCCCCACAATATCTGTGAATATCATTTCAATAGGCACTTATTCTTAAAAATTCATAATTTTAATACAGACATAATATACATCGAGTATTTCACCAATCCAACCATTTTTACTCACCAAGCAATAGGCTGTTGAATAAAAACGGGTGAGTTGACAGGAAACAAGCATCTTCTTCTTCTCTTTTGGAGGAAGTAATAAAAGTAATCATGGAAAGCTTTTCCAATTAGGTTATGTTTACTTTTTGATTCTAAATATTTAAAAGCGTTTGTATAGCCTTTAAACTATTTATAAAATGCCTTACAACTAAATTTGCCTATAAATATACCAAGATAGTCTAGTTAAAGCCATGAAAAATGAGAAAATTCCTTAAATTGGTTAATGTTTACATTTGGCTTTCTAGTTTGACAGATGTATAGTTTGAAACGTTGACATCCAAACAATGCTACCATTAAACAATGCTACCATCAGCTGTTAGGTGACTTGACGAGTGACTCACTCCTCAACTCTCAACCGTTTCAAAAATAGGGCCCCAGATCGAGCTCGTCATGAAACGTGGTTTGTTCCTGAACAGCTGATTTGTAATGATTCTCTCATTTTCATTGAAACACTTTTAGTCCAGGCAATGAATGCTCAAAAAGAGGTATAGAGGGAATTGCATGGATCACAATTTTTGACTTTGTAACTTTGTTTGGACTAGTTAAGAGTAAAACATATCAAAAGTCCCCGCCCTTAGCCCTTGAGCCGGCTGGACCGGAAGGCCCTGAAGGTACAATTATTTGGTTTTTCCTAAATATCTTGAAAACTATCAACCTTTAGTATTCCCTATTAAATTTGAAAATTAAATAAAATTAAATTTCCTGTAAGAAAAATATCTAATATGTCTACTTTGGTCCAACCGTTTACAAGGTAAGCACTAATTTTGTAAATATTTAAAAAATATCCTTTCCATAAGAAATACATGTAAATTTGTAGGTAACATAGATGCCCAATTGGGCAACGTTTTTTACCTAAAGGAAAATGAAGAGCATTCAGGAAATATTAACAAAGTTTCCAGCAATTTGACACCTCAATCATAAAAATTGGTCTAAAATTAAAGCGTTGGCGAGCTCACAAAAAACGTTATTTTTAGAGGAATTATAAGAAATTGTAATAATTCCTTGAAAAATAACGTTTTTTGTGAGCTCGCCAACCCCTTAATTTTAGACCAATTTTTATGATTGAGGTGACAAATTACTGGAAATGTTTTCAATATTTCCTGAATGCTGATCGATTCCCTTCAAGTGAAAAAAGCGTTGCACAACTGGGCATCTAAGTTACCCACAAATTTACATGTATTTCTTATAGAAGAGATATTTTTTTAAAATATTAATAAAATTAGTGCTTACCTAGTAAACGGTTGGACCAAAGTAGACATATTAGATATTTTTCTTAAAGGAAATTTAATTTTCTTTAATTTTCAAATTTAATAGGGAATACTAAAAGTTGATAGTTTTCAAGATATTTAGGAAAAACTAAAAAATTGTACCTTTAGGCCCTTCCAGCCCAGCCGGCTTAAGGGCTAAGGGCGGGGACTTTTGATATGTTTTACTCCTAACTAGTCCAAACTAAGTTAAAAAGTCAAAAGTTGTGATTCATGCAATTCCCTCTATATCCTTTCATTGCCTGGACTACATAGTTTGCATTTTAAATTGTTATTATACAATTGCATTTTTGAATAGCATAGTTTTCAATTTGCGATGTTATTTTGTAACTAACATGGCAACCATAGGCGTCGCGTGAACCAAACTTTTGGGGGGGGGGGCACAACTGACGGGGGGCCCGGGGCGAAAATTTTGGTTTTTTCGTACTCAAAAGTGGGGTTTTAAGCCTTAAAATGAGCGAAATATACAGCACTAAAAACCTTAGTTTTTTACGATTTTCAAAGTAAATTTTCGGGAAAAGTTCCACTACACACTATTTCGATTTCTAACGCGTGATTGTTGAAGAATTTTTACCTTAAAAACCATTGCAGTTATTGTTTTCTATGTTAAGAAAGTAGGCGGTGGAAAAATAACTCTGCTTATTCACAATTCCCCTACTTTCCTGGCCGTTTCATTGCCGTTAATGTCATTCTCGTGGCATTCTCGTCTGCAGCTTGCAGGAAAGATAGATATGAAGTAACGATCTTGTAAAAGGACACGAGCATTGTTCATCTTATTAAGTAGGTACGTAATAGGATTAATGAAAGCGATTCACCGAAGTAAAAGTACTCATTTTAGGCGTACGAGTTTGAGTTACCGAATCACTAGAATATTAAATACCCCCGTTGCAGCAGACCTGCATACTCAGCGAATTTCAAGTGCAAAACAACATATTTCAATCCAAAATAGCGAGATTCAACATGTTTTTGTAAGCTCCATAAGAATAACATGGGGAATGAGTATGCAGGTTCGCTGCTACAGGTATGTTTAAACTGGTTGGTTTTAATTCAATATTTAGTAGATCTGAACTAGAATAAGCCATTTACCAAGTTTTATCAAGATATGTTGAGAAATAAGCAAGATATAGAATTTTCTTTATTTCCCATAAGGTTAACATTGGGACAACGTACTGTGTTATATCTCGGTAACCAATGGACATAGAACAGTGATTCAAAGTACTAAATTGTTTGTTTTTTTGAGTTGAATTCAAAAATACTAGCAAAAATTTGATAAGTTTCAATTTTCTATGTAAAAAACTCAAAAAACCCATTTTTGGGGGGTTTACCCCCCTTTACCCCCCCCTTCCGGTGGTCCGATTGGGCTGGTTCACGAACTCGTCCGAGTGATTACCACTTTACACATCTGTACCAAATGTCATTAAGATCGGATCATATTTACGGCCGCTATCGTGTTAACAGACATATATATAGATATATATATATACAAATTCGAACGAATTGTGTTTTTTGCTTTTGGGGGCCCCAAAATGAAAAGTTAACATGGTCTCGGGCTTAGGTCTTACCATGAGACCTACGGTAATAGCTTATGCCTTTAAGGAAATTCGCTAAAAGGTATAGACTAAAATAGGTACTGCACCTCTGACGTCTAACAGTTCATAGCATGAACTGTCACTACGAACTGTTGGATGTTATGTGTATACAGTACCTATTTTAGTCTAATTTATCAGTTCAGGAGCTAAAACAATGGATTTTATTTTAAAATGTATATTCATTCGTCAGATCACTAAGCTACTACTAGCATGTGCTGTAGAGGTCACACTTCCATTTCGTCAAATATGTAGTCAGGTAGTACGATATTCTCTGTCGCAACAGAACTGGTTTGCGATGTTGAATGCAAATGACATTGATCTTGCGTGTGAAGCGGCCTTGGGTGGTGTCTGTTTGCAAACGTACCGCTCTCCGAACATTCACCCATATTTCACATTGAATTAGACACATCCCCACAACTGGGAAAAATAATAAACTACCGAACAAGGCTTAGTCCACCAAGTACTAATAGAAACTCCACTGTATTATGAATTTTTAGTAGGCTATTACACATTTACTTAAAAATGACAATCAAAATTTGTTAATTCGTATGACACAAAACTATTATGATTTTCTCAGCAAAAAAACATCAAGAGCATAATGGCCTGTTGGCTAGGGCCATGTTGGTTTTTGTTTTATTCAATTAGAACTAATTAAAAATCCCTGCCCCTGTGTGATAGGAATAGATGCCGTGTCAGTCATTTGATTACAAACACAAAGAACAAATTTCATTAAAACGAAATCATCATCAACGATGTAAAATCGAAGTTAGCCTTTATATCGCTGATAATCATGTTCAGACAAAATCAGTTTACAAATAAATAAATAAATAAATTAGTGAACAAAAAATAATTGAAACAAATTAACCGAATAGTTTCAGTTGGGGACGTGGGTTCCAGTTGGCCTCTACGTTGGTTGGCCCAGCGACCACAAAACTTTACTCTGTTGTCGCTGGGTTGTCCCAGGAGGAGCTACACTATGAGGAAGTGAGCCATGTATTCGTAATATGGAAGACCTCGCTCGCCTTGAATAAAACCGAGAATGTGATTCTCGTGCAGACGTAGGTTGCCACCAACGTGGACAATATATTATCGCTATTCTACTGATGTTTTACGTCCCACTAATGGCCAACGTCTAATGTACGACTTTTACGCAGAGGGATGAATAGCAGGTTTTCTTCTACACAACTTTTAAAATTAATTAATAAATGATGATGTCGTCGATAGAATAGTGTGAATTACGTTTCGAATATAGTGTGGGAAGAAAACCCAGAATGTTTAGGCACATAATTTCAGCGTAGGGTAGGAATGAGACTATATTTATTGAGCATTTTGTAACATGTCTCAGATATGTTAATTATCAACCTCATTCAGCAAACCTCTTGACTATAAACATATGTGACCCACCAAAGTATAAGAGACCTACCTTCCCAGAGAAAATTTAGCTGGGAGAGCAAGTTTTAGAAATAAGGGTAAACAAAATCATTTTCACCTTTTCATTGCTTCTTACTTGGTTCATTGTCTTGAATTTAAATTGTAACATGTATTTTATTCGAAGCTTAATCTGGAGAAAGGGGATCTTATCTTCCTAATGCGGTTTAAACGGTTGGAAGTTATGAAAGTCAGGGAGTTCTGTAAAAGATAAATCCAGGACTTACTGTGCCTTGATCCAGGAACCAGAACCTGCAAATAAATACAGGGCCTTCCAGAAGAAGTAGGCCTAGTTGATGACATAGCTTATAATCCTAGTGAAGTTTCACCACCAAAAGACATTACCAGAAGATAAAAGAAAATAAAAAAATGAAAAAACTCTGACACCTTTATATTACATATATTTAAGATTAATTGTGATAAATGTTTTTCATCATACTGACACAGAAACATATGTTTTCAGTTCCTTTTTGTTGGCTCGAAAGTCACCCATTGCCGTCCTAGGCCGGAAAAACATTTATCCGGCTTAGGCCGGATAAAACGGAGGTTAACAATCGTGACGAATTTCTCGTAAAAGGAATAAAATGAATTTTCCTAACGACACGAGAAATCGCCTCAGACTTATGCTAGCGCAATTGCTCAAGTCTGGCAGCTGGGTCTGTTCCAGGGTTCGTTAATTTTGAATAGATGCAGATTTCTATCAAACGAGAAATTAATTAAAATTATTCAGGTGTGAACTCAGGCCCGCAAACTAACACAACGTTTACTGCACCATCATCATATTGCTCACACTTGATGGTAAAGCCAATTGGAAATGATAAGTTTTATTAATTTGCACAAAAGATAAAAAAAAACAAACTTATCCACAATAACGTACTCACTTTACCGTCCACCACGTTTCTCCCCAACACCACGGTTTTACCAACCACGGTTACTCGGGAACCAACGCCACATGTCGCCTGCACACGTAGGTCCTGTTCTGACACGCAGGTTCCCCACCCGCGTCTAAGTGGCAAAAGGAGTCGAATCACCCCGTGAAAAACGCGACGGGGTTAATTAAATTCGACGTGCGAAACGGCACAAATGATACGCAGGAAGCGCTACGTATCACACTAAACACTCAAACGAGTAAAACGTCGATCTCGGGTTCCGATCTGCCGGCTAACACACACTAGGTTCGTCGCGATGGATTCGCTCCGGGCGAGGTCTAGTAGATAATAATCCACCCGCTAATCCTCCGGGTTCATCCCTCCAAAACTTCCCCTCCAAGGAAGGGACAGGGAGGGGATAAACAGCTGATCACCAGTGGCTGTGATCGTGACGTAGCACCACTGCCACTGTCAGTGTCAGCTGTCAATCCAGCATCTCGTTGTCTGTCACCTCAACAAACATGATTGAGGTTGTGTTGCTCAAAACAAACGCAACACCGACGATGTTTATTATGGCTGTAAAGGGGATTTTTACATTTAACAGACAGGTGTGGGGGCAATTATTCACAACTAGTGTCACAAGTGTTTTAACTATAAGTTTTATGAAATCAACTTCATGTCAACACTATGGGCTGACACCGGCGAGAGAGGTTAGCCTTGTGTTTGGTTTATGGGCTTTCAGCAATGGTTAGCAGTCTACCTAGGATTTAGGTTATATTTCACTGCATTAAGCATTATTCATGAGCTGCCCAACTATGTCAACCAACCAAAGGATGGGCTCGGCAAACAAAAGCCTAGGCTAGGGTTCAACCTAGTTAAACCTACACCAGGTAACTTTACCCTTTTTATAGCTAGGCCTAAGCAACTAGCCATAACAAATCACCTCCTCTAGCTATTAATCAGTAAATTTATACCCTCCCACAAATTTTACCCGTTACACAATCAGCTGATTTGCAGAAAACCGACGTTTATGCTTGTTTATTGGTTACTTTTTAGAGGAATGTAGTGGCAGCACTGCATCCGTAGCAAATGTTTGTTCTGTTTGTTATAGGTTTGATTTGAAGTTTGAAGGATTGAGATACGTATGTTTATGCAAGGACTACGATATTATTGAAAGTATGTTTTTTCCTGCGTAGTATGATGAAAAATATCGTACGTTACACGGCCGGGAAGTTTTAACGTACTCGCATGAAAATCCCGCACTCGTTTTCGCTCGCGCGGGAACTGTCATGCTCGTCCGGCAAAACAGTACCACCGGTCTGACACTTAAATGGAGCGAAGTGGTAAGCTTATTGGAGCGGGTTAGTTCGATGCACTTTATTCAGATGGCGTTGTAAAAACATGACTTTATTCTTCTTCACTGATTCAGCCAATCAGAACGACGATAACGATCTGCTAATTTCCCGTTCCGTTTCCCCTGATTTTCTGTCACGACGCGACGACGTGTACACAACCATAACGAGTTGGAATTAATTTGAGTGTGGGAAAATACCTAAAGTACGTTTGCAGAAAGTTGTTCTAGTGTGAGTTGTTTCGCGAAATACTGTACTGCGTTATCCATGTTGTGCTTAAGGCTATTGATGGAAAATAAATACGTAGATGTTTACATATTTATTTTCTATCAATCGCTTTAAGCACAATAAGAATCACTCAGTACAGTATTTCGCGAAACAACTTGCACTAGCGGCAAACGCACTTAATCTAAACAAACCGGTAAAGTCATTAAAATTGAAAGTATAGCAAACAAAACAAGAAAACGAAAATATAAACAAAGCAGACGACGACGATCGATATGTCGCATCGACGTCGATCGATATATCGCATCGACGACCATCGATATATCGCATCGATCTTTTTAGTTCGTAGCACTTTATTCAGATAGCGCTGCTGTTCCCTTACCACCGAGTTAACATGGGAGTGCCATCTCTTTATGAAGTTCATTATTACTCTATGACAGTACTTCCCGGCTTAGTAACGTATAGACCTACTAGTAGTTATGCCCGCGGCTTCGCTCGCTGAAACTATAACAGATGTTTGGTTTAAATACACGATCTTTGTGATGTGAAATTTTAACAAATTTCCAAATTTACTGATGATTTCAATGATGTATCTGAATTATACGTTTTTAAGCGCTTAATCACACCCTTAAGGTTGCAAATACTGATCCACCCCAGATTTAAATGAGAAGATGAAATGTTCCCTTGACGAATTTTCCTTTTTCTCTCAAATGGTATGAGTTGGCTACCACGTAATAGCACATTTAATTTTTCAATTTAGTCTTAAGAATACTGAAATTTCCTAGTTAATCTATTATTTAACTTACAAAGTTGTGTTTCTAATACTGTAGTTTGAATAAAAAAATATCCACTCCAGGGGTTTGAATCAAAACTTTCATTGCACCGCGCAGTTCCCTAAAATCTGTTGGCCAATATGACTCAAAAGAATGAGAGGTATATGATGTACAGCGCGCAAACCCTCCTAAAGTTTGTAATTCTGACAATCCCGATTCTAAAAAGATAACGGAGTGGTGGTTTACAGTGGCGTGCCCAGGATTTTGCCCTGGGGGGGGGGGGTCAAACCAAAAGAAAATTGGGGGCCGTCCATAAATTACGTCATCTGAAAATTGGGGGAGGGGTCCAAAATGGATATGTCGGTAGGATGATGTGCATGGGGAGAGGGTAAACGCTGGGATGACGTCATTTTCCAAATTACGTTTTAATACCAATTTAGATAGGAATATTGTAAACATTCTATGCATGTTAATTCATTAAGCTAAAGAAAACTGTTTGGAAAATATGTCCCCGATTTTTACAATATCCGTTAAAATGGTCATTTTAGCTTCAGGTCAGAACCAAGCTACAGTAAGTGCAATGATAAATATGTTTTTGGATTTGCAGGCAGCGTCAGCGTCTATCTCTACAGCAAATGTAGTTCTACAAAGTTTTTAAAAATATCTGGTTTGAATCTTTGATTTACATCAAATTAGCCGAAAATGAGTTTAAAACCTAATTTAGGGTTTTAACAAATCAATAGAAGAACTCTTTAATTGGGCTTTCCCAAAGACTAGTATTATTTTAGGAGTTTGTACCCTATGACGTCATTTTTGAATGGCAGGGGGGGTCAGGTGGATTATGACGGTAAGATGATTGTAGGTAGGGGGGTCAAAAAATGACCAAACATCGATGACGTAATTTATGGACGGCCCCATGGACACGATGGATTTTCTTGTCCATGACATGCCACTCAAAAACCAACCAATGTTATCAAACGGAGCTTTACACACCGTTGTCGCGGACACGATGTCATGCGGCCAAGATTTGCCGTTACAGAAACAACACGATATTTCTTGCCGCAAAGTCAAAGAACGGTTTCCTGCATCCCTTTAGATTGCAGTCCGCATATGTGAAGAACACCAGTATCATACCATAATTTTTGTTCGTAAAGACAACAGGCGGTTGCCTGAATAGAATAAAAGTCAGCGACATCGAGTCCGCAACATCGGTGTGTAAGGTACATTAAGTGTTCAATATTCCTGGCCAAATCGAAAGGAATGACGCGGGAATTGAGCAGAAATGCCATAAAATATTTATAAATGAGGCATCAAACAATAAATATTGTACGAAATATTTATAGGTTTTTATTTTTTTATAAGAAAATTAGCTCTGGGGGGTCCGGTCCCGCTCGTCCCCCCCGTCGGCACGCCCCTGGTGGTTTAGAATGTCTATGCAGTTTGATTACTTCGGGTGATCCGTTAACACGAGTAGCCTGTCTGGTATCTGACAAATAGATAATAGAAGGTAACCGTAATAGTTTTGTGTTTATTCTTTTGGTAGATGGAATTTCTATATTTAAGTCTCTTGAAAATATTCTAGAAACATTCCATCCATTATTTTTCAGTTTTTATTTCTAAAAACTGAAACGGCCACCATTTTAAATTTTTCAATTTTCCTTATTGTAGCTTTTTCAGAGAAAACATTTGAAAAACCTACATTGATATGCAACTAGAGCCTATAAAGAATATTTGAGCCAAGTTTCATGGCCCACAGCTCAGAATAGTTTAAGAAAATGACCTTTGAAAACTAAAAATGACCGCCAACTTAAATTTTATGAAATACCCTAATTTATCCCTTTAATCCTTTCTTAGTACGCATCTAGAGCCTATAAAGATTATTTGTGCCGAGTTTCATGGCCCATAGTCTTACAGTTTTTGAGAAACTGTGATCAGCGAGTCAGTCAGCCCAGTCAGTCAGTCAGTAAGTCAACCGTTTTGGCTTTTATACATATAGATGTGTTTATTTCAGTACAAAATTAAAATTGACTTTATTTTAATTGTGTCACAAGACGTTTTGTCTAAAAAATTTTGAGTTTTTTTTATTTATCCAAGCAATGTTTGACAAAAAATGCTAAAATTGTCACAAACTCGATGGTGGATTCATATTCAGCTTTAAATTGTTAACAATATGATATTTAAAACATAGTCAACATTAACAAAAATATATAAGCTAGGAAATTGCCAGACTTTGGAAAAAAGATTTTCTAGTAACATTTCAAATTCAGAAAATTATAACTGAGGCATTTTAATTGAAAATTCTGTCAACAGTGTGTTTGGTTTTTAATGTAGATCAATGATATACTGTACTAATGACTCAGTTTCGAAAAAGTGGAAGTTAAGGTTCCTTTTCCCTAGGCGGGTCACATACTGTATAATGTTTTACAACATCTGAGGTCGATAACTGATGGAGGTGCACTGCGTCCGCAGTCAGAGACTCGCTTCTGTCGCGCAATCTTTCTTGTACTTGACCTCCGAACTGACCTGCTACTGATACAGCAGATTCTCGGGTTACACTCTACTTATGCGTTCCCATGACATAGTTACGTGTCAGTGAAAAAATGTCCACATTGCTAAAACGATGTTAGGGGTTTAGTGCATGCGACTCCCACTACCTTAAAACGATTTTCCTTAAACACATTTTTAATCAGTTAAAGTCGAGAAAGAGATATAACGTCGGTTTTATACAATCATCGTGTAAGAAAATTGCTTTGGAGCTAAGTTAAAGATAATGTTCTTACGATGTTTATACGATGTTCTGCTTTTTACTTTTTTTAAAGAGGTGGATGAAAAATAAGGGAGTCACTAGCATCTCAAGTTTAATTCTTCTAGTCGTTAATCACTTGACAAATTTAAAACATATAAAAAATTGGTAAAACCTGATCTTTTTATCACGCATTTCTTCAAAGGTGGATTTATTTTGGATGGATTAATAATAAATCCACAGAGTTAATGTTAATTTTCTCTAACACCTTTTTCAACCAAGGTCTCTTTAAACAAATGAAAAAGTAGTACATCATCAAGTAGTACATGAAGTAGTACATCAAATGGAAAATAATAAATAATTTCTTATACACGTTTTACTAGGTAAGTGCTGTACAACTTGAAATAAAATGTTTGGAAAAAGGGTGTTAATTTTCAAGCTATAAACATGTAATCTTTCACAAAATACAGCAGCATATTGACAAAAAAAAAAAACTAAAAAATATGTTATATGATTTATTTTTAATATTTAGTGATTTATTTACGGTGGAACTGCAAGTTTACAACATATTAATAGAAATTAGTGACGAGAGGACTAGTGCTGATAACTGCAATCCATCGTGTGACGGCGTCGGTGGCGGTTGGACCACAACTACAGTGGCGACCCTGGGGGCGTGGATGTCTGATAACTCTTATCTGAGGAAACTGGGTTTTCTAGATGGCTATTGGCTTACATTTTTATAAACAACTTTTCATCAGTATTACCTAAACGCATTATATGCTTGATGTTTCGTCAACCTCATCATGTTGTTCGATTATATTGCAATTTAGTCATATTTTCTTTTCTTGATCAAAGAAAAATATTTCTAAATAATATTTAGGTACATTAGTAGAACAGTGAATTTATAAGAGACTGTTCCCGGGGAGTCGGAGTTAAAAATGTCAATGTTGTTTGTTGATACAAATTTGTAGAATTGAAGAAAGGAGTTTGTCCGCAGTCCACATATTAAAATTTGGCTCTTATTATAGTGGTGCATTTATACTTTTTAAGTGTGTTGAAGACCTTTTGATTCTCATTCACAGAATATGCATAACGACGACCGGTCTGACCTGATCTTGTTCTCATCTAAACTAGGTTTTTACACAAACATGTGAACATTTAATGTAGCATAATGAAAAATAGTTCAGAGTCAGTTCACTCCTTACATCGATAATATGTAAATAAAACAAACAGTTGAATGGCTTTAAAAATATGGGTCGGCTGAAGATGGGGGGGGGAGTAGCAATGTGAAGAGCCCTATGTGGAGAGGCTCTTAGTTTGAATGATAATCAAGCCTTGATGGTTTGTGTATCAGTCACTTATTATGATCAATACATCAATGCCGCAGCACAACTAGTATCTTGTGTACTCTGCTGATTGACTTTTATGTTGGTTAAACAGTGTTATTTTCATTCAACAACGGGTTATCAAGAATCGAACCCTCATTCATCTCTGTTCATTTTCAAATTGAAGATCTTCTTAATAAATGTTGCTCTAACGAAGTTTGAAAATAAAATAATAAAGCAAATATATTGTTTTATGATTCTTGTTTCCGTATAGTATTTTAACAATTTTAAAATTTAATCGAAAACAGGATATTATCCATCCTGTCAACGAACATTACTTTATGGAAAATCCCCCAAAATATATATATATCATCGTTGATTTTTTCCCAAACAAATCGATATCTGCAAAAATGTCTTTTTATTTGAAATTTCGACAGGCTGAAAAACACTGTATAGTGCCTGTTTTGAAAACACCATAAATGGTGACCGGCTACTCAAATAGACGCATTCTGACTGTGGCTGTGCACCTGCTAACGTAATTAACGAATCATTCAACTCTTAGAAACTTCAATATGGAAACATTCCCAACAATAGCTTTGGTATTTCCTCATAGCAATAGTTGATAAAACTGGATGGGACACAGTTAAGTCTTAGGAGGATATATATAGGATGATATAATCATTTATCCTCCTAGGTTAAGTCCCGCCAACTTGACACACGACAACTTAGCGACCAATGCGGGAAAAAGCTTGTTCCTTTAATACAATGATTTGAATGATAATTAGATCAAACCTAAAGAGCGTTGGATTGTTAGGCCTATTCAAATTTTATTAAATATGTGACACAAAAATTGACTGGAGTAAAATAACATAATTTGAATATCACATTTGAAATCTTAAAAGTATGTATTTGTTTTACTTTTAACCCACATTCCTGTCCCCATACGGCGATTTCGCGGATGTGCAAAAACTATCAATAGGTAGTAACCAAAAATGACTACGTTATATCGTATTAGCATATTGAACAAAATGAAAAAGAAATTTAAAGCTTTTATATTAAAAACTTATCTTTGCATTATTTCGTTTACATTTTCAACAATAAAATTTAGTGTAAAACAAACCAGTGTAACGAATAAATAAACGTGTTAATAAAAATCGAGGCAAACCAGATTGGCGATCACCTTTGAAGTGAAAGGTTACACAAACAATTTTGGTGATTCCAAAGCAAAACTTTTTGACACATGGAAATTTAGAAGCAGCAAGCTTGTTCTCTTGAGGAGTATAGGATTGCTGTAAAGTTGGGGACGGTTAATGGCTCTTTGAACAGAATTACTTCTTGCAGCTTGGCTTTCACATTCGGGCATTGCACTTGTATTCTTTCACAACAAGCTGAACTCAACTTTAAATAAGATCCAACCCAAAAAATTCACTTCTGGATGAAATTTCAATAAGTTGATTCCGAATATCTCTTGTTTTATTATTTGTATTCACGCATTCTTTCCCTCTCGTATTGCATTCTTTTCTTGCTATTTTTACGTTATATTGCTTAATTTTTTCGCACGCAAAGATACTTTAAGGCGATTTTTAGTTTATCTTTTGGAGGCAGATGACTATTAAGGTTGTAAATCGACAGTCAGTAGCCTCGCCTTGCTCGGCGCCGGCGCCGAGGCGAGTCCAGCCTTCAACTGGCGCAAAAACATGAGATCCGTCTGGACAGGACATGAGTTCCGCGAACTGCGTCGCGCCTCTAATTACTTCGATATGGAAGTCACGTCCTATTACAGACTTATAAAAAGTTTATTTTAGAGATAGGTCTTAAGCAATAATGTAATTATCAATTGCTCGTTACAGTTTTTCCCTTTCAGAGAACACTATACGGTTTTCCATTAAGCATGGCGTGTAAGGGATTAAGGAGACCCTTGCTCTCGCACGCGCACTCACCAACGCGGAGCGGCCAGCCCCACTATCAGAATCATTTTTATTGTCCTTCAAAATTTACAACAAATGCAATATATATATATATATATATATATACAGATTTATCACAGTCAAAATTTTACTTTTTATAAACAAGGGATTGCAATGTTCTCTAATTGGAGCTTTATTTATTATTCTTAACAAAAATTAGAATTGACAAAATTTATTCGTCAAATAATAGTGTGTTCTGGAGTAATAACTCTTTACTTATATGACTACTATTTCCCCAAAGATTCAAACGATTTTCTTTGTCGTTTCACTGCCGACATCAAGGTCGTCACTGTATTTTCGAGGTCGTCAATTTATTGGCCACATTGCGGCCGAAAAATCTATTGTTTTGACCGCGGACGGCGAATCTTTCCGTCGCTTTGCAACTGGAAAACCACTTGCCCTTTTCATAGCCGTCACACCTCCCGGTCGCATCGTCTAATCGCGGTCGCTTATACCTTGTTTCGCAACCGGCAGATCAGATCTTTTGGTCGCATTGTGAGTGACAAGTCTCTCGCTCTTTTCTCCGCCGTCACTTCTATTGGACATATCTTGGCCAGATAAACTATCGTTGCTGGCAGGCATATTTTTTGTGGTTTCACTGCCGACAAGTCTCTCGCTATTTTCGAGGTCGTCAATTTTATTGGCCACATTGGGCCGATTTTGCCCCGGATGACACGCCTACGCCGCCACCTCAGTCTAGTTTGATATATTCAAGAACGTTTGATGTATGTTTGATAGCAGGAGAGGCGGATGAGCCGGTGACCAGTGCCAGCAGCAGTCAGGATGGTGCACTGCAGCTGGATGTATGTTTGATGTTGTATGTTTGATTGCAGGAGAGGCGGATGAGCCGGTGACCAGTGCCAGCAGCAGTCAGGATGGTGCACTGCAGCTGGACGTATGTTTGATGTTGTATGTTTGATTGCAGGGGACGCGGATGAGCCGGTGACCAGTTGGACGTACGTTTGATGTTGTATGTTTGATTGCAGGAGAGGCGGATGAGCCGGTGACCAGTGCCAGCAGCAGTCAGGATGGTGCACGGCAGCTGGACGTATGTTTGATGTTGTATGTTTGATTGCAGGGGAGGCGGATGAGCCGGTGACCAGTGCCAGCAGCAGTCAGGATGGTGCACTGCAGCTGGACGTATGTTTGATGTTGTATGTTTGATTGCAGGGGAGGCGGATGAGCCGGTGACCAGTGCCAGCAGCAGTCAGGATGGTGCACTGCAGCTGGACGTATGTTTGATGTTGTATGTTTGATTGCAGGGGAGGCGGATGAGCCGGTGACCAGTGCCAGCAGCAGTCAAGATGGTGCACTGCAGCTAGATGTATTTTTGATGTTGTATGTTTGATTGCAGGAGAGGCGGATGAGCCGGTGACCAGTGCCAGCAGCAGTCAGGATGGTGCACTGCAGCTGGACGTATGTTTAATGTTGTATGTTTGATTGCAGGGGAGGCGGATGAGCCGGTGACCAGTGCCAGCAGCAGTCAGCATGGTGCACTGCAGCTGGACGTATGTTTGATATTGTATGTTTGATTGCAGGAGAGGCGGATGAGCCGGTGACTAGTGCCAGCAGCAGTCAGGATGGTGCACTGCAGCTGGACGTATGTTTGACGTTGTATGTTTGATTGCAGGAGAGGCGGATGAGCCGGTGACCAGTGCCAGCAGCAGTCAGCATGGTGCACTGCAGCTGGACGTATGTTTGATATTGTATGTTTGATTGCAGGAGAGGCGGATGAGCCGGTGACTAGTGCCAGCAGCAGTCAGGATGGTGCACTGCAGCTGGACGTATGTTTGACGTTGTATGTTTGATTGCAGGAGAGGCGGATGAGCCGGTGACCAGTGCCAGCAGCAGTCAGGATGGTGCACTGCAGCTGGACGTATGTTTGATGTTGTATGTTTGATTGCAGGAGAGGCGGATGAGCCGGTGACCAGTGCCAGCAGCAGTCAGCATGGTGCACTGCAGCTGGACGTATGTTTGATGTTGTATGTTTGATTGCAGGAGAGGCGGATGAGCCGGTGACCAGTGCCAGCAGCAGTCAGGATGGTGCACTCTCGGAGCACGTCCGCCGAGAAGCTGAAGACACCGGAGGAGGTGCCGCTGCGAGGGGTCGTCGGCGAGGGCCAGGAGGACGATGGCGTCTGTCTCAAGGCCAAGATGACCCTGACTAACGGCATCACCGTGATCGTCGGCAGCATCATCGGGTCCGGCATCTTCGTCAGCCCCACCGGAGTGCTCAAGTACACCGGCTCCGTCAACGTGTCCCTCATCGTCTGGACCATCTCCGGCCTCTTCTCCATGGTAGGCAAAGACAATTGTTAATCTTATCTTAAACAGTCCTATTTAAGTAGCTAAGAAGTCATGAGCTGGTTAAAAGCTGATAGGTCTATTTAAAACGATATAAATAATTTTTGGATTCGCTATTAAATTAAAATCTACCAAAATGTGTTGTACAAGAGTTCGTATTTTTGAAAGGAGGAAATTAGACAGTCTACTGCTTATGCCTGATATTTTGATGCAGTAAAATATCGTATTGTGCGATAAAATCATCACACAAACAATAGCTATTTTTGTATTAAGAGTACGTCATTGCCGCCCGAGAATTGTAGATTCTCATTTCGAGAGCGGCAATGACTATCTGTGCTCGTAATACACACAAGATTTTTCCTACCACCATCATTTAAACAGTTAACTTATTAACTAAACTTGTAGACAAAAGTTCATTGAGGTTATCTTTGCTTATACTATTGGAACGAATCGGAAGTTAGTGTATAGAAACACCGACTGTGAAATTTGCTGATTTAGAACAAGACAACTAGAATTTAGAATACGGTGAGTGTCATGGGATTTCTGACCAATAGAAACTGGTCTTTGGTGTTTGACGCCATAGTTATCTCTCTTCTATGCCACCATAACATAATAAGTAATTAACCCTGATTTAGCGCGCGGGGATGAAATGAAAGCGGAAATGAACAGTTTTGCGTACTGTTTACAGGTGTGACAAAGTGATTATTTCCATGCAGTTGTAGGAAAAAATAATTCTATATAATTTTGATTCTTGAGGACGAAAAAAAGTTAAGGAGAAATGTGCACTCAAAAGGAGAAATGTGTTTATTTTTCATCTTAACGGTGATTAAAGTAGCTTTAATAACATTCTTTATCAGAGACACGTTCTAACGGTATCCACTATCCAGTAAATAGCAAAGTAAGGTATGGAAAGGAGGCCAAGCGAAAACAACATTGTTTTAATACAATGAAATGAGACAGTAATTGCCGGTTTGTTGTGTCACTGATAATTCCGTGGGTTCACAATCGTAAAGGCAAAGCAAATTTCTGGTTGAATGCAAGACCCCTCTTGATGCTGATACATTATTCAGTCACGAAGTAGCAGGATTAGCTACATGGGCTACATTGGCCAATTTTCCTCATACAGGCCTTAACGATGTATTATAACGGGTTGCCGGATATCATGTGGTGAGAACGACTGCAATCAAGCCGAAAAACCTGCCGGGCCCTCTATTATCATCAGCGATGAAATTCGATACCGACAGCCTAGGGGCGATTGGGGCTTTTGTGAGGTCATATTGCGAAACCATCAATCGAGAAATGTGGTGTTGAGATCTACTGATTTTTCCGTCAAATAATAGTGCATTTGCTGTGATGTTTATTAGGTTTGACTCTTAATGTATAATGTATCCATGAACATGAACTAATAAAGTACCGATTAGTATAATCGAATAAACTGTTTTAAAATGGCTTTAGTTCGTATGCCAAGAAGCTAATTTCAATTTACAATTCCTTGATGTTAATTTAGTCGAAAAGAACAACTTTGATATACTCTAAATATTAATGAGAAGCAAAGCAACAATAACCAATATGGTTTTGAACTTTTATTGTTGCCAATAGTATATTTCATACAATAACAGTGGAAAATGTGAATATGCTAAGCAATTTTGCTCGTATTTTAAACGATACTACACTGAGAAAAATATCTTAGCGGAAAAGCAGAGTTTTTGCCCCAAGTCTAGAATCTGTACTCGCAAAACGTAAATAAGGACTTGGCTCTCGTACAGGAGTGTTGTGTCTGGACCCAGCTCAATGACTCGGCAGAGTTTTGGGCGTTAGTACAGACGCACCAGGACTCGCAATCCTTCTTTAAGAACTTTTCCTCTGCAATTACGCTCGAACTGCCGTATTTGCAAATAATCAGGGAATTTACCGTGATTTTAAGTAAAAGACATTAAAGTGACGTCATGGATGGTTTGTACACGTCACAAAACACGTCATAAGTTTATCCATGATTACTTTCTGCCTGCAGCCCACTGCATTTACGATAGGCGTATGGATGAGAACTTCAAATTATTTCCATGTGATTTGGTAAAAGCAGTTTGTCTTAACCTTGTTTTAGTTCGCACTATCATCAAATATTTTATTTCAGTCGAATAAATATTTTTTGACCAAATCTGGATTTATTTTAGCCCGTTGTGTTAGTTTTATATTTGGGATTGAAAATTTACAAATGCGATACAAGTTTGATTAATAACATTTGGTTTCTATAATAGCCTACATATTTTATTTATGTTTTTTATAGATCTACTTACTGTAGTACCATTGATAGTAAATACATATAAAGTAAATGGTAGTGAAACGTCTAAAAGAATATCAAATTTCCAATTTTTCAGAGAAGAAGCTTAGATTTTTGAAGAAAATCAAATCCTTTTATTTGTCAGCAGTTACTTATGTTAAATGAGGTTTAATTTTTAAATAGTTGCAAGGACGCGTTGATCAGTTTTAGACCTAAGATTAATTTTATCTGCCTAAAGTTTACACGAACAAATTACCAAAAAAAAGTAATTGCACTGTTTAAATCCTGCTTCGATTTTAATAACTCAGGTATTTTTAGCAAAGTCTTAAATAAGATGAATTGTAAGAAATAGAATGCAGGTCGAGTATAACCTTGCATTGATTTTCTGCGACTTTTAAATGTATCAAATAAATATGTTAGGGCAATAAATTGTAACTATTAATGGTGTAAATACCTTGAACTGTCAAAGTGATCCTTTGTAGTGACGCTTTACCTGCAGACATCACTGCCTTCTGGGAGGCAGAACACAAAGACCGCTCATCGTAATTATGTCAAATTTGGACAGTAAGTCAATCAGAGTATGTCCTCTCCAATTATGTAGTTATTTTTTGCATACACTTAAAAAATCCTCTCTAAAAATAGTGGCTTCCGTATAATACCAAAGTACCAATGCTTGTTTATTGGTTACTTTTTAGAGGAATGTAGTGGCAGCACTGGTAGCAGTAGCAAATGTTTGTTCTGTTTGTTATAGGTTAGGTTTGAAGGATTGAGAAACGTATTGGTTTATGCAAGGACTATGCTTGAAATTATGTTTTTTCTGAGTAGAATGATGAAAAGTATCATACGTTACACGGCCGGAAAGTTTTACCGTACTCGCATGAAAATCTCGCACTCGCTTTCGCTCGCGCGGGTACTATCATGCTCGTCCGGCAAAACAGTACTTTCCAGCCTAGTAAATTAATAAACTATTTTACTTTTTACCGTAGTTTAAAGTGCTGGAAAAATCATGAGTTGTTTCCTTTAAAATGAAACAAGAACTTCAAACTAAATAATTTATCTATACTATTGTAAAAAAGAGGTGGTTTCTGTATGTGGGTATGTATGGGATAGGTAAATTTGAAAAATACTAAACCGACTGGGTTGAAATTTCACACAGAGGTAGATCTTGAACCTGGGAAACATATAGGCCTATTCACTTCCTTAAAATCCCCTCGGGCTACGCCCCGTGAACGTCCTTAGCTTCAATGTTTACATTTTATAAGGATGTAAACATTCAAATACCGAAATGTAAACAGCTGTGAATACTACAATTTGACAGTTCAAATAGCAGAAGTAAGATCAGCTGTAATTTTTATCGTGAGCGAAGCCACGGGCAAAAATAAAAATAAAAACTTAAAAGCTATGTGTTTCTACCATATGTTAAATCCTTTACATTATATATGTTATTTATAAATATTGTTTCTGTTTTTATTGCATTAAAATTAGAAAGAATATAATTTTAAATTCAATAAAAAATAATAATAAGTGAGCCATAACCTTATTGGCCATTTTTATATAAGTTCATATTTTACTTAGGCTACAATTACTAATTTAATTGAATTACTAGTTCTTTTTATGTGTTTTAAATTATTGCTATTTTGTCTATAGTATATAAGTCACTATTATTCACTTCAATTTATTTCTTGAACATTTGTGAGTTGGTACCGGTACAAACAGTTCTATCTGACATTGTTTTTAATCTAGGCCTATTGCTGCTTGTTATCGTTATAAAATTAAATAAATTCGTGAACGAGCATTTCCCGAAGCTTTAGTGAAGGCAAAAATCCCGTCCCGTCCTACACTTAATTTTAAGATGGAACAAATAATGAACAAATAAATCCCGTTCCGCCCCGAACCGAAAATCCAATCCCGTCCATCCTTAGTTGGTTGTTAAGTCTAAAGAATATTGTAAGTCAAAAAGTAAATTAAATAATCTAATGATCGTGTATTGACAGCTATTACGTCAGTTCCTACACGTGTTCTAGTGTTCTTATGATCGATGAAGGTTGGCACACAAGACCTAGTTTTCCACTGCCAAAACTCTCTCGGCCTCGATATATCGATTAGGTAACAACTTGACGTAGTTCGTTAATCCGTTGAGTTCACGGTAAATTAGCCACAACGCAAATATTTTTACTTCCGTTTTGTAAAATGAGTAATTAATTTTAGCATCAATTGGTTAGTGTTTGTATTGTATAAGAGGCAATAGGTTATTTCTGTTTGACTGTTTGCTAAAATATTTTAATAACTTTGCAATGCCGCCCTGGATGTTAAAAACCACCCCTTTAAAGATGATAAATCCATTGACTTTGGATTTAGTGAGTTGCCAACCACCAGAAGACCCCTCATATTCCTGGCCCAGCTATACCATGTATGTAGTTTGGGCGCTCACAACGTTCCCCTAGATGTGACCCCCTAGCCTTTGCCCAAGTTCAAAATTATAGTAAAATACTTTAGCCAAGCTCAAAATTATAGTAAAATATTTAAATTCTATTTACTTTCTTTTGTGTATTTCAACACCAGTGGCAATTTTACGTTTTGATCGGGAAAGGTCCAAACCCGGGTCTTATTACTAATCGGCGACCTTTTGTTAGATAGCATCATTAATTCATAGCCCAATGACAAATGGCAACTGGTCTATACGTATCTACATGTAAAATATTCTTAACGTTGTTGCCCTACTGCTGCGTTCTCACGTTGTTGCCGATGTGTGCAGGTTGGGGCCTACTGCTGCGTTTTCACGTTGTTGCCGATGTGTGCAGGTTGGGACCTACTGCTGCGTTTTCACGTCGTTGCCGATGTGCAGGTTGGGGCCTACTGCTATGCCGAGTTGGGCTGCATGATCTCCAAGTCCGGCGCGGACTACGCCTACATCATGGAGACGTTCGGGCCGTTCCTGGCGTTCATGAGGCTGTGGATCGAGTGCATGATCGTGCGGCCGTGCTCGCTGGCCATCGTCGCTCTCACCTTCAGCGTCTACATCCTCAAGCCGTTCTTCCCCGAGTGCAACCCGCCCGACGAGAGTGTGCGCATGCTCGCTGTCTGCTGCATCAGTGAGTATCTTTTATTTCGTTCTCGATTTGAGTTATCATAACATTGCACGAATTGTGGTATATCATTACAAGCTTCGTCGTTATCTTCTACCCATTTCGCACAGCAATTTGCAGCTTGCTAAGCTGTCAGTAACGTTAACTGCTTAAATTAAAGAGATCGAAGAGTGAAATCATTATGGTGATGGTAAAATCCAAGTCAGCTTGCGATTATTGGGTATTGCAATTTAGACCTTGACAGCAATCTCCCGGCCAATGCTACTCGGTAAGTCGTAGTTACCATACCCGCTAACAACAATCAAGTAAAAGTTCTTCTGCAGAATTTTCATGAGCCTTCCATCGTATATGACCATCTCTATTACTTTAGACGGCCATGGTATGACGCCATTCGATGAAGAGTCATTTTTAAGTCGTAGACCACTAATTTGTTTACGACACTGTTGTTTTACCTGGACCTATAACACGAGAATATAATACTGTAGTGGAGTACTACATGACCATGTGGCCCTGCCGCAAGCCAGAGCGGAGTGGGGGTGGCGGATCGATGGTCCAGGGGGAGGCTGCGACCTTCACTCGTCCCCACCCCCCCCCCCTCCACGTGGTCACAGTTATTGTTGACGTATTCGAATAAAAGGAGTAAACATAAATGCTCAAAATTGTCTATTAACCAGTCAACATTATATTGTTTATGAAATCTCAAGTGTGCAAATTTTCTTCAGTAAAATGTAGCTAGGAGGTAAGGTATTGCGCTTCCGAACATAGTTTATGCAAAAATTGTGTAAAAATGTCCTTAAATGAGCGGTATGAGTCCTGGCGGTAAAAATAAAACTCAGCGCAATTTCTAACTGTTTTTATTTATTTGTTTATTTACCTATGTCTTTCTCTATGGTCATTTTAAATTCTACCCAAACTCATTTCTCTTTTTATTTTCTGAGAGGATAATAATCGAATGTTCGCATTTGAACGTATCAGAGCCGAAATAAATTCCCAAGACATCTGGGAGAGGGAGGAAATGTTCATTTCCGTTGCGCAACTCAAGAGCCACCCCCCAGCCTAGGTTCTCAAATTGTTTTATATGTAAACTTTTTTGTTTTATGAAAATGGTTTCATACGAGGCCATTCATGAAATCCGCCCATGCCCATATCGAGTGGATGAATGTTCATACTGTAATTATGGTAAGTATATCATGACTTTTAGTTCCATTACATAAGGAAATTAATTTTACATTCACAGAGAAAGTTGCATGAAACAAAGAATACTATTACAATTTATTTTAACTATGAAGCTAATTGTATTGATGGTTTCTTAGAATTTTGACGGATCCATTCAATGCCAATGTCGATGTGAATATTAATTTTCTTACCAAGAATATACTTATTCAATTCGCCGGGGTTTTTGTTGTGATTAAGACTACTTCTACGGTTCTGGACTGGTTTAAGTAATTTTGTACCGTTCGAAAAGAGCTCGGCAGGACGTTTGCTGGGAACAACATTATGAAAATTAGCAAAAGCCTACAGTATAATTAATACAACTATGAAGCGCAAGAAGGAGGGAAATTTCACTTATCTTTCGCCAGCGACAGGTATGTCACGTGAACAAACGAAAACCAACACGTACAGTTCGCTAGATCCCGCCAAGTATATCATTGGCTGCAGCATTTAGTTTTTTTTTGTCCCGACGTCGCGGCGTCGTTTCCTACTGGACGAATCATCTGGTTGGTTTTTGTTTGTTATCTTGTTCTAAAAGGTTGTCTGTTATACGGTAACACTTAAAATATGGAATTTTGAAAATTTTGGGAATCCATTGTGTGATTTTGTCTGCCTTCGTGGGGTTTGCCTGTCGTTGGCGAATGATAAGTCTCCGGCCTCTCCCGCTTCATAGTTGTATCAATTCTACTGTAAACACGCGACGACGCCAGCAAATAACAGGGTATTGATAACCTAATAGAATAGGCCAGGCTTAAAGGAAGGGCCCTAGACCAAGGCCACACTTTAGTTTGGCCTTGCCAAGACGCCTTTAATTTTTTTGGTTATTGACCATAAGATTTAGCACAGGAACAGACATTTCAAAGAAAAACTTATCAAACGCTTTGCAAACCATTTAAAAATGTAACTAAACTAAAACTTAAAAGCTGCTAAGCATCAGCGCGTGTCCGCTAGTAGCTAAGTTTAACGCAGAAAGATATGATATTTCAGAAAGTAATTTTGTAAAAACAATATTTTATCTATTTTGTCAAAGATTTTTGCAGTTACTTCATGATATAAACAGATTTGTGCTCTTTCCTTGTATATTATACATATATAAGTTTACATGAGTATATTTCACATCTGATCAAACTAGAATTGATGAAAAATCAGTGAATCATCAGCTGACTTTATTTACCAACAATCCACTTCTAAATACTGCAGGGAAATTATGCCAAGTCCGTAAAAAATTGACATAATGTAAACAAAATCCGATAAATGACACGCGAATTCCATTTAGTTATGGGACAGGCTGAAAGTACAGTTAAAGGAACAGTTGCGGAACCTCGACAAGAACCTGTTGACATTTTGCTATCAGAAAAAGTCTTTACTCGTTTGACACGAGAGCCTGTTGCCGCTATGAGGGAAACAGAGATGCAACGCGAGGAGCCGCTGAAGGCGACGAGCGCCCACTACATGGAGGCGAGAGCATCGACCACCGACCTGTACCAGATAGACAACCAGGCGGTGGCGGACCAGGACAGCGAGTTCACCAAAAACAAGAACTACTGGAAGCAGAGACTCGAGAAACTCCAGGAAACTCAAGATAAGATCAAGGTAATTCTGGAGGAAGAGAAGAAGAAAGGGTTTGAAGACGCGGCAGCCTCTTTGCCCTCAACGGCAGACGGCAAAGAGTCGTCGGACCAACCTTGCGCGGACAACCTGGGCAAGGTGGCGGACTGCTACAAGCAGAACGCCAAGGAGCCGCTCGCCTGCGACAAGGAGGTGGTCGACTTCGCATCGTGCGTGTTGACTGCCAAGATGGAAATGATGAAACCGAAGGAAGAGGAGAAGCCGGCTGAGGGAGCTGCGGATAAGCCGGCTGATGGAGCTGCGGATGGGAAAGCGGGAACCCCGGGTGGAGAGGCAGTAGTAAAGCAGGGTCAACCAACGAAATAGTGAGAGCAGCCCAACTTAAATATTTATTAGGTGTTTTTGTCGCAAACTAATAAATTTATGTGATTAAATTATGTTTTTAGGCTCAATAGTAAAATTAGTATGCTGAGTTGTGTTTATAGATTGTAATTATGACTTTTTGAACGATGTGTAAGACTAATATATCATGCATTTTTCATAATTGTCTTTGATACCAATTAGTTGGTGAATTTGGAAATTGTTTACTGCCATTACTGATTGGAGCCCCACATACTGAAGTGTCATTTACAATTTTCTTTCTTATAAAGTGTTTTTACCGAAAAAAATTTAACACCCAATTGTAACATTATTACAAATTATCTTATTAGGTCCGCTCCTTTCAGCTGACAGAGACCCATTGAGCGCTGACCTGTCCGGCAGCCAAGAGCTTTTTCGTGTTTGTAGTTTGCACACTAGGGGCAGTTGTGCAAAGCTTCTTTTAACAAATAAATAAAGCAATTAACATAAAATTGCTGTGTGTTTGTTCTGAGCATCTAAGCAGCAGTAAACTCATATAAAGTGTAAATCTTAAAATCATATTCACTCGTAGCAGCTTTCATATATTTAGAGATGAATAAATCGGTCTCGTCAGTGGTACGATTTTTAAGTTTTTGCAAAGTTTTTGCCACTTCAGGCAAATGACAGTTTAAAAAAATTATAATTATCAATTTATAGATTCATGTCGTAAATGTCTATTCTATTCCAAAGAATTTCTACTTTACATAAACAAAATTTTTGTCTCCGGCATTTCCATGGCTGATATGTTCAAGAACCAAATGCCATAACTCCCTTTACCCAGAGATCATGTGTACACCTAATAATAAGGATTATTATTATTATTATTATTATTATTATTATTATTATTATTATTATTGATGATAATTTACTTAAAATAGTAAATATTAGGAACAAATGCAACCTCTCTTTTTATCATTGAAAAGTACCAAGTAAAATTTACGCTTAGGTTGAGCCTCGTTCACCAGAGCCTTCAATATCAGTGCGGTAGTATGTCAAACAGCAATGAACGCATGTAGTGTTCACTGCTTTGCAGTGCCACGGTAGTTGCTCTGGAGTTCTGTGTGTTTATGTTAGGTACCATATCTGCTTGCCACAACGAAAAATATTAAAGAATTCAAAAGATAAATTGATGATATATTTGTTTTTAAATATAATTTTGACTTAAATTTTATATTATAGCCTATATAAAGAGCAGGTCCAGGTCAATTTACGGTTAGCCTGCCTATTTTACTCGATTTTGAAATGTACCAATAACAATATGTCTATTTAATGAAAGCCTTTCATAGAAAGTTATGTTATTAGCTTAGGTAAAATTTGCCAAACGTGTATGCGAAACAAAAAGCGGGTCGATTTGTAAATTTAATTCTTTGGCTGTTATGAGCGTTGAATCATTTGTTTTTACGGAGAATGGCTATTTTATAAATGTTATTTAGAGATTAGTTCATCAGTAGATCAGTGGTTTGTCCATCTTCTTACAGTTTGTGTTAAGACCTAACAAAGATGAATGCAAGAAACTGACGTGTACATATTATGTAGAATTTACATAAAGATAGATTTGAAAAGAAAACTCTCAAAGCAGATTAAATAAATGAACTTATCAAATTCTGTGAGGTTCACATCCTCCACACATTAACAACGACCCACAACCCTAGGTTTTGTTACCTACATTAAATTTTTAAGTATAAAGTTTTTTTTTTTAAGTTTGCATGCCCAGATGATAAGTTCAATTACTGGTAATTTTATTCCAGTGCTATGTTAAAATTAGTCTATCCACAAAAATTCGTCCAGAAAATTAAAAAAAAAATCACAATAATTCACTCATTTCCTTATTGAAAGATATTTTACGCTGAAAAACTCCATACATAATCAACATGAAACTAAAGCCTACTTCACCAAGTTGTTTTTAAGTCACGAAGTGACGCTGATAGTAGCCTATAATCTTACGTATTTGTATGGTCACAATATTATTTTAAGTTACTGCCAATATAGGCCTACATGTAGATCGACATTTAATATTTATTTTTAGCACCACTACATTTAAATTATCTTCATCCACCTTATTGTCACGCTAAAATATTCCTCCAACCTCTGAAATGTGTCAAATAAAATAATGGCCTTTAAATTTTAAAAAAAATCTACTGTACAGGTACGCACATTATGTACTAGTACCTAGTGGACCGAGCCTTGCTCGGTATTTTTTCATGTTTATCAGTCCATCTAATTACTTTCAAATATTTCAGCGTCATAAAATTTATAAATAAAAATCTTTTTATTACTCTATGCAATATTTATGCCACACGCTGTATTCTCCCTAGATGGCTGTAGTTTGCAAACAGCTGTTATGATTACTTAATTTGTTTACACTTTCCTTGTTTATTTCGTTGCTATTACGGCAACTCATAAGGCCAATATTAAAATTTTACAACTTTAAAATTAGTTTTATTACGTTATTAGATTTTCTCCGGCCGAGTTATCAGCATAGAACACGTTTTTGAGTCACAAATTACTTATTTCCTTACTTTAAAGGAAATCCTCGGAGCCGTTTTTGAGACCGTTGTGCAAGCAAGCAAGCGAGCATAGAAGAACGGACGATAACATTGCTCATATAGGATTATAGGATGAATACGTTCAACCATATAAGAGTATAGGATTCATAAATTCAACATTTATTTCAGCTGGCCTAGTTATTAAATTAACCCTGTCATTAGCCATTCTCATTGCATTTCCGCCTTAGTTGCCTATCCACGGCGCGGCGTGGGCGATGAGTGTCTAGTGACGTCACTGGGTCGTGGGCACTGACGTCAGAGGGTCGATAGCTGCGTCACAGCCGCCCTCGCCGCAGACACTCCGGCGCCGGCGAATATAACTTGGTGATAAATGTGACGTAATTAGTGAATAACTTGAGACATGATATGTTTACTCAAGACATATATGGAGAAACGTAAAAATATAATGAATTTTTTCAAAAGATTACACATTATAATGTGAACTGGTTACAAATAAATGAGGTCCTTCGGAGCTACGATCTAAGCCTTTTTAAAGTTTTTTAAAACAGCGGATTGGGTTTTAATAGATTGCACTAAACATGAATTTCTTGTCGGTTATGCATTTTTTAAAGAGAGATAAATATAAATATATTAACTTAGATGTTATAAAAAATTGAACATTTGAACACAACATTCCAATCCATTCGTAATTTTAACCATAGGGTGTTAAGTTGTAGTGCGGCCTTGGTTTAAGTTGTTTCTTTATACAGATATAAAAAATAAAGTAAATTTTAGTATTCAGTCAAGGCTGCACTACAGTTTTTCAGTATGGCCTTGATTCAGATTTGTGGAAACATAATTCACATGAACCATGCGTCTATACTAGAGATGGCTATGGTCTATCACATGCTGGATGGGGAAAGTATTTATTTTTCAAATTAAAATTTCATACCCGCATCAACCCCCTAATTACCCCCACCCCTGACTGAAAATGTTTAAATAGTTAACATTTGTGCTACTTCAAATTAAAAACATTATAACAATTTTGGTGGAATAAAAATCAAAATTGCATCTTGCGTTCTCGAGATAGTAGAGTAGGAGTCAACTAAGTTGGCCAAAATGAAAGTAAACAAATTTTTTTTAAGAATTCAATAATAAAATCCAGCTGTGCTAAAAACATTGTCAACGAACATCTGTTTTAGTCTAGTACTTGTTACTAAAGGGAAAGTTCTGATGCAATATTGCAACTGGAAATTCTCCTGCGCAACTTAAAATATTACTGAAGGGCTTTTCCAAATTAAATAAGTATTAACAGGGAGAGAGTATGTCATGGGTGCGGCATGATTAATAGTCTTAGTTTTTCTTATGAAATAATATTTAAAAAGAAAAATTGGCGATTTCATGAATAGCCAGCACTACTTGCTGCAAGTCAGCATCTTACAAGAGAGATTATTTCATGTTGCAGTCAAACTTTGAAAAAAATTACCTAGGAAAAAATAAACAAGCAGTTAAACAAACTAAAATGCATGTAAATCAAGAAATAGAATCAAATTAAACTTGATAGCTATGTAAAAATGTTGAATGGAAACACAAAATTCTAAAAATAGGCGTTATTGAAAACATTTTATAACCTATAAACAACATTGTAAACAAACGCAACGAGGCGATTTGACAGTTCAAAGAAAATGTAAACAAACACCATGTGTAACCAACAATGTTTTCAATATGACTTGTATACAAATTTTTGATGAGATGATTAGTACATGCTTTGGCCAACTTAGGTGAATCCTACCAATGTATACATAGTATGGCACTATGGGGGCTCAGCACGCCCGTCCAGCGTACCGGGGGCTCAACACGCCCTTCCGGCCTTCCGCGGGCTCAGCACGCCCATGCGGGGTGTCGGGGGCTCAACACGCCCATCCGACGTACCGGGGGCTCAACACGCCCGTCCGGTCTTCCGCGGGCTCACCACGCCCATGCGGGTGCTGGGGGCTCAGCACGCCCGTCCAACGTACCGGGGGCTCAACACGCCCGTCCGGTCTTCCGCGGGCTCACCACGCCCATGCGGGTGCTGGGGGCTCAGCACGCCCGTCCAGCGTACCGGGGGCTCACCACGCCCTTCCGGTCTTCCGCGGGCTCAACTCGCCCATGCGGGGTGTCGGGGGCTCACCACGCCCGTCCGACGTGCTGGGGGCTCAGCACGCCCGTCCAGCGTACCGGGGGCTCAACACGCCCTTCCGGCCTTCCGCGGGCTCAGCACGCCCATGCGGGGTGTCGGGGGCTCACCACGCCCGTCCGACGTGCTGGGGGCTCAGCACGCCCGTCCAGCGAACCGGGGGCTCACCACGCCCTTCCGGTCTTCCGCGAGCTCAGCACGCCCATGCGGGGTGTCGGGGGCTCAACACGCCCATCCGACGGTGCTGGGGGCTCAACACGCCCATCCAGCTCACCGGGGACTCAACACGCCCATCCGGTGGGTCGGGCCGCTAGGGCCCAACTGCCTTCCTGGTCCCCAAAGTCCGCCTTATATGCCCGCCGTCCCCACCATTGGGTACCATGATGCTCCATCCTCCCCTCCCGTGAGTACCATGAGGTACTCGGGTACCTGGTGCTCGGGTACCGTTGGGTGTTCGGGTACCACAGGGTGTTACGGTACCATAGGGTGCTTGGGCACCGTGAGGTGCTTGGGTACTGTGAGGTGTTGGGATACCCTGGGGGCTCGGGTACCATGGGGTGCTAGGGTGCAGTGTTGCGCTTAGGTACCGTAAGGTGTTTGGTACCGTTTTGGCGCTCGGGTACCGTGAGGTGCTCGGGTACCCTGGGGTGCGAAAACACTTCATTACATGTTATAGGAATACAGTGAATTTAAACATTTCACTTTTAAAAGCATGTAAATAAAATTGTTTTTTTATGTCAGACACAGTTTAACCCTTTGACCGCCAAGCAAATAACAGGTGGGAGCGTCAGAGCGCCGGCGGCGCCGGCCGTAAGTTGACATGAGAACCCTAGAACGCCAAGGGTTTCTGGCCATTTTTAGCGAATTTCCCCAATAGGGAAGAAGCTATTACCGTAGGTCTCATGGTAAGACCCAAGCCCGAGACCATGATAAATTTTCGTTTTGGGGCCACCAGAAGCAAAAAACACCATTCGTTCGAATTTTAGATATATATATATATATCTATATATGTATGTGTCTGTTAGCACGATAGCGGCCGTAAAAATGATCCGATCTCAATGAAAATTGGTACAGATGTGTAAAGTGGTAATCACTCGGACGAGTTCGTGAACCAGCCAGATCGGACCACGGGAAGGGGGGGTAAAGGGGGGTAAACCCCCCCAAAAATGGATTTTTTGAGTTTTTTACATAGAAAAATAAAATTTATCGAATTTTTGTTGGAACCATTGAATTCAGCTCGAAAAAAAAACAATTTAGTATTTTGAATCACTGCTCTATGTCCATTGGTTACCGAGATATTGAAAGTGGTAAACACAGTACGTTGTCCCAATGTTAACCTTATGGGAAATAAGTAAAATTCTATATCTCGGTTATTTCTCAACATATCTTGAAAAAACTTGGTAAATGGCTTCTTCTAGTTCAGATCTACTAAATAATGAGTCAAAACCACCCAGTTTTAATATACCTGTGGCAGCAAACCTGCATACTCATTCCACATGTTATTCTTATGGAGCTTACCAAAACATGTCTAATCTCGCTATATTGGATAAAAATATGTTGTTTTGCATTTGAAATTCGCTGAGTATGCAGGTCTGCTGCAACGGGGGTATTGTTCCATTACACTAAAAATATTTTCATTCCGTTAATTTTTATGGTAGAGCGATGTTTTGGTATCATTTTTTGCCGATAAAAGCGGCAACATTTACGTACAAAATAAAGTAAAAATTTATAAATAGCATGACAACATAAAAATCACAAAGTAAAAAAAAAATCAACACGTTCGCTACCGAGCGTCAACTATAGTTGACGCCAGACCAATCACTACTGACCGACCTCTATAAACAGACTTTCATCAGAGACCAAACTCAGTCATGTGGACATCGCCATAGACCAAAAGTACCAAAATACTTTTTTCTACAGATGTCTAAATAAGTATAATCAATGCTAACTGCACCAAAAAAAGTCATTTTATTCCGGGGACTCTCCTGTGGACCGACACACAAAAACTAAGTCGAAAAACTAGACCGATACGGAGTAAAACGCAATAATAACAGTGAGTCCAGGTCAACAATAGTTGACGTCGGTCCACTGGAATGGACCCGTGCGTCTACTATAGTTGACGTCGGTCTGTGGGGAAGTTTTGCAAGTCAACCATACTTGACGTCGGGCTGTGGAAATGGCTTTTTCTTAACATGTCGGTAGCGAACGTGTTAAATCCTAATTTTTTTCAAGTTTGTTAAAAAAACCAAGAGAGGTCATTTTATTTTGTTAATTCTCGTTAGTAACTTGTCCTACATTTAATTGCAAACAAAACTGTGCAAATTGTATGATAATTGACAATTAATTACAGAATTCATTTTCATTTGGTGGATAATCAATGTTAAAAATTATTATTTACCTTTCCAATATCCTGTTCATTTTAGCATTCTTGCTACATGTTTCGTGTTATGTGATGCCTGATGTGGCTGTCGCCACGAAACATGTAGCAAGAATGCTAAAATGAACAGGATATTGGAAAGGTAAATAATAATTTTTAACATTAATTAATTACAGTACTAAAAAGAAGTTCGTCGCCTGCCAGTAAAAACCAGATAATAAATCAAATATTCCCTACTAGGCACCACCAAATTTCCTCACATCAGGCTCACGAACCCTTAAATCAGTGACTACCCGAGTCCAGCTTTATTTGTAACTATATGTAAATAGCAAAAGAATAATGGCCTATATATAGGCTCACGGCGTTCAACGACCGTATGGAACCTGGCTATATCTATGGCTCTTGGCGGTCAACGCAACTTTGCCCAAAGCCTAATATAGGCTTCTGGTTGTCAAAGGGTTAAACAAGATATACCGGGTGTCTCACCTAAAGTGAACCAATAGCTAACTTTTTTATTATAAATCTGACAAAGAACATCTTATGTGGAACTTCCCTTCATTTTGCTCATGTGTTTTTTTTATAACTCCTCATTAAGTTCTGAACCGATTTTAATGATTAAAATGGTGTTGAAAAGAGCGCGGTGCGTGAAGACTTGTAGGAAGTTCAACATTTATAAATGTAAATTAAAGGGAAATATAAATGACAGGGAAAAGCATAATATAATAATAAATAATAAACATGTTTTCTGTTCCTTTTTGTTGGCTTGAGGACTGCTGAAGTTTTGCCAGATTGCGATTACAGGAAACGAAAGTAAACAATCAGCTGATTTTTAACTTGTAGCAAACCGATGTTTAATGCTTGTTTATTGGTTACTTTTTAGAGGAATGTAGTGGCAGCACTGGCAGAAGTAGCCAGATGTTTGTCTTGTTTGTTATAGTTAGGTTTGAAGTATTCAGGAACGTATTGGTTTATGCAAGGACTACGTTATGACTGAGAGTATTTTTTTCTAATTAGTATGATGAAAAGTATCGTACGTTACATGGCCAGTTAGTTTTACCGTACTCGCATGAAAATCTCGTACTCGCTTCCGCTCGCACGGGAACTATCATGCTCGACCGGCAAAACAGTACTTTCCGGCCTATTAACTTAATATACTATTTACACCACCACGACGTAATCATCTGTTTAACAATCGTCATATGGAGGCCGAAACCAGACATTTTCCGTCCCTAGGGCCGAAAGTCATCTGATCGTCCATTTGCTCGAAACAACGTGTGAAAATCACATAATTACACAGCATTCAATAGGTTCCAACGACAGGCTAGTTGCGATCATATGATTTTCATTGCTTATTTTTTATTTCCCTTAGTAGCCAAGACAAAGCAGTTGTATCATCGCCTAAAAGTTTTGTTTTCAAGTTTGAAAAATAAATGATCAGATTTTTAATGTTTTTTAGGGTTTATTCAATTGTGAAGTTTTGTGAAAAATAAAATCGCAACTCGGACGAAAGGGCAGCTCTCGATCGTTTCAAATCTCAACTTCGTCTCGAATTTGAAAAACGATCTCAAGCCCGCAAAACCTCATTTTTGGCTCTATTCGCGAAATACTAGACCCCTATTATCAACAGAAAACCTATAAACAATTAATAAACAAAAACGTAAAAACTGCTTGGGAGCGCAGGTGTCCGTCCACTATGAATTTGGTTAAAGTCGCTATCACATCTTGTTACGCGCTAATGTAAACTTGGTAAACGAACAGAGGCGAATCTGTCAATACCACAAGTTAATTGGTTGTCTCGTCGATGTAGGTGGCTTCTAAATTGGCGGGTAGCTTAGCGGTAACGTGCTCCCGCTCCCTTGATTATTTAAAGATTTTGATCAATTCTGGGAAATGTCCAGACAACAATTTAATTATTTCTAGTGGCTTGAAGGGACTCTTATCAAAATGAGATAAAATGAATATCGAAACAATTCTTTATCATTCGAGTAGTGCAAAATACCTTAAAAGTAACTGGCATGTAGATCCACCATATGCTAATAATATATATATATATATATATATATATATATAGAGAGAGAGAGAGAGAGAGCACATGACATTAAATCCATTGGTAGCACTACGTTTAAAATATGCAATGCACACATTTTTGGATCCTGATACGTTTTAAACGAACAATATTTCACATTATTTCTCATTTGATAATTTTAAGGAATTCCAGTATTGTCCCCGAGTCTCTGGAATTAAGATCTTTATTTTGAGCCCTATCCAACAATCCTGTGACATGCTAGACACCCAAAATTTCTATGCAAAAATGTCGCTTACGTGATTCTGTCTATATATGGTATACTGCATTGACAGAATCAATACTACATAAGGCTGATGCCCAATTACAACGCAGGATTATAAAATACCCCCGTTTCATCAGACCTGCATTCTCAGCGAATTTCAAATGCAAAACAACATATTTCAATCCAAAATAGCGAGATTTTACATGTTTTTGAAAGGTCCATAAGAATAACATGGGTAATGAGTATGCAGGTTTGCTGCTAGGGGTATATTAAACTGGGTGGTTTTAATTCAATATTTAGTAGATCTGAACTAGAAGAAGCCATTTACCAAGTTTTATCAAAATTTGTTAAGAAATAAGCGAGATATAGAATTTTACTTATTCCTCATAAGGTTAACACTGGGACAACGTACTGTGTTTACGACTTTCAATATCTCGGGAACCAATGGACATAGAGCGGTAATTTCAAAATACGTAGAAATATTGCTGCCCCGCCGCTCGAGGCATTTTTATTTATTTGGCCTCTGTATACTACACATGCCAGCACATTCCAGCGCCCCCGCTGACAAAACCCCTAAGGTCGTCGCTGCCTGGGAAGGATTATACTCAGTAGGCCTATCGTTGAATCTGTGCTGTAGTGTAGTACAGAGTGACACTGAGGCAGGAAATACCCTCTTCGCAGCAGACCGTGCTTACTTAGTGAATCTTAAAGCAGTTTCCTGTTTCATGAAAGTTTATGTACGTAGAGTAGAAAATGCCTTGATTAATTGCCACCAAAGTATTTTCTAACATTGTAGGGTAAATTTTGAACAACAACAAAAAAACAGAGCCGTCCCGCAATTTTTTAAAAATAGTTAACATTATCTCTTTCATTAACAGCTGTTATAAGGAAGGAAGGACTTATAAGTATCTCTATAGTTCTGGACAGCTCTACTGGCGGGTGAGTGCATGAGTGCGCTGTATTCGGAATTGGCGTGAAACATCTGTGTTGTGTTGGCAATCAATCATATTATCACATGTTTAAGTGTAAAGACGCACTTACAATATGAAAGCTTTTACTGCGAGCTCATATGCAATAAATATTAAATCTAAACAAGGTCTCGTTGAAATCTATTTCAAACTTACACGTAAAATGACGATAAAAGTTCTCTTAGAGCTTGCCGCAAGTCTAAGAAGAAGTTTTATTCTCATTAGTAGTGGCAATACTTAATATTAGGTTTCGTATTGGGCAAGACATCTTTCGGTAAAGTATTGCAAGACAAATTTCGTAGTGTTGATGTGCCTTAAAAACATAAACAGTGTTTTGACAGATCGACACAGTCATGAGTTTTAGCAGATGATTTGTAGAGTTTCCACATTTTGCCACCCGCCAGTAAGGCTGTCCAGAACTATAGTCAGTGATTTATTTTATTTTTTACAGACTGCGCGGCCTTGGTCTGTGGTGGAGTTCGAGGGTCAGATCAACGTCAGATCAAGATGAAAATCCTGATAAATGAATAATGAATGGGAAAATATTAACTTTATATAGTACATGTCAATTAAAAAGAAATATTATAAACCAAAACATATAACTGAATGAAATCATAAAACATCTGTAACGACGAATCCATCAGTGAAGGTAACAACTACCATCTGCTTGGAACACTGAAAATGTAAACAAATCGTCATCCCCTTGAATTATGGGGAAATTCAACAAACTTGGTCAAAATAAAAAAAATCCGGTTTTTAGAAGCTTGCTATTTAATTTCAAAAAGACGAACGCTAGTTTTAAGTCGTCTAAAACCTTCCCATATGTGCATACTACACAGGAAAAAGTTTCAGCCATAACAGTACTCTAGTTTTTGCGTGAAAAGCGGTCTAAAGTGTGATATTGAGCGTTACCAACACACATCGTGACATAAATTGAGATAAGGCTTGATTCGGATTCTCTGACCTTCAAAACGCAAAAATAACCAAAAATTTCATAATTCTAAGCAATGTACAGACAAAACTCTAATTTTATTTATATAGATTAACATCAAAGAATGTTAAACATCAGGCGTTGAAGCATAAACCAACCATTTCGTGGCTACCGAGTGATTCTTCTTCCTGCGAAATTCTTGCTTCGGTGATTTTTAGATTATCGTACGTCACTGTCGTCTTACGTGATGCGTGCGTGAGATGAAATAATAAGTGTAATTATGGAATAAAGGCTACAGTATTGTTTGATAAGTCCTGTACTAAAGAGAAATGTCACCATTTAATTGTAGCTATGTTTCCAAGAAGATTAGGCCCTTGAAATCCTTGATAATAGAAGCCCCTGAGAACATCATTACGACGAATTTTCTAAAGAAGGACTCCTCGCTTGATTTTTTTCATCTTAACTGAATACGGTCATCTGGGTTAAAATTTTTGTAGCAACAAACCGTAACAAATTGTAAAGCTATGATTGTTTTCTTTATTTTATTTTCATATTTTATATCATTATTTTAATGTACCCCCTCAAGCAAATAAAAATGTCGTTCAATTTACAACGTGAGTATATGCAAAACTCTTAAGATATACAGTACTCTAAAGATAGCATCTCTGACTATAATAGCACTGATAAAAACGACATTGTAACTTCATATTTCCAGGTTTCATGCCTTATGCGTGTCGCTGCTTCAAAGAAAAAACAATTCGCAACCGAATGTAGCCTAATACAAAAGTATATCAAAACCAGTAAGTCAATACGAAAGCTAAATTTGCGTACCTTATAGACAGCTATTGTTTTGGGACGAAAAAGACCAACCACTGATGACTGTGCTTTTTGATGGTTTTGATTATTTGATGAACCTGACTGATAGAATCGGCTACAAAGATTTCTGATTAACAAGACAAAATAGCAAGTAGTTCTGAGTAGATAGATTCAATAGCAAATCCAATACACAAACAATCTTACTAGACCTCACACTCGTCAGTGGTATTGCCGTAAAATACCCCTAGGAAGCTTCTCATAATGATATAAGCACACAAATGCAATGTCTGTTATACATATTAATATATAGGTAAACTAATTAATAGGCATGTTGGTAGTCATGAGCAAAGCAAGACGGGAGATCGCGTTAACCTTTTTATTTAAAATAGTTGTATTTTGAATGCAGTTTTTACTCGTCCTGTAAGAACAATTGCAGTTATTACTAGCTATACCTGGAGTAGGATTTTCAAGGAAATTCACTTTCTAGAAGTGTGGTTAATTGGAGCAGAGAGTGCAGCGGCCACAGACGACAACCAGTTCTGAAACCGCGCACCGTCCAGTGGTGGCCCGTCATCGGCATGGCATAAGTTATTTGTGTGTCGAGTGAATTAAGTACAACATTGTCTCACTCGAAATGCAGCATTTTTCCTCCACCTGCAATAATAAATAAATACCCAATCAATAAACATCCATTTCTTTACCACAAATTTTAACAAACCAAATTTTTGTTCAGCTATTATAACCTGCGTTTCGAGTAGCAGCAACGACACCGTGGCTGCAACCATACATCAGCTGATCAGGTGATTTTTGTAGCATTCTTACACGTTATGTTATCGTCAATTTAATCTAATGCGATTATTCATGCTCTTATAATCAGCTGTTAGCGCCTGTAATCCGGTGAGCTTCGTTATATTTGCATGTCTGCGTGGAAATTTGAAGTCGCTCGATTTTTCAATTATTGATTTCAACGTTATCGTTATGGGTTTACTTTGTCTCCCACCGAGAGACTTTTATTATATATAACTTATATTCTCTTCTCTCAACAGTGTTTACAGCCTATAATTTCATTGGAAACTTTGTTGTTGTTAACTAGGTATGTTTTCAGTACGTATTGATTCATACACCGTTATATTAATATGTAAAAATATAAGCAAACATAACAATCTTTGAGACTGTCATCGTTTTGTACTCCTCCTGTTGGCTAGGCCACTCGCCGAGTGTTTTGTCTGCAGTAGAAGAAGCTCGTGTTTGTTTAGTTCCACATCGCCAGCAGTCGAAGCCGTATGACATTCACGCAGGTTTAATTTCCCGGAAGCTTCACTCGCCTTCAACCGGTGAAAGTTGTGGAACAGCCCTACAGATACTTGATATTCCGGAGTGAGATGGTTTCGTTATTACAATAACAACTATTGCTTTTGTGAATGTAATGAGCTTATTATTCCGTATCCCAATAATCATTTATTCGTATTCCAACCAAGATCAGTTAGGTATTGCAACATTCAGTGGATAAGAAAGAGTGTTAAAATTGTACTAACAGTATAAGGTGAGCAATAGCGGATGTGTAGAATTGAAAATTGTTACTTTAAGTAGGCTAATGACGTTATATCCATTTGCCTTCGACAAAGACAGTAGATTAGTTCACGTACCAGGAAGGAAAAAACAGCGCCCAAACGCCCTTAATACACAAAGGCACCGATTCCCTTAAAGAAGCTCATCTCTAGCATATCTTATCCCTCGTGATAAAATGCTTGTTTTAGATGCAGTGTAAATTATTGTTATTGAGTAATTTATTTAACTATTGCAGACTAAAGCATAAATACGAAACCACCAAAGATAGGAAGTAAGTTTCGATTGAAAAGTTCCTTGCAAGACATATACAATGATGTGCTATTTGATTTTTTATATTTTTGTGCTTTTTACGGTCATTTGAGGTTTTTAATTTTCATGGCTACAACATTAAGAAAATGTATTGGAAACTTTCATTTTCTAAATGTTAGCATGTATATAAAATCAAACCTGAATTTACAAGGGATACTTTTGGACAGAGCCAAAAAAATGTTTCGTGGATCTCGAGTTTACAGGGTATGCCGTAAATAAAAATATTTTTCACGAACATGGCCGCCATTTTGAAAATATTAAAGATAAGTGTATCATGTTTCCACTGAACTGAGAGCTTTAAAATTACGAAAAACCAGGCAGTTGTATTCATCTCCTGGTGAGTACTCGGCGAAACCTGAATTCATTTTCCTGGAGATTGGCTTGTCTTGCTCGGATGCCCTTCTCCTGGGGATTTGTTATCGCCCCCCAGGTGTTGGGCATCTGGTGGACTTTGAAAACATACTCTTGCGCCTCTTGCCAGGCTTTTGTGCATTGATTATGGGTGACTTCAACTGTGACTTACTAAAACCAGAACGGTATGATTGCCGTCAACTGACTAACATGTTTGCATCATGCAACATGACTATACTCCCACTGGACCCGACACATCATACTGCTGAAGCCGATACCATTTTAGACCTAATGGTCGTTAGTGACCCTCAAATTTCAGTCCACCATGGGCAACTTCCAGTCCCTGCCATCTCTCGACATGACCTTATTGTGCCCTTGACTTGAGAGCTCCAAGAATCAAACAAAAAGTTGTTACATACAGAAATTTTCGAAATTTAAATGAAGAACATTTTTTAACAGATGTAACTTCAACTCTTTGGCACTCCATACACAATCTGGAGTCAGTAAACGATATGGTGGACGCCCTTAATAATTTTATTTTAAAACTGTACGACAAGCATGCCCCAATCGTTACCCGCAGAATCAGTAAGAAACACCCTGTCCCCTGGATTTCTAACGAGATCCTTGGGTTAATGGCTCGGCGGGATTCGGTTCATCGCCGAGCTAAAAGGTCTGGTGATCCCGGGCTTATGGCCCAATATCGGCAATTGCGTAACCAAGTTAAACAGCAGCTCCGTAACTCCAGGCATCGTTATATTCATGGCTTGTTTTCTGACAGAAAACAGAATACCAGGGTTCTTTGGCGTAATGTAAAAACACTTGGCATTGGGAAGAAAGAAACTGCTGTTCCAATCTCTTTACCGTTAAATGACTTAAATGATTACTTCCTATCTTTTTCTTCAACAACAAATAGTTTAGCCCTACAAAATTATTTGACTGAGCTTAAGGACCATAGTAACTTAGATCGTAACCGTGTTCAGTTCATGTTTAGACCTGTCTTGCAAATTGATGTTCTAAGGGCGGTACGACGTATTACGTCTGACGCTACAGGGTCCGATAATATTTCAATTTCTTTAATTAAACGAATCTTGTTTGCTCTCCTCCCCACTTTAACTCATATTTTCAATACATCTTTAAGAACAGGCATTTTCCCAGATAAATGGAAGTTTGCTCTAGTCCGCCCTCTGAATAAGATCTCATCCCCCTCCCTTCCACAGGATTACAGACCGATCAGCATTCTCCCTGCTCTTTCAAAAGCCCTCGAAAGAGTAGTGCATTCCCAAATATCCGATTTTCTTTCACATAATAATATTCTCAACCCATTTCAATCAGGTTTCCGACGTTCCCATAGTACCGAAACAGCCCTGTTAAAAATCACTGACGACATACGATTGGCCATGGATCGTAGTCAGTGTACGTACAGTTCTCACATTATTTGACTTCAGTAAGGCTTTTGATACAGTAAATCATGAAATTCTTCTAGCCAAACTCAATCTATTAGGTTTTTCAAATGCTTCACTAACTTGGATGAGATCATACCTTCAAGGCCGTAAGCAGTGTGTGTGTCATGACAGAATGACTTCTGACTTGAAAAATGTTTCCTGTGGTGTTCCCCAGGGTTCTATACTTGGGCCACTACTTTTCACTATTTACACAAACGACATTAGTTCAGTTTTACTCAATACTAAGTTTCACTCATACGCTGACGATCTACAAATATATGCTCACTTCAAAGTCAGCCAACTGAATGAAACTATTACTTTAATGAATGACGACATTGACAGAATTGTCCTTTGGGCAACAAAAAACGGACTTAAACTAAATCCAGACAAAACGAAACCAATTATTCTAGGAAATTCAAGGTTACTAAACAGATTACAACTAGACGAAGCACCAAACATTACAGTTAATGGCTTACCTTTGCCATACTACAATACAATTAAGAGTCTTGGTTTGACGATAAACAGCACACTGGACTGGACTGATGCGGTGGTGAATACATGCAAAAAGGTTTTTGCCGCCGTGCACACATTGAAAAAATGCAGCGACTCTTACCTTTTCAGATTAAACTACTACTTATCAAATCACTGGTGTTTCCTCACTTTAATTACTGCTGTACTGTGATTAATGACATGACTGTGGCCTTGGAGACAAAATTACAACGCATTCAAAATTATTGCATCCGATTTTTATACAATCTTCGACGAGATGATCGCATCACACCTTATTACATTCATTCTTCTCTTTTAAAACTTTCAGATCTAAGGCAAATTCGAATCATTCAAATTACTCATTCTGTAATCAACCTTGGAATCCCAAATTATCTTGCGGGAAATTTTGAATTCTTAAGTGAGAGAGGCGCAAGAAACACCCGCTCTGGCTCGTCAACGCTACGCATTCCCCGACACAAGTCCACAACTTTCAATAAATCTTTCACTGTAACAGCCTGCCGCCTCTGGAACTCTCTGCCCCATGAAATAAAATTCGTTGAAAATCGTGTACGGCTGACGGTGGCGCTGAAGAAACATTATCTGGAGCGGATGACCGTGGCGTGGCGGGATGGCGTGCGTTAGGCCTAGCTGTGGCAGTGAATGAATGGGTGAGTGCGTGCGGATGATAGGGCATTATTATTATATACATTATTTTTTGTTTGTTTTTATATCTAAGAAAACTTTTTTTTTATATAAATTGTAAGCATACTTTGATTTTGTATATAGTATTAGAGGTTAGCTGTAAGAAAGGACCATGTGGTCCTAAGTTCACCTCAATAAAGAAGTATTTTCATTCATTCATTCATTCATTAAAATTACGAATAACATTACATATTTTTAAATTAAAAATTCTGAGACTCAAATCCTTGATCTCCTGTTTTGTGGTACCCTCAATTTTAAAAAGTTTACAACTATTTTTAAGTTGTTCCTCGAGACTCTTAATGGAGAAACATTTTGTTTCGTCCTTGTTTTGACTTCTAAAAGTTAATTTTTCTAAACATATTTGGTATCAAATTAAAGCTATTATTCTATAGATGTACCTTTTGCGGGTTTGAAAAAATATCCCCTTAAAAGCCTTCTCACAGAGGCTTTTGAAATTCCAGCGAAAGTGCTACTGTCTGTAGTAAAACCTGTGGACTTTTCCAAATTTACATTTGTTTATAACAAAAGATGGTCAAAATTTTAAATAGTTACAGAGTTATACCACAGTATTCAGGGCTAACTGAAGTCAGTTAATACATGGTATGGGTTGTAAAGAAAAAAGAAAGGTGTGTGCACAGTCAGCTGGTATGACGTAGTTGGGCTCGAGAAACTAGCGGGCCTAGCGGATTGACTGCAGAACTAATACCGTAAACAAAATACAGGGTGTTTTTTTAAACGCACCCCATTTTTAAGATTCAATAATGCACATATAAATATGTAATGAGTATTGTTTCATTGATCTTTACATTTTATACAACCTAAGTTTGATCACATTTAGTTTACATTATGTGCTAAAACAGTCCGCCACTGGCATTTGTATAAAGTTATGCTCTCTCCATCAAATTCCCGAACACGTGTTGCAAGGTACCTCTTTGAATTCATTGCATTCAATTTGATATGTTTGTTTTGAGGTGCTGAATATCTTGTGAATTGTTTTCGTAGGATAATTACTCCTTTACATGTCTGTGGCAAATTTCATTCAGATCGGACCATTTTTACGCGAGTTATCGTGCTTATAAAGACACACACATTAAAAACGCAACTGAAACTTTGTTTTAACGGTGAAGGATTATTTCCCCCCAAGATCCCCGGATTTGACCCCAATATATTATTTTATGTGGAGATACATGAAAAGTAAGGCCTACAAAAAAAATTCACAGGATATTCAGCACCTCAAAACAAACATAACGAATTTAATGCAAGAAATTCAAAGAGGTACCTTGCAATGCGTGTTCGGGAATTTGATGGAAAGAGCATAACTTATACAAATGCCAATGGCGGACTGTTTGAGCACATAATGTAAACTAATAATGTGATCAGACTGAAATAATTGCTTGTATAAAATGTAAAGATCAATAAAACGTTACTCATTTCATATTTATTTGTGTATTATTCAATCTTAAAAATAGGTTGCGTTTAAAAAAAACACCCTGTACTTCGGTTGAGTTGCATTAATTGGTTTGTATTGTAGTCGTCGTAAGCGCTATTTGCTTGAGACCAGTTTACGTCACATCAGCTTACCCTGCACACACCTTTCTTTTTTCCTTACATCATGAGTTAATATTCATCCACATAGTGATTTTCATTTCTTGAAATATCTATTTAAAAGACAACTGAAAATTATCTTTCTCTACGCCAAGCTCCTCCCATCATTTTCGTGATGTGTTGTGACATGTTTCAGTGGTGCTGACGTTCATCAACTGCTGGGACGTCAAGTGGGCCACGCGGGTCCAGGATACCTTCACATACGCCAAGCTCCTCGCCCTCTTCGCCATCATTGTTGCCGGCGCCTACATGCTTTTTACTGGCAAGTGAAATTTCAATCTATAGCTTCATGCCGCCGATCGAGGTTACCCCGAGTTTTATTTCCGTGACATTTGCAAAATGTAATTAATGTTTTATAGCTTTGTCATTACGGATTTTATTAGTCCACACAACTTGCATGCCTTATATTTAAAAGCGCCCACTGTACTGCTCGACTGGAAGTTGTTAAACAGCACTTCTTATTCGTTTATTAAATGATGTAAACTAATACTGTCCATTTCATATTTATTTATATAATTCGCACTAAATTTAAATATTTGTATTTATTTTATATGAACTTATAAATATAAATGTAATATTAAAGGTCTTGCCTTAGCAATAGCTACTGGATCGTTCAAAGGAAAATAAATAAAAAGCTGATAACGTAGTTCTTTTGAGGTTTTATTATAAATGCTACATTTAACTTACTTATTCTGTCAATTCATACTTCTTGATTCTGATTCCTTCCCATTTCTTTAAGATAGATTACTGTCATATTTTGTGTATATATTAATGTTTCGTCTCTAGTCAATGTTTTACCGACAACCATAACCCCCTTGCAGCTAATCGTGTGGAGATTAGCTGCATGTAATAGGTCCACCAGACAACCTCTATGCTTGGCCTCATTTCTCCGATTTAACAGCGTCTACTGATGTAAGACTTGTGCATGCTTTTTGTTACATAAGCTGACATTACTTGCTGCTCCGCCATTGATCTTTTCAAATCCGTGTCAAGTAAAGTTTAATATATTTTTCCCACTTGGAATCCTGTCGTAGCCTATATTATGTCACGGAACTTCTCCTTGACAATTCTAAGTTTTCCTCCTGGGCCTTTCACTGAAAGATCCGAAATAAAAAACCTTTTCGACACTTATTTGACTGATAAAATTTCTAGAATAAATTAATGCCTCATTTAGCAAAAGATTGGCGTCCACCGCATTTGCGTGCCAGGCCAACTCCGCACGTAGAGCACCATCTCTACACACACTTCTCGAATGAAAAAGTAATGGTCAACTCTTGGTGAAAAATGTAAGACTACATCAACTTACCATGTCTCAAACAAGAATCTTAGGTATCAATTGCGATTTTAGACTTTAAATATCACAAACTGTAGATGGACTTAAAGTTCTCAATTCTCTTCAATCTATCACTCTAATCGTTTTAAATAAGAAACTTAATTTTCTTACAAATCAATGTATAGTCAAGCTAACAACCCTATAACATAACATAATATATATAATATATATTATACGCCCTGTTGCGAAATCTTGTCGGGTGAACTCGCTCACAGCCCCCTAGCTGTGAGCGGCCCCTTGGCTGTGTCCCTCGTTCACAGCCAAGGTCGAGAGTGGAGTAGGGAGAGGAAAAATGGTGAACTGTGAGAGACAATAACTGCCTCTCTGAATAAGCGAACATGATCTGGAGACCAAAGCTCCCTCGTACGTTCCCATTGTTAATCGTTATGCTTAAAAGATTACTGTGTGATAAACTCCAGAGAAGCTCGTTGGACCAACCGTGCGTTACGTACAATAATTCCCAGATAACGGTGAACAGCGAGCTAAAGAGAAATATGTAGAATCTGTGAACAATAAGCTCCTGAATTGTACTCCCGTATCTACTATGTATTTGAAATCGACAGAATAACAAATTGGACGAATCTATCCAGTAAAACTAAATTTGTTGTTTTTAATTTTACCGAATAGAGCCAATCAAACTTAATGGACCCACATCTCACAAAAAGCATCAAAAGTACAATTTAGTCTTAATTTTTACTTTACAGAAAGTTGGAAAAAATGTAGTTATTTTCATCACAAGGAGTGAAAGTGCTACATTTTAGTGCGCAATGGTTTAGCGAAAAGAATTCGAGCTTGTAGATTAAGCATCAAATACCATCGTTGCAGCATGCCTGCATACTCAGCGAATTTCAAATGCTAAACAACATATTTCAATCCAACATAGCGAGATTTGACATGTTTTGGCATAACTATCTCTAGTACATGGCTTTGGTTTTGGTAAGCTCCATTAGAATAACATGGAGAATGAGTATGCAGGTTTGCTGCTACAGGTATATTAAAACTGGGTGGTTTTAATTCAATATTTAGTAGATCTGAACTAGAAGAACCTATTTACCAAGTTTTATCAAGATATGTTGAGAAAAAACCGAGATATACACTTTTTTTATATTTCCCATAAGGTTAACCTTGGGACAACGTACTGTTAATATACTGTTAACCACTTTCAATATCTCGGTGACCAATGGAAATAGAGCAGTGATTCAAAATACTAAATTGTTTGTTTTTTTGAGCTGAATTCAATGGTGCCATCAAAAATTTTATAACGATAAATTTTATTTTTCTATATAAAAAACTCAAAAAACCCAATTTTGGGGGGGTTATCCCCTTTTACCCCCCCTTCCAGTAGTCCGATCGGGCTGGTTTACGAACTCGTCCGAGGGATTACCACTTTACATGTCTGTGCCAAATTTTATTAAGATCGGACCATTTTTACGGCCGCTATCGTGCTCACAGACACAGACACACACACACACACACACACACACACACACACACACACACACACACACACACACACACACACACACACACACACACACATATATATATATATATATATATATATATATATATATAATTTCGAACGAATGGTGTTTTCTGCTTCTGGTGGCCCCAAAACGAAAAGTTATCATGATCTCGGGCTTAGGTCTTACCATGAGACCTACGTTAATAGCGGAAAATTCGCTAAAAGACGCACTTTTACTCCATATGATGAGCATCTTTATTCATCACACTGTGGAAATAGTATTTAATCGTTCTAAATCTTACCATAAGTTGGTTTTTTAGGTCAAATAATGCCATAGTGGAAGGAAAAAAGAGTTTTAAAATGTTAAAAAAATGTCTTTAACAATCAAAACATTTAATATCTCACAAACTATGCTTTCAGCATATTTATTTATTTATTTACTACATATATGTCTTAATTGCCATATAAATATGGTTAAGACTGATACATTACAAAATATAATTTAAAGTAATTGTATCCATAAATATATAATCTTCTATTTAAAATCATCATTCAACAAATCTTCAATTTTATATACAGGGTGTTTACGAAAAACCCTTACAGACTTCGGGATGTGGTTACTTACATCAAAAATAAGAAAAAAAGTTCATGTAAACATGGGTCCTAAAATGCTCGGTTATCCGTCTGTCGGTCTGTATGTGTTTCTAACATGATTTTGCATAACTTTGGAACTACTAAAGATATCAACTTCAAACTTGTTACGTATATGCTGACTAATGGGACCTATTTTGATGCGGAGTATCAAGTTTCTGCTTTGTACCATTTCAAGATGGCAGCCACTTTTATATTTTAAAACTTAATATCTTAAAAACTGTAAATTTTACAAGGATTGTACAAGAAACAAAAAAATTGCGTAATTTTATTTTCTACAAAACCATATAAAGATCATAAAGACTGAATCACAAATAACGGAGTTATTACAATTTTTCTAACAAAATACATGCTTATTTATGACAGTTATAGCAAATATTCGCATTTTTTTGTTAGAAAAATTGCAATAACGCCGTTATTTGAGATTTAATCTTTATGATCTTCACATGGTTTTGTAGGAAATAAAATTACGCAACTTTTTTGTTTCCTGTACGATTTCTTTAAAATCTACGGTTATTAAGATATTAAGTTTTAAAATATAAAAATGGCTGCCATTTTGAAATGGTACAAAGTAGAATCTCCGCACCAAAACTGGTCCCATTGTCAGCATGTACTTACCAAGTTTGAACTTGATATCTTTAGTAGTTCCAAAGTTAAGCAAAATAATGTTAAAAACACATACAGACCGACAGACGGATAACCGAGCATTTTAGGACCCATGTTTACATGAACTTTTTTCTTATTTTTGATGTAAGGAACCATATCCCGAAGTCTGTAAGGGTTTTTCGTAAACACCCTGTATACATTTTCGTGTTAGTTCTTCTTTTAATACAGACTGAAATTTCTTCAGGTTCGGTAATTGTTTTATTGAAATCGGTATTTTATTATAAATTTTGATCCCCACGTAATCTAAACTTTTTTGTCCAAATGCTGTGTTGCAGGATGGCATATCAAATGAATTATTATGTCTTGTAAAATGGCCATGTTTAATAATTTTATTTTCAAAATCTGTTTTGTTAAGGTGAACATAAATTGCCACCTGAAAAAATAAAGAGCTGGAAGTGGAAGAACATTAAACTTTTGGAATATTGTTCAAAGTAACATATACAAGTTGAATTCCTTTACTTTATTTTATATGTGGACTATATTTGAATTTTTGTTTACTGATTAGTTGAGCTTTGATCGGATTAAAAATATATATTACAAAAATTAAACGATATCAGGGTTTAGCGTAGAGGAAAAATGTCACTTCTAATCTTTTAGTCCTAGCATTCAAAAGTTTTAGAGAATGAAAAACGGCTGTTTTTTAGCAGTATGATAACAATCTATATTTCCATGCTGGAAATTAAAATGATAATTTTTCTAAGAACAAAAAACCCAAAAGCAAAGATCAATTGCGTGGGTGTCAATTAATTGTACATTATATATATACATTATACATACATTATACATTATACAATTGATTCGACTTTGATTAGTTAATTGAAATTCAACTAACCAAATGGTTGACTTATTCGGACAAATAAAATAAATTATAAACTTACTTAATAAATTATTATTGTAGTTGTGGATGAGACGTTAAATGTTCTTAGAGGCAAGAAAAATAAAATTTGCTCCCAAAGTAGTCTGATACGGAGCAAAGTTTTAATCAGTTGATGTTCGAGAGCAATTCTTAAATTAAAAACAAAGCGGCAGCTCAGATTAGAGATTAAAAAGGAACGAATCATTAGAGCAGAAACTTCCCTTTGTCAACGAAAACTAGGTCAGCTCAATAGTGTACAGCTTTTAAGTTAAACAATTAAATAATTAATATCGAGTGCAAATCATTATTTTCATTACAAACAGTTCGATCGTTTTAAAGCTCTAGAGAATGAATATTCCAATACAGTAGTCTAATGAACAAGACAAGGTAATTCAAATTGGAAAAAAATCAAACTTTACAAACCTGCCGACCTAGCTAGATATTGCCAGATGTGGACCAGAACTGGGCCAGAACCAGCCAGAACTGGCCAGATCTGGGCCAGAACTGGCCAGAAAACATTTTTTCACTTGGGAGAGATAAAAACAGATCTTGAAGGCAATGGCCCCATCATGACGAGAGCCTCCTTTGATTGATCAACAAAAGGCCTCTTCCTCCCTCGCTTTGTGCGTTAACTACGTTCTGCATTCAGCAGCCAGGCCACTCGAGTTAATTGCAGATCCCGCCGCCTAGAGCGCCTCGGTCGCGGTGATTAGACTCGCGTGGAGGTGACTCAATCACCGGTGGATTGTCCGGGTGATTTCTGCACACATTCCGCCACAAGGCCACTGACCGGCAGAGGACAATCGCCCGGATTGTTTGAAGTAAAAGGATCAATTTTAATTTCTCACTCAGATTTAGTTCTGGTTGTGGGTAACGATTCAATTAAACTAACCAATATCATGGGTGGCCTACCAAAGTAAGGAGGACATTCTTAAGCTCATTTGGTAACCGAGATGCTCACAGCATTGTGCTGTATTACAACATAAAAAAGAAGAAAAGTTCAATCCGGCTCCTTTGATAATAAATTAGCGGCATTACCAAATATACAGATTTAATTTTCTATGTAAGTTTGATTTTTATCTTTTATGAACGAATTGTATAAGTGCTCTCCGTCTTATACCAGTAAAAGTAACACCAGGAAGCTCAATAAAGGGATTCCTGTGGTAAAAGACTCTATAGAACGCAGTTTCTATTCTGTGAGAGGAGCTGTTTAAATGATGAAGTGAAGGTACTTATAAAGTGTTTATATCGGGTGCGTAAGGCAACAAAGGCATTTTATATCTGTAAGTCGAGTGTAAAAAAAAATATTTGAACTAGTGATTGTGAACTACCACTCAGATGCTTTCCCATCCTGTTGTGTGCCTATCTTTTAGTAATAAATGGGCATATTAAAAGCCTAACAATTAAAAATCTTAGTTTAAATATTGTTGCATTAGCCCTAGAATTGAAAATTCACTGAGTAAGTAAAGGTTTTCTGAGTCTATTAAATTATAAAAATATAACAATTACAATTGATTAATTTATGTGTATTATTAAAAACATGTTCTACTGATCAGTGTTTAATGTTAATTATTAATTTAACCTACTGGAAATATATATGAGCGAATTCGTGTTGTTCGTCCGAGTTGTATCCAAAATAAAGCCGCATTTACACTATACAACTTGTTATTCAGGGTGTTTTTTTTTAAAGCAACCCATTTTTAAGATTGAATAATGCACATATAAATATGAAATGAGTATTGTTTTACTGATCTTTCCTTTTTGTACAGCCTATTATTTAAGTTTGATCACACTTAGTTTACATTACGTGCTCAAACAGCCCGCCATTGGCATTTGTACAAAGTTATGCTCTTTCCATCAAATTCTCAAACATGTGTTGCAATGAACCTCTTTGAATTTCTTGCATTAAATTTGTTGTTAGTTCTGAGGTGATGAATATCCTGTGAATTGTTTTCGTAGGCCTTAATTTTTCTGTATCCCCAAATAAAATAACATACAGGGGTCAAATCCGGGGATCTTGGGGGAAATAATCCTTCAACGATAAAATAAAGTTTTGGGTTGCGTTTTTAATGTGTGTGTCTCTAAGTACGATAACTCGCGAAACAGTGGTCAGGTCTGAATGAAATTTGCCACAGACATGTAAAGTAGTATTATTGTACGAAAACAATTCACAAGATATTCAGCACCTCAAAACAAACATAACAAATGTAATGCAATAAATTCAAAGAGATACCTTGCAACACATGTTCGGGAATTTGATGGAGAGAGCATAACTTTATACAAATGACAATGACGGACTGTTTGAGCACATAATGTAAACTAAATGTGATCAAACTTAAATAATAGATTGTATAAAATGTAAAGATCAATAAAACAATACTCATTACATATTTATATACGTATTATTCAATCTTAAAAACGGGTTGCATTAAAAAAAAACACCCTGTATAAACTTTTGTTGTGCAACCAATTATAGTACTTCTTTATTTGAAATTCATTGTTGGTGATGGTGATTTTATATTTTGATTAGGATTTTTGCGGACATTTACCATCACTGATTAGTAAAAAAACAAGTTTCACGACGTTTCGGGATCTGGAATCTGATCCCGTCTTCAGGTGGAACAAAACCTAGAGCATATATCCAGATTATTATCACATAGCCAGGACAACCTGGACAAAAAACATAGCTAAAACAGAGAACTGTAAAAGAAGTCACAAAAACACTATGCTGAAAAGAAAAACAATAAAACAAAATAACACAGAAATCACAAGTATCAAGGATTACCAGACAGGAGAGCACGTCCACACCCAATCAGAGCTGAGCTGAGACTGTTCAACTTTAAACAAAGTTGTACAACAAGCATTTAATAAAACAAAAAATTGTGTTTTAGAACAGGCTTTAGGTTTCCCGAGCCGTGTTGGAAAGATCAAAAGTAATTTGTGATTTGTAATTTTTTTTCAACGTTCACCACAAGTTTTAAATAAATGTAAAAGTTGTATCAAGCATGTTTTACAAACAAAAGTTCATAAAACAAGTTGTTTAGTGTAAACGCGGCGCAATTTTGCACATATAATGACCGGCGGAACTGGGCTGAAAGAGAATGTTGCTCACTACTCAGGGCACGTGCACCGCACACTGTGGGCCCGGGGCCGTCGACGCCGACGCCTCGCCCTCATTGGACCAGAAATTATGTCCTCTTCATCTATTCTTCTACATATTAATACGCAAGCGGTTGTCTTTTCACATAGTCAAACCTCTATAATGTTTGAGGAGCCAAATTATAGACTATCCAAATTGACTGGATAGCCGAGTGGATAAAGCGCTCACCTCATAACCTGAGGGTCGCCGGTTCGATTCCTGACAGGATCGAAACTGGGTCCAGTTGCCATTTGTCATTGGGCTATGAATTAATGATGCTATCTAACAAAAGGTCGCCGTTGGATAGTAACAAGACCCGGGTTTGGACCGTTCCCGATCAAAACGTTAAAAAATGCCATTGGCGTAGAAAGACACAAAATACAAAAAAAAATTAAAGGAATTTTTATTTAGATTTGTCAATACGTCTCAGAATTAAAAAATGATGTCACTAAGTTCAGTAAAGGGCTGAAGTTTCAGACCAATCACGCTATCCAACGACTTTTGACCAAGCTCAGTTCTCTATGTTTGCAACTGAAAATATTATGGTCATGTTTTGAAATAGTTGTGCAAGTAAACCGCAGATTGCAGTGTTTGCAAGTGAAGCTGAAACCGAGAAATTTAATGTCGCGGACACCAAAAAGGGCGGGTGAATGAGTGCGCTGCTGCCGAAAGGTTGTAATCTAATACAGATAATATGTGCGTTTTCTAAGTTTTGCTTATATTTTGATTTTTTTGGAATAAAGCTTTACAAATTTTAATTAAATACTTAAAAATGTAATTTTTTAGCGAATTTCCTCTATAGGGAAGAAGCTGTTACCGTAGGTCTCATGGTAAGACCTAAGCCCAAGACCATCATAACTTTTCTTTTAGAGGTCCCCACATGCCAAAAACACTATTCGTTCATTTTCATATATATATATATATATATATATATATGTGTGTGTGTGTGTGTGTGTGTGTGTGTGTGTGTGTGTGTGTGTGTGTGTGTGTGTGTGTGTGTGTGTGTGTGTGTGTGTGTGTGTGTGTGTGTGTGTGTGTGTGTGTCTTTAAGCACGGTAACTTGCGTAAAAATGGTCCGATCTTAATGAAATTTGGCATGGACGTGTAAAGTAGTAATTATTCGGACGAGTTCGTAAACCAACCCGATCGTACTACCGGAAGGGGGGGGGGGTAAAGGGGGGTAAACCCCCCTAAAATGGGTATTTTGAGTTTTTTACATAGAAAATTAAAAATAATCAAATTGTTGTTAGCACCATTGAATTCAGCTCAAAAAACAAACAATTTAGTATTTTGAATCACCGCTCTATGTCCATTGGTTACCGAGATATTGAAAGTGGTAAACACAGTCGTTGTCCCAATGTTAACCTTATGGAAAATAAGTAAAATTCTATATCTCGCTTATTTCTCAACATATCTTGGTAAAACGTGGCAAATGGCTTCTTCTAGGTCAGATCTACTAAATATTAATGTAAAACCACCCAGTTTTAATATACCCGTAGCAGGAAACCTGCATACTCATTCCCCATGTTATTCTTATGGAGCTTACAAAAACATATCAAATCTCGCTTTGTTGGATCGAAATGTGTTGTTTTACATTTGTAATTTGCTGATTATGCAGGTCTGCTGCAACGGGGGTATTTCATTTTAGGCTAATTGTTTTCTACGTTCCGTACGAATTTTATGTTTTAGGAACAATATACTATTTTTAACAAAACCTTTGGCAAAATTGCTTATTTTTCATTATATATTTGAACCAAAACTTTTAGGTTAAATGAATAATGAAAAGTGAGCCATGTTGCCTAAAAATGTTTTAATAAGTATCATATTGATGGTTTATACTGTGTGTCCCCAAAGTCCCGGACCGGTTTAATATCTTTTAAAGTAAGCCAGATATAAAAACAATATTTTGCATACCTTTTAGCACTAAAAAAACAACTTTTTGATGTATGTGCCATTTCTGCCCCTGCCCCCAAAATTGGATTTTGGGGGGTAGCCCCAAATTTTTAAACGTAAACCCCCATCGTGGATTACTCATTTAAAGGGCTTGTTAAAAGAAACACAATGCCGCAAACCGGAGGTCGATATCATGCTCCAGTCCAAAATGGCAGCCATTCAAAAATTAAAAAATTTGCTGTCCGTCAATTGAAATTGAGTATTTTCTGTGTTCGGCAATTCACATTTAAATCAAATAAGAAGCACCAGAACACATATTAACTACTTAAAAGATACAAAAATAATAATTTATTGTTGTCGTTATCAAGGCACAACCCTCCAAAATTGTTTTTGGGGGATGGGGGTTTTTCCAACCAATTCCAATATCAGCTCACATCGTATGACCACTCAAAAATACGTATGACCACTCAGTTTTAATATGCTGAATGAGTAAAATACCCCCGTTGCAGCAGACCTGCATACTCAGCGAATTTCAAGTGCAAAACAACATATTTCAATCCAACATAGTGAGATTTGACATGTTTTTGTAAGCTCCATAAGAATAACATGGGAATGAGTATGCAGGTTTGCTGCCACGGGTATATTAAAACTGGGTGGTTTTAATTCAATATTTAGTTGATCTGAACTAGAAGAAGCCATTTACCAAGTTTTATCAAGATATGTTGAGAAATAAGCGAGATATAGAATTTTCTTTATTTCCCATAAGGTTAACATTGGGACAACGTACTGTGTTTACCACTTTCAATATCTCGGAAACCAATGGACATAGAGCAGTGATTAAAAATACTACATTGTTTGTTTTTTTGAGCTGAATTCAAAAATGCTAGCAAAAATTGGATAATTTTTAATTTTCTATGTAAAAAACTCAAAAAACCCATTTTTGGGGGGGTTTACCCCCCTTTACCCCCCCTTCCCGTGGTCCGATCTGGCTGGTTCACGAACTCGTCCGAGTGATTACCACTTTACACGTCTGTACCAAATTTCATTAAGATCGAATCATATTTACGGCCGCTATCGTGTTAACAGACATATATATACAGATATATATATATGTATATATATATAGATATATATATATAGATATATATATATAGATATATATATATAGATATATATATATAGATATATATATATAGATATATATATATAGATATATATATATAGATATATATATAAATTCGAACGAATAGTGTTTTTGCCTCTGGGGGCCCCAAAATGAAAAGTTAACATGGTCTCGGGCTTAGGTCTTACCATGAGACCTACGGTAATAGCTTATTCCTTTAAGGAAATTCGCTAAAATTCGAATGAATGCTGTTTTTTGCTTCTGGGGACCCCAAAATGAAAAGTTAACATGGTCTCGGACTTAAGTCTTACCATGAGTACTACCGTAATAGCTTATTCCTTTAAGGAAATTCGCTAAAAATAAACCAAAGCTTGTTTTAATGATTTTTTTTTAATAGTTATTTTTGTGGCAAATATTTGGTACTTCATGTATGGGGGTTTTCTCAAAAGGTAACGCATAGACGACCCTCCGCAGGTATAGACCTTTGCCGCTGAGCCAAAGGTCGCATTAAGGCGGATATCTATTAGTATGTTAGTTAAATAATTTTGACACTAACAAAATTCATTTATTTATTACAAGTAAGGTAACTTTTTTGAAATTTAATTAAAACAAACTTTGGCTTATTTTTTTACTCAGCAAATTAAAATGAGTGGTCATACGATGTGAGTTGATATTGGAATTGGTTGGACAAACCCCCACCCCCCCCAAAACCATTTTGGAGGGTTGAGCCTTTATGATGACAACAACAAATTATTATTTTTGTATCTTTTAAGTAGTTAAATGTGTTATGGTGGTTCTTATTCGATTTAAGTGTGAATTGCTGAACACAGAAAATTCTCAATTTTAATTGACGGACAGCATTTTTTAATTTTTGAATGGCTGCCATTTTGGACTGGAGCATGATATCGACCTCCGGTTTGCGGCATTGTGTTTCTTTTTAACAAGCCCTTTAAAATAAGTAGTCGCACGATGGGGGTTTACATTTAAAATTTCGGGGCAGGGGCAGAAATGACACATACATCAAAAAGTAGTTTGTTTTAGTACTAAAAGGTATGCAAAATATTGTTTTGATATCTGACTTACTTTAAAAGATATTAAACCGGTCCGGGACTTTTGGGACATAGTATACTCAAGTTTTAGAACTGAAACATTATATGTTTAACCTATTTTTTAATTTGAGGGTTTAGTAGCACATCGCATAATTTCACAAATGAGCAAAATAAAGAAATTAGGTCTGAAGGATAGCATTTAAACGAGTATTCAACTGGCACGTAACCTTTCAAGACTTACAAAATATTAATACTCAATTTGGAAATGTTGTTTACGGAAATTGCAATATCTACCCAATTTTAATTTTATACAATAACACGCAAAATGCCAATAACCGTTGTTGTGGAAGTCGATCGCAACATCCTGTTGACAACAACGTAGGAACAGCTGATTCAATAACAACGATGATCAAATAATTACAATCATCAAGTGATCGTAGCGAAACGGGTAAAAGTGGTCTGAGGACAGACTCGGGGTGGACATAAGTTGTGCAACTATCCGAAGCTGAGACTGGTATTTATAACAGGTTCTGCATGCGAATTCGGTTTCACTCTTTCCTCGTTCGTCGGTGTGCGTGTATGTACGGCCTTTTGCGTCATTCTCGGTGTGCGTTGTGAGTGAGTGGAAATAGTGTATTTATTGAATCAGTGTCGTTGGTGGATTATTTATTTAATTGTTAACATTTGCTAATTGTCTTATAATATTTTTGTGAAACGGAAGTGTAGGTAAATTTAACTAGCTAGGAAGCTGTTTTATAATTAATTATTAAAAAGGATTATTTTTTAAATTTAAACGCACTAGTTTTTAGATTTAAAAAAATTCATAATTGTTATCGAATTGATGAAAAATTAAGAGTAAAATGAATAATTAGAAACATTTAAACTACAGGTTATTTGTTTTAACCTTAATTTATTAAAGTACCATCATAGCTTTGGTATCATTTATAATTTCTATATTAAGATATTAACAAAATAATTAATTTAAAACGATTATAACCAACTCTAAAGTAATTAAATACAGTGTTGAAATAATTTAAGGATTTCATCAATTTACCTTTTCATAATTGTTTTTAAACTTTACCAACTAACTTAAAATAATTTAAATTGCTCAATAGGAAATTTACAGATATCAAATTTGACAAAACTTCAAAATATTTAGAATTGGTACGGTAAAAATGTACCAGAATAGGTTCAACAGAATAACTTTAAAATAATTTTAACACCGAATCAGCTTAAATTATGTTTTTACTGTCCGCTAAAATTATTTTTATATTAAAACGATTACGGGTGGATTTTGTTACATAACTTAATCAATTTATTAGTAACAGCTCAATCCTTTTTCAGCTCTGAAACTGCTCAGTTAAAAATGTAAGAAAAACACATATACACTATAAATGCAAGTGGAATATTCTTTTGTGTAGAAAAACAAATAATATAAAAATGGTATTGGTGAACAATAAGTTCAAAAGATTTTTGAAAGTTTTCATGTTGCTTTTCCTTTTGGAAAGTTATCCAAGTTTGTGTGCAGATATTGAAGATAACGAAAGAGAAAAAAGAACTATTGGACTTCTCTTTAGAACCTTTGTGGATGCCTTTCAAACTCAACGTCAGCCAGCTCCGATGGTGTACTCCTACCAACCTCCAAGGCAGAACCGACCACAGCCTCAATCCCAACAGACACAATCAACCAAAGCAGATCTACTTGCATCCTCTAAAAATATTTTTCAGCAGAAAAAGAATCTGTTTAAACCAACTCAGGCTCCCGATACAGAATTTATAACCACTTCCACGAGGCCCCCTCCAGTTGAGACCCCAGCCCCCAACTCTGCGCCTCAAGTGTTACCTCCTTTTGAAACTAACCAACCCCAAGCTCAACAGCCTCTAACTACCTCAAACAATCAAATCCAAAATTTTCCTATTCAAGATAATAGCCCCCTACCGCCTGTGAAAGCTCAAATTCTGATTATTCCCTTTAATGGAAAATACCCATCCGGACCACCTTTTCCAGGACTTGAACTCGAACCACGACTTCCAATCCCAGCTCCTGCTCCCCAGATTAACTATCAAGCTGAGATTTACCTTCATCCCCATCAAAGCGGAGTGCACCCTTTGCTGGGCCAGTACAATTCCAGATACTCTCCAAGCAATGGTTGGCATGACGTTAGTGAAATCCTTTCTAGAGGAATGCAGTCAAACTATGAACATTATGGAAGAGGAGAAGCCGGAGTAATCAGTCTAACCAGCCACAACCAGCCTGAACCAACAACCTACAACTCTAATGTTGAGCCTTCCCCTAATGGATCTGAGCCTCCTAAAACCCCCATAGAAGTAAGTAATTCTCAAAATCAACAGGAAAATTACATAGAGATGAGTAGGAAAGATAGCAATATTCAAAACTATTATGCACCTCAAAGACATAATTTGGAACAACCACTCTTTCTTCCTCACTTCCAATACAATGAATTTCAAGATAATGTTAATTTTGGCCTTTCTCAAACAAGTAATTTTGTCATGACCCCTTACCCAGTACATCCTATTGGTTACCCATCAGAGGAATCAAACGTTCCCGAAAAAAATGAAAAAACTTATTCCGATATTGAGAAAGAAGAAAGGAGAATTCAAGATGAAACTCCTTACCAAAATAATGTGTTAAACTCAGTTCCACCTCATGGACCAAATAACAACATACATGATTACCAACCTCAAAGAGAGGGTTATCAAAAATATCCAGATAAAGTCAGCATTCTAAAATACCAGGAACCACAAGGATATAATAAAAATCAGCTCCAGTATGCTAAAACTCAAGAAAGTTATCCATATCAAGAAAATGACCACAACGTCCAACAGCAGCAATATCCAACAAAAATCGGAAAGCTCCCAGATTTATCTTTACAATATCAGTACCACCATGTTGAGTCACCTGCAGCTCAGGGTTACCTCCAAGTTCCAGAGCCACAGAGTGCCCAGGGGTCTGCTGCTGCCTACTCCAGGGGACAAGAGGTCCAACGCAGGAGAAAAGTCATATAACAGAAATTGCTCTAATTGTAACAAAAATAAATAGATTGTATTAAAAAGGACTTAATTGATAACCTTCAATATCCAAGATTTGATGCATATTTAATATTTTCCAGCAATAAATAAAAACATAGCAAAAGTGGGACGATATTAAAGGGTTATTATATTGTTTGTTGCTTGTACAACTATTTCCCAAATTGTAAAAAAGTTAAGGGAAACCCTAGATCTTTACAAAGATCTTGTCATGTGCATTACAAAGAAAGATTTGTTTAGATCATTTACTACAGTGAATTAAAAACACATAGCATTTTCTATATCTACCAAATTACTGCTAAACAATAAAGTATTACAAGTGTAAAATTTTAAATCATCGTCTTACGGAGTTTGAAGACTTAACAGAATTCCAGAAGTTCATGCATTTACTGGTACTTCGTGTGCCTTAACACTGAATATGTGTACTTTCTATACTTTGCATGAAATCCATCGTTGGTGATGATGAGTTTATGTTTTAATTTTGATTTTTTAGGCAGTTCCCTAGACGGTGAGTCATAAGAGCTAACTAGAGGTCTATGAGGTACATAAAATCAAATCAAATCAAAATCAGCTTTATTTCGTGTAATATACCAAAAGTCTTAAGTCTTACCAGATTATAAATACATACCACAGAAACGTCATTGATGAGAATAACTATTTTATATATAGACAATTTTGGTTTAAAAATTTTAAATGACCATACTAAGTATTGAAATATAACTCTCACATAGGCTATTACCGCCCGTGCGAGAGAGTTTCCGTTATCTTATAAAATTTAATTATTATTATTGAGCTGAACTTTTAAATTAAATTTTGGATAATAATAAATAAATCAGGAAAGAAAATTATGCTTATTTGAATTTGTTAAACATGAAGACGGCGTTTAAAATTTATCCAGCAGTATTTTAATAAACAATTTTCAATTACATTGTACAATTAGTTGTTGTGCAACTTGATGGGGACAGACAGACGGACGGACGGACAGATGGACGGATAAGACACCCTGGCCTGATCAGTTTTATGAACTTAAGGTAACTCATACATGTATGGGATTTTCAAAATGTGCGGTATTAAATGAGTTCTTTCTTGATCAGAAAAAACTGTTTATGGTTCCTCGATTCCTAAGAGTGCTTGCAACTTTCTGTAGGGTCTTTATTTAGTCCAGTATACACCAACCTTGAGGGTTTCCAATATTTTATTTTTATTTTTACATGACCAGGATATCAGTATTGTTTATTTACCGGCAGTATTTTGATGGTATAATTTTTCTCAAGGATAGATGCTGCCTTGTTTTTCTTTTCTTTAGATTGGGCTTCGGGACAGAAATTTTAGTAGCTAAGAGGTTGGACCCACACCTAAACTGACCCGCCTGAGTCTCAGGAAGCTAAGACACAGCATCCTCAATCCATGTAACAAAGTCAAGTGCCCTCACTGTTTTAGGCACAACAGAAATGTTCAAGCCTTTAGATGAAAAAAATGTTCTTGGAATTTTAATTTTGTAAAAATACTCACAACATAAATATTTGCATCATTAATCTGGAAATCATTTTTACAGTCATTACTAATTTCAACAGGTCTTAATTTTTCTAGTTTTGATTGTTGACTGGAGCTGAAGATGGCATCAGGTTCCAGATTATAACACGTTGAGAAAGTTGTTTTTACTCAACAAAATTGATGGCAAATGTTCGCAAAAATCAAAAATAAAACATACACTTTGTAGTTTGACTCGACAGCTATTTTTATTATGCATAATGATTTCAGTTCAACTTTAAGGAATCTCAAATAGAACCAAGCAAATATAACTAACACTTTGTATTTCTTATGTCAATAAAATATTCTGACTAATACAACTCTTGTTTTGGTGTCCCAAAATGGGCACAGTTTTAAAGTAGAATTACTTGGGCCTCATGCATATTGGACATAGTTCTTTTATGTGGCAAATCATCACTTTTCTAATGAATTTTTTTTGGTGTTCATTTCAACGGATCATCATTGGTTAGCAGAAATTCATGCCACTGTTTGGAGATTTTTCAAAAGCTCAAAATATTTTCAAATCTCAGATTAATTCTTAGAGCTGTGAAATCCAAGCTTATAATGTGTTTAAATTTGCTTGCATATTTTATTTGGTCATTATGCTGCAAAACAAAACCCCAGAAATTATTTCAATGATAAAGAAGATAGTCAAAGTCAAATAATTTATGTCCACATTATATTACAAGATTGTACAATATTTAGTTATCGTGAAATAATCATCCTTAGTGTAGGAAGCAAAAAAAAAAACTTAAAACAAGAAGAGGATATATACGTGGCAAAATGCCTCCGTTGCAGCAGTCCTGCTACTCAGCAAATTTCAAATGCTTGAACTAGTCATTTAAACGGAGCCTTAAGTAAAATCAACTTAAAATCCTAAATTGAGCACACAAACATTTTCTCCATAAGAATAACATCGGAAATGATTATGCAGGTTTGATACCTTGGAAACGTGAAATGGAAAAATTTTTTTTAACAGTCGAGATGATAACAACTACATGAAGCCATACACCAAGTTTTATTTAAATACATGGTGTTCATTAAAGTCTGTTACAAACTTCGGAGGCTGATAGACCAATAAATGACCAATAAAACATGTGTCGAAAATCCTTTGTTTAGCTGCCAGCCGCCATTTTGTAATTTTTACAAAAACATAAATATCTAAAAAAAACTGCTTTAGCTAAAATAACTAAACTTTGCATGCATGTTTACAATAAAACAAAGAAATCATTTAACAATTTTTGTTCGATTTGAATCAGTATTTTTAAAATGGCATCCATTTTAAATTTTCAAAATAAAATAACTAAAAAACTATGAACTTTGCAAAAAAGTTACAAGTGACAAAACATCTGGAAAATATTATTAAAAATCTAACGACCCTTCATTTGTTAAAATCGATCAAGAAATGAGTGAGAAAATCCACTTTTTCTGTCCTACTATGAGCTAGACGGCACGCGGCGCCGCGCCGCCGCGGTAACTCTAACTATAGACTCACTGGTGCAAAAATGGAGATATGACTTCTCTTAGCTCTATGGCTCTACCGGGAAAACAGAAAAAGTGGATTTTTTCGCTCATTTGTCAATCTATTTTAACAAATGAAGTGTCGTTAGATTTGAAATAACATTTTCTAGATTTTTATCTCTTGTAACTTTTTTAAAATTCATAGTTTTATAGTTATTTTATTTTGAAAATTTAAAATGGGTGCTATTTTAAAAATATTGATTCAAACCGAACAAAAATTTTTTTAATATTTCTTTGTCTTGTTATAAACTTACTTGCAAAGCTTGGTTATTTTAGCTAATGCAGTTTTTGAGATATATACGTTTTTGTAAAAAAAAAATTACGGCTAGCGGCTTAACAAAGGATTTCCAACATATTTTTTACTAGACATTTTTTGTTTATTTTGATGAGTACTATTAGCCCCCGAATTTTGTGGCCGACTTTAATGAACACCCTGTATGTTGATAAATAAACGAGATACAGAATTTTATTTATTACCCATTTTGGGACAACATACTGTGTTTACCACAAGTGATATCTCTGTAACCAGTGGACATAGAGTAATAATTCAAGATACTAAATTATTTGTTTTTTTCAAGATGAATTAAATGGTTTAAACTACAATTTCATAAATTTTACTTTTCTATGTAAACAACTCCAAAACCCCATTTTTGGGGGGGGTTTCTCCCCTTATCCCCCCTTCTGATGGTCCGATCGGGTTTATTTTCGAATTCGTCCGAATAATTACTTCTTTACATGTCTGTGCCAAATTTCATTCTGATTGGACCATTTTTACGCCAATTATCGTGCTTAAACACACACACACACACACACACACACACACACCCACACACACACACACACACACACACACACACACACACACACACACACACACACACACACACACACACACACATTACTATTATACATATAATGGAAAGAATTTTAACTCAGTACCCTCAGTATGATTTTTTATTTGAAAATATTTATAGGTTTTTGAAATGAAGAAGATACTGAGGGTACTAAGTTAAAATGCTTTTCATTTTATACAGTGTGTAAAAAAGAGCCGGAACCCAACAACCTGAGTTCAGATCTGAACCCGACTCTTTTGGCTTGCTCAACTTAACCTGCACCACTTCAACTTCCGAGCTCAACTTTCTGAATGAAAATACTGTACCAAACATGAAAACAGATCCCTTCAAACTGGTATACTTATAAAACCCACCAAACGCTCCATACCTTACAGTCACCCCATTAGAGGCAAAAAATATTTGCTCCACTGAAGGAGAACTAACGAAATTTAACAATAAAATCACTGAAGCTTTTGTTATACCCTGATTATCGAAAGAAAGAAGGTGAACGGCGGAAAAGCATTGAAAAAAAACTCCTGTATAGAACTTTTAATCGACTTTCTTGGAAACAATATATCAAAATCTGAGAGTCCTGTGATCAATATTTACATCGTTATTAATTTATTTCTAAAGAACTGTTAACTGTTTTGTTAATTGAGATTTTCATTTAATTTTTCCTTTAATGACATTAGATAGTTTCCACGATCAATATTCATTTTAAAAATTACTTCAATACTACTAGACAAATCCGTAATCAGGTGATAATTGAAATACCCCCGTTGCAGCAGACCTGCATACGCAGCAAATTTCAAATGCCAAATAGCATATATAAATCCAACATAGCAAAATTTGACATGTTTTTGTAAGCTCCAGAAGAATAACATGGGGAATGAGTATGTAGGTTTGCTGCAACAGGTGTGTTGAAACTGGGTGGTTTTAATTCAAATTTAGTAGATATGAACTATGAACTAGAAGAAGCCATATACCAAATTTTAATAAGATATGTTGAGAAATAAGCGAGATACCGAATTTTACTTATTTCCTATATAAGGAAAACATTAGGACAACGTATTGTGTTTACCACTAGCGATATCTTGGTAACCAATGGTCATAGAGCAACAATTCAAAATACTAAATTATTAATTTTTTAAGCTAAATTCAATGGTGTAAACCAAAATTACATTATTTTAATTTTTCTATGTAAAAAATTCAAAAAAACCCATTTTTGGAGGTGTTTACCCCCCCCCCCCCTTACCCCCCTTCCAATAGTTCGATAAGGCTGGTTTTCGAACTCATCTGAATAATTACTACTTCACATGTCTGTGCCAAATTTCATTCAGATTGGACCATTTTTATGCGAGTTATCGTGCTTAAAAACACACACACACACACACACACACACACACACACACACACACACACACACACACACACACACACACACACAAACACACTCACACACGCACGCACGCACGCACACACACGTGCACGCGCGCGCGCGCGCACACACATATATATAGATGGTCTCGGGCTTAGGTCTTACCATGAGACCTACGGTAATAGCTTCTTCCCTATAGGGGAAATTCGCTGATAAATTGCGGTACCAACCTTGCTCGAGCGAGCGCGATCCAGACAAGGTACCGCAACTGGCCAACAGCAACGGAGCACATGCTTCCAACACACACAGAACATGCAGTTCGGAGGAACTGAAAGGTTCCTTATACATATTGTTCAATGTTGGTAAATCGACATTGTTTCTACAATGAAATCTACATATGGAAGCAGGTGTTGTTTATAAGAGAAAAACTGAGACATGCAGTGGTGCAAAAATAAAATGGGTTCACTAGGTCCAGACTGTACTTCAGTAGTCATTGTTGCACTCTGCCTCGCAGAGATACAATCGTTTATGTATTAATCAATTAATACCTTTAATTTAATACCTCTAATACTTCTTTAAGACCGGGACGCAGCACTGATGGCTGTGTATTTTAACCGGAATATGAGTGTAGGATGATTGTGGCGCGATCTTGTAGTCTTGTTACTGACTAAGGCCGACATGTTCCTTAGTCAGGACTGTTAATTAATAGCCCAACAGCCAAAGGCAACTAACGGACCTGCATTTTAACGTGGGATCCGAACCACAATTTTGCCTGGTTTACAATTTACGAGCTGGTCTGATTGTGAGGATGGCCCCATGAACGAGTACTCAATTGAGCGGACGTTAATCCCCACTATGGAGCACCGCGTCCACAAGCCATCGCTCACAACTATCCACAATAATTCGTGACCTCCAAGTTGCTTGATTACAGGACACGCCACCGTCCCAGTCGTGAATGGTCAAACCATTCAAATAAAAACATAAAACTGTGACGGAATTAACTTATTTCATTCAAAGACAATTTTGACTGAATTTCATTCATCAAAGTAGTTTAATAAATGAGATAACAGTAAGGTATTAGAAAAAATTAATAACGTAAATATTAATCACAAGAATCTCAAATTTTTAAATATTGTTCCAAGTCGACTAAAGGTTCTATTTAGGAATTTTTTCCTGATGCTTCTAAGCAGAGTTATAATAAATCAAGCACAAAGAATTGACTTTTTGAATTCGTAAATCGGGTTTTAGTAATATAGCTCACAGTATAAACCAAACGATATACGTTAAAAATTATTTAAAAACAGTGCTGATAACGTAATTAACTGGACATTGGAATAAAGTGGACTGCAAATTTTTAACAGCATTTGTTTACGTTTGTATAGCGTTATGAATAAGAATGTGTTTACTGCCACACTCTCGCGCCGCCGATCACCTTCTTTTGATAATCAAGGTATAGTCGTGTGGCTATCCTCGACCTCTTGTCACCAGTCAGATGAGACGAGCACAGTCCGAACAGCATTCACAACAAAAACCTAAATATGAAGTTAGGCTTATCACCACTTTACCACCATGGCCTCCAATCTTTGAACACAGTTTTAATAGACGGTTACAAAATTCTTCAGGCTTCACGACACACTAAAGATCTTCTTAAATCTTAAATATAGACACCACTGTCTTTAGGCAACCCAACAACCTGAAACATTTTGGTTTGTGCTGTTGTTATGTTATTTCGATAAATTAATTTGCAAGACACAATTGTTTAATTTTAATTTTTTATACAGATCTTGAGGTTATTGAAAACTCTACTTTCTGACATAACTCTTCTTTATTATGAAAATTATTATTTCAAAAACAAAACCAAAGAAAAACCCTGTAAAAGAAACATTTCTGTTATTATTTGATTTTTATTTTAGTTCAAAATTGATAAGTTTTAAACCGTCAGATCTTTTAATTTATATTAGCAAAAATTTAAGTTGTTTTAAAAAGATTTACATTATTTTAAAAATTTAATTTAATTGGCAAGGCGATGTTTTATTAATTATTTAACACTTCTAAACTTTATTGAAATTAAATTAATTACCCAATAATTTGGGGTTCTCGCAAAATAAAACATAACACTACTGAATTGATTGTGAACTATTGCAAAAGACAAACTAATAATGAGGCCGGAACAGTGGCGGACACGGCTTATATAACTTCGGTGTCAGATTCTAGATCTTTCTACCGAAAAGAGTGATTTGATTGGCTGCCGCCACCTTGCCTTGTCCTTACTATAGCCGAACATGTCAAAAACCGTCGCTACATGACTGTTCTTCCATTTTAACTAAATCTTTTAATTTATATTGTACAAGAATGGTACAGGTTAAACCTAAAATTCCGATCCCGCATACTACTGAACAAATCTCCAATCCCCAGTGGCTCTTATCCTTGTGACAACAGCAAATATAAAACCTGTGAAATACACGTCCTTCAATAGTTCTAAAACCCACCAAACCTACAAAATTTCTGGCCACCACACCTGCAACTCATCTTACGTCATATATAAACTCCATTGCCAAATGTGCCCCACTCAGTATGTAGGTATAGGCGTGCGCACGGTGGGTGCCAAAATGGAAAAAATGTGTTTTTTATTTTAAAAGTATATAAATAAAAAAATAAGCCAGTAACTTAGTAAAAATTATGGCCAGGTAAAAATGTATGTTTTTTATAATAATATAGTAAATTTACAAGCTATAGAAAATATTAGTATTTTGTGTGTAGCTACAGAGGAGAAAAAAGAGTATTTTAAGACCAAAAGGAACTACATACATTAATTAGAACTGGAGATATAAGAGATAAACCTTTAAAAAATCTTTAAAAAATCAAACGTCCATAAGAAAGGTATAGGGATGAATTTTTATTTGAGCGTATCTTTTTAACGAATGCATATTTTCAAAAACGGATTTCAGCATTGTGGTCAGGGTAAAAATCTAGTCCATAATGATGCGTCACAACACCATCTTTACATTTATTTGAAAAAATATTTATATCCAATATGGCGGATCCAAGACGGCGGCCGAAAATGTAAACTCTGTCAAAATTTAGAAACAATCGCCCAACGATGATTGGCGGCGGTCCAAAGTCAATACCTCGAAAACATTGATACAAAATGCAGTTGAATGTCTTTTTTCAAAAAATTTTGTATGTTGGAAAAAGCCGCCATTTTGAAACTTGATTTTAGTGAGATTCCCATGGTCCGATTTTGTTAAACTTTGAATATGTTAAAATTCATATTTTTTAAGTAGAATTCCATCAAAAAACGTTATCTTGCAGTTTTTTTTGAGGTTCCCCATGTTACTTTTCGTAGAATTTCTGGCCTATAAGTATAATACAAGATCAGGCCTATGTAATGTAGGCCTAACTTCAAACAGCCTGAGAACAAGAATGAATGGGCATGGACAAGATGTTAAAAATCAGTTGAAAGACAAACCTGTAGTGCAACATGCTGCCAGCCACAACAACAATAACAGCTGTTCCACCACCAAAATTCTTAAAGCCCTCCTCCTTATCTGTAATTCCTCTGAACTTAGAAGATGGGAGCTGGCCCACCAGTGGGTGACAAAACCCAGGGAACCCCCAAACCTCAACCTCAGATAACTTTCCCCTCTCTATCCTATCAGCAGGCTCTGTAGGAATGTATATAGTGTAATATAGACAATCAGACAAGTTAGTGCTCTTTGGATTATAGAAGGAAGAAACTTTTCTTCTTCTTCCTTCCTAGCATCCAATGAACTCCCCACTATTTGAAGAAGGAGCCAGTGGCATAAAAAATTCATTTTGTTTTTGTGTTTTATGCTTTTTATTTGTGTGCTCTTCAGCAGTTCTAACCACTAGGCTTAGACCCAATACTTCACCAAAATGATACTACCATATATAATGTAATTTTATAGTTAGCAAAACCTTGGGTAACTACTACAGAGATATTACTAATGGTGTTTTTATATATTAAATATAAGGTGCAAAATGGTGTTTTTGGCATCTGAGCCTCGAAAGGAAAAGTTATCATCATCTAGTGATTAGGTCTTACCAAGAGACCTGTGGTAATAGCTTTTCTCTATAGGAAAAATTCGCTAAAATTTGAATATATGGTATTATGGCATCTGGGGACCAAACAAAAAGTTACAATGGTCGTGGGCTTTACCATGAAACCTATGGTAATAGCCTCTTTCCCAAGAGAAAATTCGCTAAAAAACATAAACAAATAATATTGAGGGTACAACCACAAAACGAGGTTGAGGTATAATAAGATGGACCGTAGGTCATTTTGTGAGAGAAAAGCGACGGCATCCATTACTACAGGCAAGGCTGGATAATTTAATAACCCGAGACGCAACTTCACCCCCCCATATCCCTCACGGTTACAATGCTATCCGCATTGCAATGAACTGAATTCCTTGATTCTTTATCCCAGTTCAAACTATTGTTTACAGTTTTCAGTTAATTGTTTGCAGTTTGTTTTTCCTGTTAAATTAAATTAAAAATCTCAGGCACTACAGTATTGTTATTTTATTTAATGTTATTCTAACCGTATTTTTCTTGCTACGGCAACCCTCGTAGTTTTTTTTCTTTGTGATTATCATGATTCTGAGTTGAAATATATAAAGTTCAATTCATGGTCTTTATTAAATAAAAGTGACTATTTTTTTGAAAATTTTATGGTTACCTGATTATTACAATCTACCTGGTGAACAATTCCAATTATTGAGGTTGTCCAGCCGAAATATGAACATTCCTTGTTTCAACTTTTTCGGTTTGCACAGTCCTCTCAAAGACAAATCTCAACTTAACCATTGTTTATGATCCAGATATTTTTTTCAGGTCACACAGAGCACTTTACATATGAAAACTCAAAAACAGAGGTGACATCAATAGCCTTATCCTTCTATTCGGGGCTATTTGCTTATAATGGATGGTAAGTGCAACAGGTGTTGATTCAATAACTTTTGAACATGATTGTGTATTTCAGTAGTTATCTTGGAATAAATCTGTAATGTGTATTATAAAAAATCCTCAAAAATACTTTGTTTACAAAAACTTACCAGACAAAACTGTAAACTGTAGATACCCCCTCATAAGTTTTAAATGTATTGAAGGGGGAAAATCAAACTCATTATACCTTTACAGCACGAAAAACAGCCCTATTTTATCCCAAGTTTGCCCCTGCCTCCCAAATTTATATTTTGGGGGCATCCACATACTTTAAAATACAAATCCTTTTGAGTCACTTCTCATTTTTAAGAATATGTCAATAGAATTTAACAATCTTTGTCAATGTCATACTGACAGGCATTTCAAAATTTGGAAATAGGGCAAACAAGCAACTTGCAAACTAAAGTTCCAGCCAAATCATTAGGCGGGTGGTGAAAAATGGAAACTCCACCAAATGACTTGATGTTAAAGACACCTCCACTCCTCTACAAAGTTGAGTAGTTGAACATATTTCCAACAGATAGAAGCACATTTACTTGGGTATGTTTGGAGAACTTACTTAGCTGATTTGGAGAACATAAACATAGAGCATAACTGTCTATAACTTCAGATGGGTAAATGATTGGGCAAAAACATATTTTGAACGCCAGCAGTGCCACTCCATCCGCCTAATGATTTGGTCGGAACTGTAGTAATTTTTATGATGTGAATGGGCAGTGGCGTAGATAGACTTTGGTAAAGGGGGGGATATAACCGGGGCCCCCAGAAGGAGGGGGATCTGGGGGCACCCCCCCCCAGAAAAATTTTGAAAATTATAACTCTAAAACTAGCTTTTTATGCAATCTAGATGAGGCATAGTGGAACTCATATCATACGGAATAACTTATGCAGACACGTGGTTGCAGCGCGCACACCAGAAGCGAGCATTGGCTCGTTCTCCAAAAGAACGAGCTGAACACAGGGGGAGTGGTTTGTGGTTTGATGTCATAATGATCTTACATTTGCTTTATTCTTTTTTGTATGTATACGTTTTTACTTCATTCTCATAATTTTGTTAAGTTGCTTTCACGTAATTTTGGTGCTTTTATTAAAAATACCATCTGTCATTTATTTTACTTAGGCTTTAAGAAATTACTTTTTATTTAATTTTATAATAAAATCACTAGATAACAAATGAATACAGGAATCTGCATCAGTCCACTCCACTCCATTCTCTGCTAGTACTGATCACTGGAATATTGTTTCAGCATAGTTACAACAAGTAAATCTCATAGTTTTTTCATGCCACTAGTATCACCTTCACTCTCACTTTTTCGTTTTGGAGCGAAAAACCCCGTCAGGTTGCACAGTTTCGACATCTAATATATATACAGCCGGATGTGTAACTCACTGATTAAGGGATACGAATTCTAAACTACTTCCGATAGAGCTAGGAACCTGAAATTTGGCACGCTATTTCCTCATCGCTTAAACATCTGGGAAAAATCATCAAAACTCTTAAGTTTTAATATTAACCCCCTCAAAAAAATATTAAAAACCGCTAAAAACCTTTTTTTTTAAGAAATGTTATTTTGAGCTCTAGTGGTCGAACGGATGGTCCTATCGAGAAATGAACTGCACCATGTGTCACGGATTTTTCAGGATCTACAACTTTGGTCCAGTGACTTTTTGCCATATCTGGTCTCCTTCACCCTTAGATAGCTCTATAAATTAAAATTTTCGAAGGTCTTCCCTTGGTTTTCCAGATCCAATTCACTTAATATTATACGTAGAGCGCTGAAAATTGGCACACACCATATCTATATCATATACGTTACAAATCACCAGTAATATAACTATTTCGTAATAATTAAATGCATATAAAGATAAAAAATCTTCGAAATTTGCCAAATGCCAGTGATTTTCTCAAGGAATTTCATTCCGTGTCACGTTCTTATTTTACCTGAACAAGGCTGAAGTTTATAACTCGCACAATCGTTGCTATGCTTAAGGCATAATAATTAAATTTTGTTTTATGGAAATTCGCTGGAGATGCAGGTCTGCTGCAAAGGGTGTATTTTCTTTATTTTTTAGTCATTTTATTCACCTATATACCTAATTTTTGACATAGAGATAGTCAGTTTGACCATTCGGGGTGATATATGGTAATTTTTCAATTTCACTATGTTTCAACACCTTAAAAAAGTTCGCTAAAGTTGGACTGTCGTTCAATTTTTGATTTTCTTTTTGTTTATTAGTTTAGTTAGTTTATTCTTTATCTGATGGACCCAATTTTTGTCAAGGTCTTCCCCAATGGACTTTGACCCTTAAGGTTTATCTGAGGTCTTTCGTCAATATCCCCCTGTTCCGACCCTAAAAAAGTCGTCTAAATTTGAACTTGCAGTAAATGTTCAATGTTATTCGTGACGTTTATCCAAAGTCATTTGCCATTTAAAACCTCTTTCAACCCATAAATCAAACAAATGAATAAATCAAATTATGTTTTATTGATATAATAATAGGCAATGTTATTTAAACGCAAACACTTTTGCCTGGCCCCCTGGCATAACCAATCTTCTTTATCACTTAAGTAATAACCTCTCCACAATCAAAACCACCTCCACTACCACTTACCGGCCCTTGAACACTAAAACACATTGTGACGAGAATGTGTCAAGCAACTTGTAACTTTTTAATATCCAAATCCCGCCCCCACCTCAGGAACCTTTACCCTTCAGGTTTATCACATGTCATATTTCATTACCCAGTCTTAACACCTAAAAAGTTCTCTGAAATTTATTCCTTAACTGAGAGACCCAACTTTTGTCAAGAGATAAGTCAGTGTTGCCGACCACGTTTACCCAGTCATATTCCATATCTAACCCCTTTCAATCCCTAAATACAATCAAAAAAACGAAGTGAATTAAGCATTTTCAAAACTTAGGCATTGTTACTTCCGAACAAATACTTTTGCCTAACCCATGACCCCATTTATCCCCTTTTTACTATTAAATCATTAACCTCCCAATAGCCAAAACCACGCCCGCCACCAACTACCTAATGCTTTACACCACCAAAGATACCATGAGCTGGGAATCTGAACGTAAACAGTGAAATTAATTATGTATTGTGTCTTTTCAATATCAAAAACCCTGACCCTTTAGCATAATCATTCGTCAATTTTACCCCATTTCAACCCCTCAGAAGTCCTGATAAGTTAAACTTTCATTGCACTTGACTCATGTTTTTCATATATATTTTTTATAGTTTAGAGATCCACTTTTGTCGTTTTCCTCACCTGGCCACACCAACAAAATTAATCCCCCCCCCCTACCAATCAACAACCCCCTCATCCCCACCACCAACTATCCCCTTCAACACTACCACAGATATGTTGTACAGCGGCATTGTAAACAATTTAATTACATTTGTCCTGTGAATTTTCAACCACACCGTGGTTTAACCTCATTTTTATATAATTATTTCTCACCACTCAACCAACAACACCCCGAACACCAACTATCTCCTTGAACACCACCAAAGATACCTTGTTTCTAGGGTTTGTAAACAGTTTGATAAAAATCTGTACGTTGACTTCAATATGCAAACCCTCCCTCTCCCGAGAGCCTCCCAAAGGGGGCCTGGGGGCGGAGCCCCCAGCGAGCCGTAAGGCGAGTCACAACATATATTGTAGTCATGTCGCGTCGCGTCGCTGCGAATTACGCAAGGTCAAAGAACCAACTGACTAGTGTTCGGCATCGAACATCGATGTTTTCAAAACATCGATGTTCGGAGGTCGATGTTCGATGTTTTTACCATCGATGTTAGAAAATCGATGTTTTTCTACCATCGATGTTTTGGTATCGATGTGTTTAAAATGGAATTTTAGGATAATTTGGTCTTTTTTCGACCTCTGCATATGAAAATTAAATAGAACTAAAGTTAAATTTCCATTTTGATTTCAGATACGGTCATATAATTTTTTGAAAATTAATAACGGTATATCGAGATAAGAAACTTCGATTTGATTTAGTTGAAAACATCGACGTTTTTTCAATCAAAAACATCGATGTTTTTGAACCGATGATTTTGCAACATCGATGGTACAAGTTCGATGTCAATATCGATGGTAACATCGATGGTGAACTATCGATGTCCGAACACTACAACTGACCGAGTTATAAACGCGTTACCTATGCGTCTAAGTGAGATCAGATGCGTTAGTTCCGGTGTTGGCCGTTAGAGGGAATATAGGTAGTGGGTGAATCTAGTATTTTTATTGGCTACTTCAGTTCCAACGAGAAATAATGTAGGCCTGTACAGCCTATATAGGTTCACTCATTTTGAGAAATATAAATAATTGTTCAAAATAACGTTTTTCTGGTATATAGGACTAAAAACATTCAGGATAAGATGAACAACATTATAATTTTTCTGTAAGATGTAATATTATAGGCGGCGAATTTTAATCTAATACCAATTCAGCTGTGAATGGCACGTTTTCAGTTGCGTCCTCAGACTGATTTATCTTCTGTCTTTCATAACAGGGTATTTGCAAATCGGGGACCATCAGTGAATAAGGAACAGAAAATGCGAAATTTTGCTTTGACTCTGTTACAGTAACAGTCCACTTTCAGTTACGCATTCGCCGCTACCACTAATATTCCAAAATACTGTATTGTATTTTTAAGCCTCTTATTGTCACCGATCCTGCCGTGTTCGTTTGGCGCGCAATACCTCAAAGATAACATTTTTTGGCAGTTTTTCAACTACTAAATAAAAATAATAACAATATTAACTTTATTTACATATTTTTACAAAGATTTTTTTATTTCTTATTGCGGTAAAAGAATTACTTCCTAGTTAAAAGTCGTAGCCGAACTTTAATTTTTTTGAGTATAGTTAATTTTGTTTACATACTGTAGGGCCAAGGGGGGGATATATCCCCCTTATCCCCCCCTACCTACGCCACTGTGAATGGGTATTGAGTTGAATGGTAAACTGGTTGGCTTAGTGAGCATTTTACAGTAATGCTGTACTAGGAGTACGCTCCTATGTCGCGTATGAATCGAACGAAGCACGGTAAAATGAAATGAAGGTTATTAAGTAAAAAATAAATATTTAAACATATAATTAACCACTCATTTATAGATTAAAACAATCTTCGGGGTATAAATGTGATGTAGTTCAAATTTCACGACTTTGCATCAAATAATAAAAGAGGAGTTAGTTCACAAAGAGTGATTTTCAAGTCGAGTATAACTCGCTTTGTTCGAAATATCAAAATAAATAGTAAAGTCTCTAAATATACATATACATACCATAACTTCGTCATCTAATTGTTATGTGGACCAGAAAGGTTTCAAGTTTATGAAATTCCAAGTGATAGAAGAAAAGCCAATTGAAACACAACCATATTTTTTTACAGATAAAATACTGTATTAGAATGTCATAATAGATTATACATGGTCTTTTTTTTAAATGGGTTGAGGGTTTTTTCTGTTAGGACATTCTTCCAAAGCAACCATTGATTAATAAATTAAAACAGTCGTTCCATTTATGATTATAAATTTTGTTTTGTTACAGGAACTATTTAAATTTCATAATTGAGGAGCTGAAAGATCCTATCAAGTAAGTATGTAGATTATTGATGGTTTCTATTTTAATTTAACTAGCTGATGGTGTACCACTCCGCTGGGAAAAAGTAAACAGTAATCGTAAATAAAAACATATGCTTCGGCTGTTTTGCCCTTCTCTTTATATTTTCGCCCTTACAAAAATGTAATAAAAAAATAATCGTTTTTTTGGGATTTTCTCATTGAGACCTTGCGTCCAAGTATAGGGTTCATGGGTGTCAGACTTTTGGTTTTCTCAGAAATTATGGGTAGTTTTGGGCCTTATATGTTGATGTGGTGAGAGTGAGTGATTTTTTCAGAATTATTCTTCAAGTGTTTAGGGGAGCGGCCTGGCATAGTGGTTAGAGTGCGGGACTTCGATCTCGGAGGCCCAGGTTCAAATCCTGCCAATCACCAATGGCATTTTCGCTATGTGATAATGCCGGGACCCACTGGGCCTAGCCTGAAGTAGTGTGCAAAACAGTTCCGGGCAAGGCCTAGCGCCTTGGGATGTGAAGAGAGGACAAAAAAAATTCTCCAGGTGTTTATTATTAAGTACCTACCTATTTAATTGCCAAGAATTACTAAAAATAAAAGTCATTGTGAACTGCTGTTCAATTTTTGTACATGAAAAAGCCATAAGTAAACAACCAAATAAGCAAGTTATCTCTGTTTCCATAACCGTTACTTCAACTCTTAATTTTCATTCGGGATAATCGCGTGACTTTCAATGCAGAAAAAGTGATTAAGTGAGTAAGTGACATTTTTTATTTACGTCACATATAATGTTAGATAGCTTTCAAGATTCCCTCTGGCACTGACCCCCTTTGTACCTATGGTGCCTTTTCTGTTATTTTGTGTTTGGTGTTGATCTCGGTAGTTTTATAACGATGTATTTTGCTGTCTCGCCAGGAACTTGCCCCGAGCCATTGCCATTTCCTGTACGCTGGTCACTGTGGTGTACGTGGCCACCAACGTAGCGTTCTACACCACCCTCAGTCCTGAGGAGGTGCTCGGCTCTGAAGCTGTCGCTGTCGTGAGTATTTTTTTGTTTGTATTGTTTCTTTATAAGTATTTCATACTTACTTACAGGAAATATAACTGAGGATCTTTCCCATCTTAGCATGATTCTTTGACTTAAAGTGGCGAGCTCCGGTGTTAGAGCATGCAAGCTGAGAAAAGCTCTGAGGCCTGACCACGTGACTGAAAAAGAACTGAATAACAGTGTTGAAAGGAAAGAGTCTGCCTTGTTATTAGATATTATTTGTGGCTTTCTGTGGTGTACATTACCCTTTGATCCCAACAGCAAAATAAATCAACATGGGGGCTTTAAGTTTAAGTTTGTGACACATCAGTAATAGAATTAAGAGATATATAATCCTCCTAATATTTTATAACTAACATTTTGAGTTTTAGCTGTTTTGTTAATTTGCTTGTCTTGTTTTGGTTCTATCATGCCTAAACTTCCGAAATAATTTAACAGATATTTGATAAGGAGATCTCTGATTAAATGGAGTAATTATAGCCATCTCAAGTAATTAAGCCACCGCCTTCACTGGCAACGTCACTTTGCAAGGGTTGTTTAAACAGAAAAACCTATCCTCAGAGTTGACTGATTTAAATAAAAAAAACAGGTATGTTAAGAGTAGATTATTCAAACCCTTAGGTGCATTTGCGACTTACTTTGTGCCACTACCTTGACACCAGAGATGGTGGAACACACAAAGGGATGGTCACAGAGTTAGGTGGATGAGTGTGTGGGCTGCTGGCCAAATTGGTGTTAATGATTTGTCTGTTTAGTTAATTGATCAAATTTTACGGTTAATGGTAGTGCCAGGGATTACCTGGCACCACCTGATGTTTGGTGAATTTTTTGGCAGGGAAGGAAAAATGTTGTGCCTGGGAACAACCAATGATGTTAGGTGGATTTTTTGTCAGGGGAGGAAAAATTTGTTTCAACCTTCCAGTAAAAAGTGAACAATATCAGGAAAGTGACACACAATTTCTCCCTTTAAGCCAAGTTAAAACAAGGAAACCTTCAGTAAAATAAAGCAAACTTACAACTATCTCAAATATTCATACCTACCAAGTTTTATCAAAACTGATTTGTGAAGAATTGATATTGAAGGAAGATATTGATTTTTAGCAAATTTCCCTATAAGGAAGAAGCTAACACCATAGGTTTATAAGATCTAAGCCGAGATAATTATAACTTGACTTATTTTGTTGTGGCCCCCAGAAGCCAAAATCACCATTTGTTCAATTTGCTCAAGTTTAAATATAGATTTTGCCATGATCCCTATGGTAATAGCTTCTTCCCTATGGGGAAAATTCGCCAAAAATTACTGATCAGGTATTTAAAATACTGACTCAAAAAAACAGTGATTTTGGGAAATGAACTGAAGGGGTGAATGGTTCATGCTAAACAAACCCTGGCCAAAGCCACCAATCAATTTCTAACCTTTTAATGTTTTGCTTTCAGTCATTCGCTAACAGAGTGTTTGGATTCATGGCATGGACAATACCTGTGTTTGTGGCTATGTCAACGTTTGGTGCTGTTAATGGAGTCCTTCTCACTTCTTCCAGGTTTGTGAACCATTTCTCAGGTTTTGATGGACATATATTTCTGTTCCATTTTAAGATATAATCTTAAAAAAAATTGTTTGTAATAAGGTTTATAACATTTTGAGTTCTACAAGGTCTTATGGTTTGCATTTAGGTGTATTTTTACTAAACTTAACTACTCATATTATATACAATAAAAATAAAAAATAGCAACCTAAGAAATAGTGCATATAATTTTACAATTAATTATTTATTACCTTCTAAATTGTTTTACACTGTTCTATAGGCTTTCATGAAATTGAATAAATAAACTTGACTTATATAAGCTGATTTGTGATTTTTATTAGGGTATTATTAATATTATTATTATTATTTGTGATTACCTACTAGGGTATCGATGGCCATGGGAGTAAGTAAGTAAGTAAGTATATAAGCTGAGGTTTCTGTTGTTTTTTAAGGCAAGTTTAAATCTGCCATAAGGATCACATTGTACAAACAAATAATCAAGGACATTTTTAACAACAAAAAATTAAACCTTGTTTATACAGTATTCCAAAATTTAAGTTTGATAACTCCGATCAAAAAGTTTAAAAACTAGTTTAACTTAACTGAAAAATACATTAAGACAGACCATTTCTTAAAAAGAATCTAAAATTTTCATAATTATGTTTACTTGTTTTTGGATATATAATCCAGTTCTGCATAAGGTGTGCTTTTTTACACACGCAGTATATATGTACAATAATCTGTAATACATTTAAGAGTACAAATTCTTTGGAAAGCACTGACTTCGGTGGCAAAGATTCTTCATTACATAATAAATCATGTGCTATATTTAGCTTTTTGAAACCAGGTCAAGCACAAATCCTTGTTACAGATTATTCTATGCTGGAGCCTGCGAGGGGCAGATGCCAGAAATCCTCACTATGATTCAAATATCTCGCCTCACTCCCACCCCCGCTGTTCTTGTTATGGTTTGTACTTATAGCATGTTGGTTAAATGTTAGATATATAATATAGGCATCAAAAAATTGTGACCTTTAAAACTTAAGTAGCGGAGTACATAACCATTTTACTACATTAGAAAAAAAGCTAACAAGTAAAACAAGGTCGTTTCAACTAGTAATAAAATCATAAAAAAAGTTAAGATGTATTGGGATTAGCTTTATAGTAAACTAACTGAACCCGACTGATCTTTGTGATGCCTTCGACTACCAACCAAAGATATTACATTTGTTGAGGTAAACAAAAAGCTTTTATATAAACAAAATCTTTGTATAAGCATAATATGGTAACTTTAACCTCTTCAGGGACGTTTTTAATCAATGTTTCAAAAACTGATAGTAATTTTGTTTTTACTTAGGTTTTTTTTTGTACAAATCCCTAAAGTGGAAACAATGGAGCAGTAGCTCAAATTGCAATGCAGGCGGATTTTTCACATACTCCAGTAAACTACACACCCCCAACCTCACAGAACTGCACAGGTCTGTTCAACCTGAGTTCCTAAAAAACTCAATTGGCTAGAAGAAAAGTTTAACCCTTTTAGAGCCGGAGCAAAAAATTAATGTAGGTACATGAAATGCCGGACCTTTTTTTATTGTTACCTGCAAGAAGTGCCAGGCCTTTTTTTAGCAAAAATGTAAGGGTTTGGGAAAAAAATCACTAAAAATTTATTTATTAACATTTTTTAACAAATCTTTTTTTATGTGTTTCTAATACTTCTATTATTTATAGATGACAAGAAGAAGGACAAATTTCAAGTTTCTGGTACAAATAAATGTTAATAAATTCAAAACATGTCTTGCAACAAACTCATTTTTTACTTTTACACTAAAAAACATATTTACGTTTCACTCTGATGTAATTTTTATTAGTTTTGTGTAAAACTACGTAAAAAAACAAGTAAAAACCATGTATAAAACATCAATTCACTGTAATAGGTTATGAATTTACAAAATAAAACGATAACCTTGCAACAATGCAGAGTTGAACGTCACTAAGCAACCTACTTAACAGGGCCGGCCCCAGGGATGGGCGGACCGGGCGGCAGATTTTTAGGGGCGGCAAATTTTTAAAATATGAATAAAATAATAAATTCATTATATGAATGTGAATAGTAACATTTTCTGTATCACATTTTATCCAAATAACAAGCCTAAGAATATATACGGCAATGCGAGCATCAATTTACAATTATAATTCAAGTCCAAATATAATAACAAACCACTCGGCTTGTATTGAACAACCGTCGCGCCGCGCTGCGCAGAACAGTGTCAGCACTGCGCAACGGTTGGGAGTGACCTTGACGGAATCCTCCCTCCTCCCCAGACATTGTGTCTAAAGATTTATTCAGAGAAAACTAAAGTTTTTTGCTTTAAAGTTTTTTTTCAAATAAAACACTTATATTACGTCTGAACAACACTTTAATTTTCACAAAACATTTATAAATTAATTACAAAGGTAATATATTTCGTCCCTCTATGTTGCCATCCTCAGACCGACGTGCCTGACCGATGTCGGTCTGAGGATGGCAACATAGAGGGCCGAAATATATTACCTTTGTAGTTAATTTATAAATGTTTTGTTAAAATTTAAATGTTTTGTTAATTTTTTTGTTATTTAGGCGTAATATAAGTGTTTTATTTAAAATAGTGATGAGCAACACGTATGTACAATGATTATCAAGAAATTAATTAAAGTTTTTTCTGCTCTCTTTTTCCTATACTGGATATCAGAGAGTCGTTTTCTCCCGTCCATAATTCAATTTAGCCTTAGGACAAAACAGATATGTTCAAAATATCAGTAACACACAGATTCTCAGTCAGCCAAAACCAAGGTCGTTTTAGGGGTGTGCGATGCAGCAAATTTTTTTTCGATTCGATGCGTCGATGCGATTCATAACATTTCGATTCGAATTGATGCGATTCGATTCGATGCAGTGCGGCGTTATTTGCTATTAAGAGTTATTTACAGCTTCCATTTCTGAAATGGTTCAACCTTAAAGAGGGTTGAAGTAGAAAAATTGCACACAAAGTTTGAATGAGTCATCTGAACCAAAGCATCTGTAATAGGCCTAGGTACTGAACCATTCATTATAGATAGGCCTAGGAATTTGGAAGAATAAGTAATTATATCTTAATTCCTTTACATCCTTTCACAATCTCAAGAAATAGTTATTATTACTAGGCCTAAAGTTTTTCTTAAAAAAATACAAGCAGTCCATGTAAAAATTAATCAATTCAAAGTTTGTTAAGTTATCTAATAATTATAACAATTAGCCTAAGTAACTCTTCTCGGATACAATTATTAAAGCAGGCCTTATCCCTACCGGTGTCGGTATAGTCATTCGTAACTATCTGTTTCAACAAACAAAGCTTTGGCTACTTGAGCCCGCATCGTCTACGATCTCTTCGTTGCAGTCTTCAGACATCTTTATTTATTTTTCATTCGATTACTCAAAAAAAAACATTCAATTGCATTCGCGCGACAGTCAAAAGAAACAAAATACTAATTAATTACTGGGCAGTGGTGAGCTTTACGACGACGGCAGACAGCTCGACAGCTGAGTATCACAAAACAGTGTTACCACTTATATACCGTGTTTACCCGCAAAAATACCCGTCTCTATTGGAATAAACTATTGAAAGTATTACGAAATACCCACACGGGCTTGGAAATACCCGAGAGTCGGGAAATTTCTCTAACAGCAATATATTTAGTTTTGATTCATTGTGCGGTCAGCCTGTATCACCATCACGATCGCGGTCACACTGCAAGCTGCCGCCGACTGTCGTAGTGCTCGTTTTATTCTCGTCATTGAAATTCGCGAATGGAATTATACAGAAATACAAACATTTTAAAATCATTAAGCCGGCCCCACACATGCGTTATTCGGCATGCACCGAATGTTCGACGTTCGGCGAACTATTTGTCTCGCTATAGGACCGACAATGAACAAGCACTAATGTTTGCTACTTGCCAAATACATAAACACCCATCCACACTACTCGTGATTTGGCGAATCGCTGCTCGCTGCATGCCGAATGACGCATGTGTGGAGCCGGCTTTATAAAATAGAGAAACATCTATTGCAATAATTTTCAAACTTGGCGAAAAAATAACCATGCACTACTTTGTCACGCAGCCTTTATTATGCGTTCTTTGTTGTTAAGCGTCTAGAGTCTGAAAGTACTACTACGCACTAAGCTTTTCATAACTTCATTACGATTCAATAAACTGCTTTGAACATTAATATTACGCATTTACATAGTTTAAAAGTTTATTTAATTGCTTTCAACACATATTTTAAACTAATGGCGTCTAGTGAATCGAAGAATACCGATGCATCGCGGCAAAATCGATGCATCGGCATTTCGATGCAAGCCGAATCGAATCGCGATTCGATGCATCGAATCGAATCGAATCGTAATTTCGATGCATTTTCGATGCATCGCACACCCCTAGTCGTTATATATTCTTATTACTGGAAGTAAAACTCAATAGAATTTTCGTGCAAGTGGCACTAAATTTGCTAAGGTTGGTAAGCAAGTTGTGATGTTATTATAACTAATCATTATTTTTGTAAATAAACTAATCTGTGAAATGAGTAAAACTATTGATTTAGCTGATCATAGATATGCATTTTTCAAGATTTGCATTAGGCCTAATTCTGTTTAATTGTGTCTTTGAAATATCGAAAAATGAGATAATTTCATCACATATTTTGTGTTACCGTTCCCTAATTTACATTTGTCAAAGCCTTTAAAAAATTTAAACCTAAAACGAAAGTTATTTGAATTTATACCACGAAATAAATATGAACTATAGCTTACTCGGGGCGTCATAAAACTGCTTGTTTCTAAATTACTTGACCAGCAGATCACTTATCTCTTCTTATGGAAAGGGATATTAAGTGATTTCGAGGCTCATGATTTTATTACGCCTATCGCCTAGTAAACCTATAGTAGATTTTATTGCTTCAAACAACAAGTAAAAATTGCCTATAAACAATTAATTTTTAGATTTGTCTAAAATGGCTCTTATAACATCTCGGCATACAGTAGTCAGGTGTGGGCCTATATTCAAAAAGCCAGGGTTGTGTAAGTTTAGTTGTGCTATCAGAATGGTACTTAGTTTTTTTCTTAAAACTGTGAACTTTTTCAAGCAGGGGAATATTACAAATGAACGCGTTTTTAATATCATATTAAATTAAATAGTTAAGCATATATACATCTAACATAAGTATTCCATGAGGGTTTTCTCTATTACGTCCCTTTTCTTCCGACCTACTCAACTGATTTTCACGATTGAGGTGTCATTTTAAAGCTTATGATCTAGCGGACGGCGGACGGGCAATTTAAAAAGGATATTTCGTTTGGTGCCCCCTAGCTTTTATTTATTTCTATATAAAGGGCGCTTTAAAATGTTGACCAACTTTCATTTTAAGAGTTTTAAATGTCAATTGTAACTTAGCAGCTGATTACCTTCGGGTAAATTTTTAAGTCAGATTATAAAATAAATCTCTGCAACTGCAAACATAAATCAGCTTATGAAATGAAGCTAGTTTAAAAATTTGCAATTTACACTAGTACATAATTATTTAAGAGTTTAGGGAGACTCTGTAGTTCGGCGATCGCTCAAGGATGCAGGGGTGGAGCCCGGGAGTAAACAATTAGACGGGATATATGAGGAGGGGCGGCGGTCGCCGATCTTGCCCAGGGCGGCAAAGTCGCTAGGGCCATGCCTGCTACTTAAAACAGTATTTGTATTCCATATTTACACTAGAAACATCATGTAACATTTCAAAAGATCCACAATATGAAAATATAAACTAGGATCTTTTTCGTTAATTCACCATCACTATTTTTTTTTTGTTTTCCGTTAGTTCTCCACCACTCAGAATCTAAAATACAGTAAAGAAAGTTGTTCAGAGTACTTCGGAATATTGAATTCGGGGTTTCCTTTACCTGCAGTATTCGTGAAAGCCTTATCTTATCGCACAGCGATAAACGGACCGCGCGCTCAGCGGCCAGTCTAGACAGTGATTAGCGAGCGGCAACAATGAATTTTTTAAGTGTCGCAAGTGAATGCAACAGTGAGGAGAGTTCTGTGTGTTTTTTACGTTCATTGGCACCGGCGTTTGTAGTATTGGTTATCAGTCGATGATAAGACCTAACATAACCTAACCTAACCAACTCATCAAATACATTAAGTAGTTCTTGTGTTAGTGTGTCAGGAATAATGTTAAAAAGTTGTTATAATACTCTTTTTCGAACAATCAAACGTTTAAATGGTGAGTAAATATATTATTTCGCAGTATTAGTTCCATCCCGATTAATTCTCAGTCTATGGATATTAGTTTGTAAATGCGAGGTATAACAGAAAAAAACCCTTTTCTTGTTGTTTTTAAATAGGAAATACTGTAAAATGTTGTAAACTAAACCTACTTTAATTTAAAATAGAATTGGTGGTGAATTAACGGAATCATGAGCAATAAAATAGTGGTGGTGAATTAACGGAAAAGATCCCAAAAGAATATATTTTATATGTATAAAAATGTAAAAGCAGTCACCCTGAGCAATCCCGATATTTAATGCATTTGGACCCATCGTCGCTCTGAGCGATCCTCGGTACTAGCGGTACCTAGTATGCGTGTCGCTCTGAGTGATCCTCGGCACTAAAAGGGTTAAGCATAAAATATAAAAGTCATTTCATTAGCTACAATTTTCACACAGTCAATACTTACCTAACCAAAAAATAAAAATTGTAATAGCTGACTTACTTTTTCAAGTCACAATAATGACAATACTCAACTTTTTTGTTGTAAAAATATGTTCATGAATTTGTTGAAATTTATTCATTATCTGAAACATACTCACGCTGTTAGATTCGTCAACATGTGGGGATTTTAAATTATAACGTTCGACCCAAATTCTCATTTCTAGTCATGAAAAACAGTGACGAAAATCTGCTCATATCAGTTAAACAAGTAGCGGAAGTCACTAGCTGTACTGTCCCCACGTTTGGGCACTGTCGCCTTTCAACTGAGATGAAAGGACTGGCACAGCCCTTCTATTCTGAAGTTTGAAGGGTGTGTTACTGAGATGGTAACTGAAGGCAGTAATAATATTTATTTCATGTTTGTATGTGCAGGCACTGCTTTCAATGATGTACCTGACTGTATCGGATATTTTCGCCCTAATCAACTATGTGGGATTTGCTACCTGGGTAAGAATACAAATATGATACCATTTAATTTAAAAGTAGTGTTTTATCAGAAACACCAAAAAAAAACTTAACAAACCACGTACAAGTTTGTGTTATATTGACTTTTTGGCTATTATAGTAGATATGTTTAATGTTTTAAAGGTAAAGCTTTAACGTCCTCTTGGTTATGGCTTAGTTAAATTCTTAAAAATAAAGAAAATTGGGCTTTACAGTGGTATATTTATAATACAGAATAACACATTTATTTAGGATCTATCTAAGGAATTTTATGGATTATCAAACAATTGTTTTAAGAATTTAATGTGGGACTAGTGGCTTGAAGGGGCTAAAAGCCCCTAATGAGGGAAAATTCAAACAATCCTTAATTTTTTATAGTACAAAATACCTTCACAGTAAACTGATTTTACCTAATTTTATTGATATTTAGCCTACCATATTGTTTTCAATCAAGTAGCATCACATGTTTCATGTTTTATGTAAACAAAGCAGACGGTTTTAGATCCCAATGTTTTTTAAATGGCAGATATTTTGTTATTTCTCGATTTCTGGTGAATTTCAAGCAATTTCATTATTTTTCCCGCCATCACGGAACAGAGACCTTTAATTTGAGCCCTCTCCCTTATTTCTACGACGTGCCAGATGACCACAATTTTGAAGCAAAGAATCGCCTTACGAAATTAAATATATGATAACAGTGAAAATGGTATAAACATTTCCAACAACATTAAATATTTCAAAAATGTAGTTTCTGTATGAAGATTAAGTTAATTAATCCATTAAATGCTAAAAAGAATAATGGATACAAAACAATATAAAATTATCCATGATATAATGTGATCCTACCAACTTTATGTGAAAGTTTGTGAGTTTGTTTGTCATCATCGATGTAAATACTGTATGGGTATTTTTATTTTTTTATTTTTTTTATTTTTTTTATTTTTTTTAAAGAGGGTGGCGGCCTCTTTTTGCCTTGCATTTGCCCCCCCACATGGGCCTCAGGCATGTGCGTGGAAGTTACCAAGCCAACCCAAGGAGTAAGCCGGTATAGTACAAGGATGAACAGTACTGCTAAAAGTATGCGGCGTCATCGGGACTCGATCCTGCGACGCTGCCGCCACAGAACTGGGGCCGAGTGCGCTACCAACTGCGCCACCGACTCACTAAAGTGGGTAGTGAGGGACATGATGAAGCTTGGGTGTTTACAAACAAAACAAGATGAATTTAGATGTGTTGAGGAGGGGAAAGAAATAATATTAGATGATCAATTGATTCAACTACAAATTTCTTGTGTCAAGCATGTGTTACTGGCTAAACCAAAAACATTTCACCTGTTTATTGATTGTTATTCAAAGAGCATAACATTGCTTCCAATGTTAACTCAAACTTTGTTTTGGTTTAGTATTTTTTAGCTACCTGACTTACACTAGATATAATGGTATTTTAATATCAGAGAATAAAGGCTGAAAATACAGTCACTGTAATATTGGTGACAACATCAGATTGCTCCATCGGCCAATGCCCGACGCGACAGGCGACGACGGCTTAAATGAAGCAAATTACAACACAAACAAAAACAAGGGAAGTTAGCTGGCATGAATCCAGAGGGGGGCTCAAGCCCACCAAACAAAAAAAATGCAATAAACTTGGAAAAAAATTTATTTAATTTGGGCCAGAAAATTTCTCCACTTCAGGTTGGCAATGGCAAATAACAAAAATATAAAATGGTCCTCAACAAAATCAGAGGGCCGGGAAAATATTGTTGCATGTTACATTATTTAACTTCCAGTGAGACCCAGGATCATGGCAAATAACAAAAATATAAAATGGCCCTCAACAAAATCAGAGGGCCGCGAAAATATTGTTGTGTGTTACATTATTTAACTTCCAGTGAGACCCAGGATCAGTGTTTGGGGGGCCCACTGCCTTATTATGGCCAAGGAATAGGAATTTTTCAAGAGTAAAAAGAGGGGTACTTGCTATGGTCGTAATTTCAGTTGGAGGGGCAAGATTTTCTAGGCCCATATGTTACAGCTCAACTAATTTGAATACCCTTCACTTTAGAATTTGTTAGGCAAATTAGTCAAGTTTTTACGACCGCAAAAAATGACTGCGAGACTCTCAACGATGATAAGACTGAAAGATTTTATTGCCTACATATTACTGAGAATTCAAGCAACATCAGTAGGTTTGACATATTGATCAAAACAACCGACATTCGACAACTGAGAAACGACCATGAGATTAGTGTGCTGTAATTCAACCGAGGTTTGCTGGCCACAATACAACAGAAATTTGTTTGATGTCTACTAATTTCTGTTAAAGTCTGTGCAAGATAAAGATCAGAAAACGTAATCACCAAATGTAATCCTATATGGCTGATTTGTGATACGATGAATGTTTTCCCACTCACCATAGAATCAAGATATGGTTTTGCGAAAAAACAGAGAGATTTAGCACCGTAATATTATCGGAAGTTTTGACGGCCACATAAGACCAAGACCAAGAGATTTTTCTCCACCGCAATCAAACCGAGATATTTGTTTTCAATGTTTTTTACATACTATATGACCAAGGGACTTTCGGCCGTAACGAAACCAAAACATTTGACAGCCACGACATGATGAGGAGACTGTGATCGAAGTCACCGTGGCAGATCATGCAGACATTGACTAACAATAATAAAATAGAATTGACGGCAGCGAAATTATTGAATCTCAAAGAAACTATCGAGAAATATACCAATAACTACACAACCAAGAAATTTTCTGGCCCGAATTAAAAAAATTGTGTTTTCTGAGTTTATTGCAAATCGTTTTATGTTTGGCAGGCTTGAGCCCCCCCTCTAGATTCGTGCCAGCTAAATTCCTTTATTTGTGTTGTAATTTACTTCATTTAAATAGTTTTTTGGTGATTAAACAGATAGAATCATGTTTAAAAGTACTTAGCAAATATCATATTTAATTTTCTAGATCTTACTTTATACCAGCAGTGTCTATATGGTAGAAAATAATAATATAATTAACAGTCTTAGGTTTTTTTGCAGCGCTTTGGGCTGCACAGGGTTATTCTGGTAAATTTACTAAGATACATTGCAATGAAAATCTTTTATTTTCACTTTGTGTTTTAGTTAAGCATCGGAGTATCAGTACTTTGTCTTCCCGTGCTGCGATGGACTCAGCCTGACCTGCCTCGACCAATCAAAGTGAACCTCTTCTGGCCCATCCTGTACATTGTGTGCAGCCTGTTTGTGACCATCGTGCCTATGATTGCCAGCCCTCTTGAAACTGGTAAGACATTACAATGCAAATTTAAAGGTAACGGTGATTCTTAAGGGTTAAGGTTATACAGAAGAGTCCCCCATATCTGGCCTTGATTTTACTGGTCCTCAGTTTATCTGGCCGCTTCTTAGATTTGAATGACGATATACAGGGGTGCCGATCCCCCCCAAGAGCTATGACGCCAATCCCCCCCAAAAATTTCCAGAAGTTATCAAATATCCCCCCTCCGCACGAACATATATGTACATCTTATTTTAGCACAAAGCATTAAAAATAATCTGTATTTATCTAAGTTGTATTACCTGAAATTATAAACATATATTCAACTTAAAATCAACAATGATAATCACTGTCCATGAAAATGATTGTTTCATGAAACTACGATATTATTAGTCGTCATTAATTTCCGGAATGGCATTTTGGGGAAGACGAAAAGGAGCCTTTTACAATTCTATATCCTTGGTAATTTTCTTTCAGTAAACAACACAGTGTTATCAACGATTATCGATGTTTATACGTTAAAAAAAGGTTTCAACCAAGGATTAAAGGCGACTATATAATTTTAGTTATTGTTGTTATTTAGTTACCTACCATTTGACGTAATCATCGTTATAGCCTCAAAGTTTACTTCGATGGGCGTCTGTGTCTGTATAAGGGGTTTTCTTTTCCATGATTACTAGAGAACGGCTGGACGGTTTTTAACGTTTGAGGCGTCAAATTAAAGGCATTTCGACGAAGTTTCAAATACGTCTCAGAATTTTAAGAAAGTGCATAAAGGGATGAATTTGTGGAACAGCGGCGCTATCTGACGACATTGGATCAAACTCGACTCATTTTGTTCTTAACAACACATATTATGGACAAGGTTTGAAATTTACGGAAGCACTTATTGCAACCGAGTAATATATTTAGTATAAATGAGTTTGTGAAAGAATTAGTTAATTAATCCTATAAGTATTCTTTATTTTGCTCACATCTCAAGTGACGTTCCTTTTAAATGTGTTTTTGTTCACAATCACACCATAAATACCGTTTATAGTTATAGGAAACTGAAAATTCCCTACTTTTCCTATATATGAAGAACACAAAAAATTTTCTATTTCCCCCTCATTAGTTAATTTTCTATTACGGAGTGTCTGGAAATTTAGTGTACAGTTAAATTAAGAACTATTTCATTACTCTTTTTCTAGGTGGGATTACGTAATTTTGTTATAAAAAACTTTATAACTGTAAATGTGTTGGTATAGTGCATTTTTTCATTGAAGCTTTTGAAGTGTGGCAATTTTTATATCCTCATCCTGAATGTATACTGTAGAGTATTTTTAGACGCCTCTTACACCCCTAGAAATAATATCATTTAAAACTTCAACGCGATATTGGGGGGGGAATTAAATAATTTTGCTATTATTTTTGTATCCGATAGAAGTTTTTCCCGTGAATATCTCCCTCCCAAAAATGAGATGGTAGGCTACTTTTCAACACCCATTCCTCCAAGAAATAACTCTTGAAACGTCATAACTATATTGAGGTGGGGATAGTAAATTTCGCTAATTTTGCTGTTACTAGTTTTACATTTTCTCCCTAAAAAAGTAAATTTACATTTCAATTCACCCTTCCCCCCGAAAGTAATTTTTCAACTTCAAACCTATAAATGGGGGGGGGAATAACTACTTTTGCATTTAGACGGACACCATTTTTCAATTCCCCCCTATAAATAGTTTGACTAAATCATCGATGTTGCTGGGAAAAAGATATGTGAAAGAACTTTTTTTGTGTTTTATGGGAAAATATTAGTTCATAAGGGGTCGTTAGTCATTCCATTGTTGCCGTATAAACCCCTCTTATCAATTATTTGTAGCCTAGAACTATATTTTATTGTTTTGGGAACGAAGTCAAGTGGTAATGCGGCTATGTATCTAGCCCGCTTAGTTGTGTCCGCAGCCTCGGCCTCGGACGGGAGAGACGTTCACGTTGACACTGCACGATCGCGCCGTGCAGCCGGCGCGTCCTTATTAATTCCTACTTCGTACATTGAAAATAAGAATTTTAATGTTTATAAAAATTTAAATAGTACAGTAATCAATTTTGTTTTAAATAATTTGACGATAAAATAAGTAGAATACTATAACTATGTTTTAACTGTACAAATTGAAAAAAAATCTTGAAAAAATCCCCCCCAAAAATTCTTATGACGCATTTGGCGTCATTGTCCCCCCCGTAGGCACCCCTGACGATATATGTTTCCCTTATACAAATTACAGACACAAAGCCTTTCTTATACTCTTTCCTCGTATCTCTTAATTTGTTTATGCTGTATATTGTCTCTTTCTATTTGTTTTAATATTACACTTTGCAAACTTCTCAGTTAAGCTAGTAACCTCTAAAAAGAACAGTTAATTGATTTTCAAACAGTCCAGTTATTAATTTTTTTTTGTTTTTTTCATCAAGTGTTGAAGCGTGGCCATCTCTACTAACAAGGCCATGGCACTTGAAAATCACAATGTCACACCTAAGGGTTCAAATAGCATTTCCTCTTATGAACCCATATGTGTTGTTTTACTTTAAATCTGTGGCGATTTAAACACAGGAGCACTAGAGCACGTGAACCCCCTATGAAAAATCATAAATAATATAATGCTTCTAAATTAATGCAAAATCAAATAGATCATCCCAAATAATTTGACGTGACATTAACATGAGGAACAGTGAAGGGCATGAGTCGCTCACGAGTAAACAAGCTAGCGCCTGAAGGGCCTGAGGGATGCATTAGTTTCACAAATAAGTTTGTTTTTTTAATAACCCAGAAGTGAGACCTTAACAAAACTTGGAACTTTATTTATGAGATATATATTATTGATTATATTTGAATTATTGCTTTTCATAACATGTTGATTTATCCAGCCAAATCGTTTTCTGGCCAAGGCTTTGTTGTGTGGTGGCTAGTTGTGAGGGGTTTGTGGTTAAAAAACCCCAAAGCTTAAAAAATATCAAACCCTGCAGCTTTTAAAACATTAAAACTAATACAAGTAGATGGATTTTATAAATTAGCTCGGCAAATTTTAATAACAATTAACTTCTCTTCCCAGTAATGTCCGGAGCAGTGTCCTGCCCTGTCAAATTCTGTAATGCTGGTGTGCATAGTGATGTCTCTGTCTGTTGTGTGTGTGTGAACGAACATATTTATTTCAAATCGGTAAATTTTTGCTAAATAAGCAATTCTTTATTTCGCTCTAAAGACACACATATCAAATAAAAGGCAAAATTTTACTGATATGTGTAGTCAGTCCTATTTAACATGTTTGTGGCGGCGCACTCTTTCGATCTCTTCGGTAGCCACCATCCTGGTGCTCTGCCTTGTCACTGACTTATATAGTTACTGAAACCACCACGCCTACTATAGCAGCAGCACTGTGTTTACAGAGTACAATGTACTATTGAGCAGTGCTGTGTAAAGTTTAAGATTTCCAGCTCAGATCCTGGATTAAAAATAAATCAAATGTAACACTTGCAACTTGGGAGCGACTGTACCAACCAGGATTGCATATAAGGGTTCTGTGTGGAAGCGATCACTCCCATACCGTCACGAACATGTTAAAGTATGACTAAGCTGCATCCTTTACCAGGTAAACTAGCATTCTTTCCCTTTTCTAAGCTCATCTTTGATCTTATAGTTGGTAAAGAGTAATCATTATTAAATGTAATATGAATCCTTCGATTTTGTTGGTTGCTCATTTACATAGTACTGTCAGTAACAAACAAAAATAACAATTTTGTTTCCAGGTATTGGCTGTTTAATGATTTTCTCGAGTGTGCCTGTCTACGGTGTTTTTATTGCATGGAAGAATAAACCATTGTTCTTCCAAAAGTTTGTTGGTAAGTTTAAAGTAATTTAAAATAAAAACCATTAGGACTCATAACAGTTTTTTATCATGCTGCACAAAAAGAGCCATTTTCAGATCTCAAAAAACACCTATAAAGTCACACTTTTCCATCCCATGACTGAAAAATGAGCTGTTAAATCTGTTTTTTTTGTTTTTTTTGCATGCTTTAGTAGAATTAATGGAACCATAAAGTGGGAGACGGGATGAAATTACTAATTAATTACACTTATTGTTTGCCAGTGATAGGCATGGCTCTCACATCAATAAATGAAAACCAAATATAGTTCGCAAGATATAATAAACTATGTATATCATTGACTGTATTTTGGGTTTTTATCACGTTCTCTTTCCCGATGAATGAGTCATTTGGTTTGTTGTTGTTTTATTCGGTTTCTTAAGGGTAGCTGATATGTTGGACATGGGTGGGTTTAGGTAATAATATTTGGAGGTGCCAGCTCACCTAATGTTTGAAGTATTTTATGTTCAAATTTAAACATCAAACTCCGTTTTAAAATAGTTTGTTTAACGTATTTAAATGGTACGTTTTGAGGCCTATTACAAATTGGTAGCCTACTTATTTTATTTAACAACAACCGTTTGTAATTTATGCAGATACCTCAATCTATGTTTTGTTGACAACATTTTCCCCCTTCACTATCATAAAATTCACCAATATCAGGGGGTGCCAGGCCACCCCCTGGCACCCTCAAAAATCTGCCCATGATGTTGGATGGTAACACTTCTGGAATTTTTGGCGATTTCAGGATGTTCCTCATATGTCTTCACCTGCCCTTCAGGGCCGGCTCTACCATATAGGCGAACTAGGCGACCGCCTAGGGCGCGCTGGATGGTCGTGTTTGTAAAAATTATAGGGCGCAAAAATAAAATAATAAACATGAACGTCAATGATGGACTTAAATTTTTTAGAGTCCTGCTTAAAGTCTCCTTTTCTAGGTTTAAATTATGAGGTTAATTAATTCAGGAATAGCTTTACATGCTGAGGTCATGTAGTTACTTTTAAAATTACTTCAAAACATCACCAGTGGTGGAAACCCCCAACCTGCCCTTTAATCGATTACTTATACCAATAATTAGCACCTGTCCTATGTCATTATACGTTCTCTTGGCTCCCTCGTCGTAATGTAGTTTGAGTTTGTACTTGCCAAATATACGTGTCGGGCCTGTTTTCTACACCAAAATTAACAACAGGAAACGGATCAACATGGGGGAGATCTCCAATGTTGGCAAGGCACTTCTTCTCAACGGAACATGTTTTTGTTTTTACAACTTAGTTCATTTGTGCCTAAGCTTAAGTTTTATTGTTGCATTATTCATTAAATACATTATTTTTATTATTTTCTCAGAATCAAACTTTATTAAACAGCACATTTAAGTATCTAAACCAGGTATATAAAATACTTGTTTTGACTTTCTTTACAAGAATCAACTCCATATCAAATCTATCGAGCATCATTTTATGAGTATGATTGGCCAAATGTTTCGATCTTTGAAATCTCGATGTGCAGTCGATCTTCAGATATTATTATAAAAATTAACAGCTATGGCAGTATTTTTATTTGATCTCTTTTTTATTTGGTGCGGGGCGCCGGACAATACTCTTGCCTAGGGCGCCAAAAACTCTTGAGCCGACCCTGCTGCCCTTGTGAGGGCGGCCTGTTGCATGACCCTGCTGCTCACCCTTCATAGTTTAATTAATTCAACGGTAACCTAAAATATTGTTATTTTGTTTCATTAATTTAAATATGGTGGTTCATATATGTGATGCGGATAGTGAAAAAGGACCTCAATTAATTCGGAATTTTCAGGTTTTGAGTTATTAACATCCTAAAACTCAGCATTAAATTGGGAACAATTTGATTACTAATTTATAATCCTATAGTTTTCCTTGAGTCATTGGCATTTTAATTTTAACCAATCAAAATGGGTATTTTAGGAAATTAAGACCCGAAATTTTAAATGTTTACAGAATATTTATTATGAATATTTAAGAAATTAATTAGGTATCAAAATTAAGCTTAAAACCACACCTTTGAGTCTAAACTAAAAAAAATAACCTGATACACTTACATTTCCATTGTTAAAATGTTACAATGAATGAGAAAGTGAGAAGTTTGAAAAGGGACCTCAAGTCGGAAAGCAGAATACCGAACAATGAAGTATAAATACACTGTCAAGACGGTGATTTTTGGACTTAGACAATATTCTTCTACAATGATTAACTTGAAGTAGTTCACTCACCAATAGATGTCAGGAGAGACTAATTTTGTGATGACCCTGACTTTTCAGTCAAAACAGGCAACGTGAAAAGGAACGATAAAATAATTGCTGGCCATGTTATTTTTCATTTAAGTGACTTGAGGACCCTTTTTGCATGCATGACATAGACTGCTAAATCGAGTACTTTTTATATTTCTCAGATTCTTATCGCTAAAATAACCAGATAAATATTTACAGGAAAGATTACGGAATCATGTCCAATCAAAACCTTCAAACATTGTTAATGATGTCGTGCCAGTTAACCTCAAAGAATTGACAAATTTTTGGCAATGATAAAATAATATGGTCAAATTTAAAACTCGTCCATTATGATACTTAAGAACAGTGGTACCTAATGCAAAGAATTTGGCCTTTGCTTGGTAGCTAAAAAATCAACTTGTGATTGAGATAAAATTATGATGTAACATACGGATACACATGTTATTTGTGTACTTTTTTTACAAATAGTGATTGAATTTGCAAATAATTTAATGCATTTTCTAATTTGCTTCTCCAATTTCTGAAAAGTAGTTCTTTAATTTTTAAGTTTTGACAATCAGACAAATAATGTAACAATTTAGAGAAAATGTTTAATATTTAAAAATAAAAATAACACTATTTATTTCTTATTAAATAGAAAAAAAATTGTTTGACAGTACTGACCAGTGTTGCCTGGTCAGAACCTGGGCAGTATTAAACAGTACTGATCAGGTTCTGGCCAGTCCTGGCAAGGGTCTCAACCAGGTTCTGGCCATTACTGGCCAGGCTCTGGGCCAGGTTCTAGCCAGCACTACAACAGTACTGGTCAGAACCTGGTTAGTACTGGCCAGAACCAGGCCCAGAGCTGGCTAGTAATGGCCAGAACCTGGCCCAGACCCTTGCCAGTACTGGCCAGTCTGCGTGGGTACTGGTAGAATTTATTTCTACGTGGTGCTGTACCAACAGTGCCTCCGAGTTGCTCTTATATAATTTGGGAGGCCAATGGCCTATGAGTAATATTCAAGTGTTTTTAATATACACATTACTCACACAATTAATCTACAAAAATAAAAATTATTAAAACAAAATTAAAATGTTATTATGTTATTCTTTGTGTTAAAGATAGTGTTCAGTTATCCCATAATAGTTATAAAAAGATACAGTTTTCGAACCTTATCATATTAAAACTATGGTTCTAAAAAGGTGACCGAAATAAACAATCTTGAGGAATGCATTAATCATATTAATGCAGAGTGTGTTTTTTTAACGCAACCCAAAACTTTATTTTATTAGTGAAGGATTATTCCCCCCCAAAATCCCCAGATTTGACACCACTATATAATTTTCTTTGGGGGTACATAAAAAGTAAGGCCTACGAAAACAATGCACAGGATATGCAGCGCCTCAAAACAAACATATCAAATTTAATGCAAGAAATTCAAAGACGTTCCTTTCAACACATGCTCAGGAATTTGATGGAAAGAGCAAAACTTTGTACAAATACCAATGGCGGATTGTTTGAACACATAATATATTTGCATTATTCAATCTAAAAATGGGTTGCGTTTATAAAAAAAACCACACACCCTGTATATTGAGACAGAAGTAAACCTTGGCAGAAGGAATAATTATGTTTGAAAAAGGTTTTTACACAAGTATTTTAGAGCCCTGAAGCTCCTTGATTAATGCTGATGAAAACTACAATCTAAAAATTGAATCAGTGAACTAATTAATTTAATAAATAAGTAAATCCTTTTGTGCATTTCTTTAGTTTGTCTTGAGTCACAATTTTATTTTAAATATTATTTTATTTTATCCATAAGTCTTTTTATAATTTTATTGTTTTATTGTTTATTTTCACAGCATCAACGACTCACCTATTACAAAAGCTGTGCGTGGTTGTTAGACCACAGAAGAAACAGGTGACAATTTCATTGTTTTCTCATTGTTCAACTCCCTCTTCTTTTATTGCACCGTTTGATCTTTATAAGTACACCTTTTCCTCTTTCTTTTTGAATGTTTAACTGTTTTTCTTCTGCTAACTGAAGGTGTGGATATGCTTAGGTTTAAGTAATGCAGTGTCAGCTCACAAAACACATTTACAGTTCGTACATTATATCTCCGGCTATGACAGAGTCAGCTGGTTGCAAGGCGCGGGGGGGGGGGGGGGGGGGGAGCGGGAGTACTTTTCTGAAAACATTGTTCTACAGTCCCGCTGTATATCAAACGCTGTGTTTACCAAAATCATATGTTTATTAAAATATAATATGATACAGTTGATAGCGTACTAGTCGTAGCCGGAGATATAATGCGCGAACTGTAGTTGATAATCAAAGACTCCTAAACAACTATTTTATTTATTAAGTTGTTTGGTTAGGACAAAAACCATGCAGAGTGATGGCAAGTAAAAGAGGTATTAAAAAGGCCTGTAATGATTATTTACAAAGTCAAAACAAGCCCTCCAATGATATTAGTTTTGTAGTCTTATAATAGTGGAGGAAAGATATGGAAAAACCCCTTGTCCCAGAAAAATTGCCATAAGGGAGATTTCGGGATTTACTGTCACATGTTATATGCTACTAGATGTACATATATATAACTCACCTCTAATGCCTCTGACATAGTCAATCAGTTGCTTAAATCTACGCCTTGATATTACTGAGTATTTTTAGACTAGCAAGAACCATATGCTTTACTTAGTTATCATAGTTATAACCGGAGATATAATGAAAATAAATAAATCCTTGGAAAAATTCAAAGCTCGAAACACCCTTAAGGATTGTATGAGGAATAGTGTATGTTTGGGTACATCTTGAACAAAAAAGATTTTTTTATGGATTTCGGCATTGTAATCAGCGTGAAAGTCTAGTTTGTAATGATGTATATAACACTATTTTCACATTTGAAAAAAAAATTACATCCAAGATGGCAACACAAACTTTGTACCCAGTCAAAGTCAATTTCTTACCTCCCTTCAATTATTGGCAGTGGTATTTTGACACCAGAATCACTTATACAAAATTGCCTGTGATGTTTATTTCCTATACATCACAGGCTCCTTTTATCCGGACACCTTTCAAACGGACATCGGTTAAACCAAACTACTCTTGGCGGAAATAATTTATTTTTAACCAGACAATTTTCATCAAAATAACGGTTTAACCTGGTGATTGGCAAAAAATGGACGATGGAGAATGTATCAACGATTCTTGTGTAAAAGTATTTGAGACCAATGGCATGTAGAAGTATAAATACTTCTATTTAAGTAAAACCCTCTTTTCAATTTAAGTAAAATGAGTTGGTTTTTGAGTGATTAAAAAACAATATCGATATACCCGTGGGATATATATATCAAACAAATTATCGTCAAATATATAATTTGTAATGTTTAAATTTAGTACGGTAATTATTAATTTAGGGAAACGTCGGTTTAACCGGAAAATCTGTTATCCGGACAGGGCTTGGTCCCGAGGGGTTTGGACAAGACGGAGTCTACTGTATCTTTCATGCTTTTGACACCATTCTGAGCTCCATCTTGAAAATGACGCACTTGCGCTGGTGGTCAAACTTTGTTAACATTTTAGTATGTCTTTCAGCACATGAAGAAAGACAGAAAAATTTAGAAATCTCCCTTACAACAATTTTCCTTGGGTAAAACCCTATCTTTCCTTGACTATAATTAGTTATACTTTAAACCAAGAAGTCATGCTTTATATCTTAACTATTTCTTTTACCATAGTCAAACATTTTGTAAAAATCTCTAATATAGTATTGTTGATATTTTTTAATTTCATTTTACTTTATTGTAACACTAGCTGATAACCCCGGCTTTGCCCGGGAGACTATTTTTTCCTTGCTATTTCTTAGTGCTGAATTCTGTCGGTAACCCTAGTAAATATTTCAAATGGTAACCATAGTAACTATTAAAAAAACTTCCAAACCCTTGACATGGTTCCCTTTCGGATGATCCTGTGCCCAAGTCCTTAAAGATATCAAAACCAAACTACCACAGTGCACATCATGAGATTTTAGGCTTTAATTTGACACCAAAAGATCAGGTATCTACGACATGTAGTTTTGGCTGTACAGTAGAGTCCCACAAACCCGGACTAATGTGGACCGAATGGAGTCCGGGTTTGTGAAAATTCCGAGTTATCGGGAAATGAGTAAAAATAAGAAAAAATAAGAATAGTTTCTGTTATTTCTATAAGAAATCATTTTTTTAGTGCATAGTAAGAAATACAAAAACTACATTATCAGTCACAAAAAAAAACTTAAATAAAAACCAAAACTGTTTTATATGTGTCACACCATGCTCTGGCCTTGAATCTCAGTGCACTTTATTACTCTGGCAGGCTTTCCGAGTTATCCAGAATTCCGGGTTATCGAAGTCCAGGTTTACGGGACTCTACTGTAGCCCAAAATATACCAACTCACGACTCTATATATATATATATATATATATATATATATATATATATATATATATATATATATATACTGTATACTGATTATTTTAGAATTTGGAATTAATCATTGCACATTGCAATATTGCAGAAAAATAGGTTAAAATTTAATGAACAACCACATTATGCTTATAATGTGGTTTGGTTTTGCTATGGCTTGTAGTTTTTGCTTACATTTGATTGAAATATGAACTTTGATATTACAATTTTTATCATTTTTAAGTTTTTATGGCTTTTTTTGTTTTTTTGGTGATGGTAAAAGTAAATAAATAATGCAAAAGTAAATAAATAAGTGGAAATTGTCATCATAACATAACATGTGGTAATATATCTCTACACAGGGTGTTTTTTAATTAATTCTTCATTCATTTGAAAACTTAAGTAAATTTTAGTATTTAGTTTGCTGAAAATGTCTATCACCCCCGATGGAGGAAGTATTTTTCACATGAACATTTCATACTTGCATAACCACCTACTCACCCCCACCCCTAAATTTAAAATGAAATATACTCTTTGGGAATTTGTGATAACCAAATTAAACGGCATAAGAAAATAGAAATTTTGGCGAAAGAAAAAATAAAATTGCATCATGCGTTGTCATGATACAGTACACCTCGGATTATCCGGACCCCACATTATCCGGATCCCGGATTATCCGGACCGGTCCATCCGATAAATTAAAAAATTTAAACCACGGCAAAAAGTGATTTTAGCGAGTTCACGAGTGAAATGCGCCTTCTAAAAGTAAACTGCAAATGCAATACATTACTGTACGCATTTGGAATCACAATAATTAAAGAAGTCGCATCGCCAAAACAGGACACTACAGCATATTTATGAACGAAGTCTTTTGGTTTGCTACTTGGGGCGCTAGCAGTAATCAACATAAGCTTAGCCTACGGAAATTTTGCGAGCTAGTTTATTGCTGTCACTTTAAGCGTTTACAGTTGTGAACTCTTCATGTGAACACTTCATGTGAACTTCCAAGGCTGAAGAGGGAACGAACAGCCTCAGTGTGCCGATCGGCCACTGGAACCTCATGATCACGTCACACGTTCATGTGAACTGATATTGAATTTCAAAATGGGTGGTTGTTAAAGAAAAAATTGGTTTTAACTTTAGAACTGAAACTAAATGCTGTCAAAAACTTGACGCATGAGAATCAAGTAAATAATTAGCTAAGGAACTGGGTGTTGGGACAAGTCAGGGACAAGTACGGTGACAGGAAGAATCGAACGCAGTTAGAAAGATAGTACTTATGCGGAACAAGCTTGAAAGAATAACAGTACAGTCTTGTTGTACAGTCTTGATACTTCGTTTGCAGCATCAATTTAGCAGGGGCTTAGGTACGTGATCGCTATTTAGGCGAAATTATAATGTCCTCGGATTATCCGGATTTTTCGTTATCCGGATCGGTGTTCCGCCACATTAATCTGGATAATCCGAGGTGTACTGTAATGCATTATTTAAAATGTCAAAGAAATCTTGTTTCACTATTGTGACTTTTGTTGGATCTTTACCTAATAAATGGTATGCTGATTGAGTAAACAACGATCACTATTGGAGCTAATGTTTTCATGATAAAATGTTCCACCCTCTCCAACCTCCTTCTCACCCCCAGTCCTAACTTGAAATTTTCGTGTGTAAATTTACTTTTGTCACATATCAAAATGAAAGGAATAAAAAAGCTTATGTTTTTTATGCTTTTCATATAGTATCTTGTCATTTAAAACTTGTAAGTTAGGGGTGGTGTTGATGTGGGCATGAAATTTTTTTGTGAAAAATAATTGTCATCAGGGCCGTGCTAAGGGCCATGCGGAGCGTGCGGAACATGTGGCCGCAGGGCGCCAGTGGGACTGGCACGGTTATGCATTCGCAGCATCGGTGCTGGCAGGAGGCTTTTTAAATGGTTCACAGTGGTAAACACATTTTGGCGACTTTTGTGAACCCTAGGGAATTTTTTAATCGTTCAAACTGTGTGTTTTAGTGGTGTTTGTTGGCACCCAGTTTGTTTTGGAGGTTTTTAAACAAACCTTAACAAATTTTAATAAGTAATGCAGGTAACTAATATGTGAGTAAAATGGGCGCCAATGTCAGATCTCGCATGTCCCAGAAAAAAATTCTTGGTACGGCCCTGTGAAAAAAACGCTATAGTCGATATTATACTAACTACATATTAAGTTGAAATTTATCTTCCAAATTTTTTGAATGCAAATTTAATTTTGTGTTTTTTAGATGACAAACAAAAAACAAACAAACACCCTAAAGTCTAAAACCAATCTTCTTCAATCTGAAACCCTTACTTCTGTTTTTAAGCATACTGTTTTTCTGGTCTAAATATTTGGTATAGCCTAATGTCTTGAATATGAACTTAACACGTTCGCTACCGAACGTCAACTATAGTTGACGATAGACCAATCGCTACTGACCGACTTCTATAAACTGACTTTCACCAGAGACCAAACACAGTCATGTGGACATCGCCATAGACCAAAAGTACCAAAATACTTTTTTCCACAGATGTCTAAATAAGTATGATCAACGCTAACTGCACCAAAAAAGTCATTTTATTCCAGGGACTCTCCTGTGGACCGACGCACAAAAACCAAGTCGGAAAAGTAGACCGATACGAAGTAAAACGCAATAATAACAGTGAGTCCACGTCAACAATAGTTGACGTCGGTCCATTGGGATGGACCCGTGCGTCTACTGTAGTTGACGTCGGTCTGTGAGGAAGTTTTGCACGTCAACCATACTTGACGTCGGGCTGTGGAAATGGCTTTTTCTTAACATGTCGGTAGCGAACGTGTTAAAATGGACACCAAAATAATATTTTAAAAGCTTTACAAACTTTACAAATAACTTTAACATAACTATGACGTAACGCATTTAACGTAACGTAAAAAATACGTTAAGACGTTACGTACAGACAAAAGACGGAAACTGTAAAGGTCTTAGAGCATATGTTTATTTGAACTTGATTGGTTATTAGCGAATTTCCCCTATAGGGAAGTAGCTATTACCGTAGGTCTCATGGTAAGACTTAAGCTCGGGACCACTATAACTTTTCGTTTTGGGGCCCCCAGAAGCAAAAAACACTATTCGTTTGAATTTATATATATATATATATATATATATATATTATATATATATATATTATATATATGTGTCTGTTAGCACGATAGCGGCCGCAAAAATGGTCCGATCTTTATGAAATTTGGTACGGACATGTAAAGTGGTAATCAATTGGACGAGTTCGTGAACCAGCCCGATCGGACCACCGGAAGGGGGGGGGGGTATAGGGGGATAAACCCCCCCAAAAATGGGTTTTTTGATTTTTTACATAGAAAAATAAAATTTAACGAATTTTTGTGGGCACCATTGAATTCAGCTCAAAAAAACAAACAATTTAGTATTTTGAAACACTTCTCTATGTCCATAGGTTACCGAGATATTGAAAGTGGTAAACACAGTACGTTGTCCCAATGTTAACCTTATGGGAAATAAGTAAAATTCTATATCTCGCTTATCTCTCAACATATCTCAATAAAACTTGGTAAATAGCGTCTTCTAGTTCAGATCTACTAAATATTGAATTAAAACCACCTAGTTTTAATATACCTGTAGTAGCACACCTGCATACTCATTCCCCATGTTATTCTTATGGAGCTTACAAAAACATGTCAATTCTCGCTATGTTGGATTGAAATATGTTGTTTTGCATTTGAAATTCGCTGAGTTTGCAGGTCTGCTGCAACGGGGGTATTTTTATGTTTACATTTACACACTGAGTTTTTGGCATATTTTTAAATAACCTATAGAGGAATACTGATAAGAAACAAATCATTTTTCAGGAGCCCTAACCCGGCTGCTCCAGAAGTCCATGATGGTCGTGGGCAAGCAAGCGCCTGCCAAAGTGTGATCCGTCTTCCAATAACACTCATCTACTTTGTCTCCTCATGACAGAGGAAGTATTATTTTAATATCACTATAAATCATTGGAATTTCCCCGTTCAAAATAATTTTCTGTCGTTTTCAATCCTAGCGTAATTTAAGAGCTTTGAGTGGGGTGAAACCATTGTGATTATTATTTTGTTTACGTTTATGTGGAATAGGACTATGGTTTCTCCAAAAGCCACATGGCATTCATAAAATTATGCTTATACTTTGATATATTTTTCTAAATACTGTACAGTTCCTGCATTGTATTTTTTTCCTTGATGTGTCTTAAAGTAATAATTTTAAATCATATTTTGAGGATGACAATAATTATAGCTCTAGGCAGTATCGAGTAGAATAGAGCAATTTTCTCAAGGCTGTTTGGCTATTAAGCATAATTCCTTTCAACATTCCAACGAGGGCATGAGGCTTATATTTGTCTAACTGTCTAACAGTACGATGAATGATGAACGCAAAATTGAAACTTATTGCTCGTCTCAGTTGTTATTGTTATATTTGTTATCATGTATATTAGCAATGTACAATGTTTAAAGCAATGGCTGTAACTTAATCTTTTTTTTACTTTTATTTTCATGAAATTTTATTTATTGATCTTAGTCTATATTAAAAATTATTGTATCAAATTTATTGATAAATAATTTGTAGTCGATTTTTAGTTACCATGAATGATATTAAAGAAATCTCTTTTTGTTTAACAGGCAATTAAATTGTGAGGATAAAATAATATATTGGTGTATGCTAAGTGAACTTTTCCTTCTCTAGAGTTGGTGGCCTACAATTCACTACAATTTCAACAATAAGCGACAATATTTTCAATCCGATGGGAACAAATTAAAAAGCGCTTGTATAATCATTATAAAATAGGTACTTTATGAGGAAGCATAAAATATCATTTACATTGGCTCATCCTGTATCTTTTCAAAGTAAAAAAATAATGGTAATTTTTTAAGTGACTGCTTTATTTTTTTCTAGCTACATATGCATTTCTTTTTTTAATTATCCTTCGTAGTTCATGTGTAACTTATTTTATTTGACATAGTTTTTTTCTACTTCAGGATTTTAGGTGCAAGACAAAGAGAACAAAAGCTCAAGAAAAAGTTTATCATGATATTAATTATTTCCCAAATAAAACTTAATTTGGATATAAACAATTTATAATTTATATGTCTCTATAAATTTTAATTTAATATAGAATGGGACTTTGCTCAGTAATTATAAATACTCAGTGTATTTTTTACCCGATGGTATTAGCTTGCCACTTTTGTTCTCATTCCACTCTTATCAGTTGTAGGTAGTGAGCATCTGTAGGTAGTGAGCAAAAATATTATTATTTGCTTCCATTCTAGCATTGGTTGGTTGCTGGGGCAACCAACATGGCAACCCTTAATTAAGGCCCTATATTGAAAATGTTCAATTTTAAATTCATTTTTCTAAGAAAATGTGCATTTACAGCAAATTTAACTGCAAATGTGAACTCAAAAAAGCAAAACTGCATCTAATACAAATTTTTACTAAAAGACAGATATAGATTCAAGAATTCCTCATAGATTAAAATAAGTACCTAAATCTTATTAAAAGTGAATAAAAAAAAACTGTATGCAGTCTTTAGCAGAAATGTTTCTTCTAATAAAACAATAATTCCATTTTAAATGTTTCCATTAACTGGAAACAAAAATAATAGCCTATATTTTGTTCAATTTTATGTTTTCATACTATTCAATAGTGTCATGGCTTATTAGGTCGTATAGGTAGGCCTAATTAAAAAATGAATTAACTGCCAATTTCTATTTCAATCTAGATTCTATTTTTACAAGAAAACGTATGTAATTACTTAAAAATAGATGATAACTTAGTGGGAGATCTCCTAGCCTGATTAGTCATCTTATTTTCATATTTGTATAAAATTGCTATAAATATATTATATTCAAGACATTTTTCATAAATAATTGTTGAATTTAGCAGTTGCCTTTGGAGGCTTTTTTAATAATATGATTTAATATAATTTCTTGTGTAAGCAGTGTTTACCGTAACTGTAGTACATACACTGTAAAATTCATATAGGTTAGCTGTGTAATAGGGCCTAAACCAGATAATGTAGAACTTCATGCTCAGCAGCAGCTTGAAACTAGTAGCCTTTCCTATATAGATGTTGTAAACCTGGAATCTAATCATTCCGGTATTGGGTTCGAACAGGGGCGGTCTGAAGTCTGTGGAACAGTGGGCTCTGGGGCCCACAGCTGAAGTCTGTTTGGGGCACCTTCAATCAAAAACTGAACACTAAAATATTAAAATTGCTAGAACATATTTATGGGCAGTTTATAAGTTTTGAATTTACAAATTTTCAGATATTGAAAAAATTATAAAGAATGACTATAAAACGTACGGGTAACCATTACATATAGAAACTTAAGCTGTATTAATTTTACGTCAACTTAAATTAAAGGGCAATAAATACTAAATTAGGGTTAAAGTGATACTTAAGGGCTAGTAGCCTTGGGGCGCTTTATAGGGATGTGCGAGTACTAGGGTGTCAAGTTTTTTTGAGCCCAAATTTAGGTCTACACTACTTGATATAACTACAAACGTTCACAAAATACTGGTAATTTAAATGACTCAAAGTTACTCTTGCTGTTTATCAAAGATTAGTGCATTTGACCGAATTTTACAGTTATCCGTCACAAAGTTATTCCTATGTTCAACATCCATCTTTTTTTTGCTTTACTTTGACTAATTAAGGGATTTCCCTAGAAATTGATATAAATAAATTAAACAACTCTATTAAATTGTAAAAATTTAAGGGTTTTTATTTTTTTTCTCTTTGCAAGAAAATTTGTTTGGTTTAGTAATATTCAAAACTCTATAACGAACATAAAAGAATTAAATAAAGAATAATACAGATGAGTTAAAGCATTGACTTTATAACTAAAAGGAGACTGCTCATACTTGCAGATGTTTTGAAGCCAGAAACTGAGCACACACGAAATTAGTTCGATATTCGTCACTAGAGATTGTGCCAGGCGTGTAATTTCACACTAAAGATTTTTACCCATGAAATGAATCATTTTTGCTTCTACCGGGTTAAAATATGGTACAAGGTTAAAAAAGGGATTTCATATTTAAAACGTCAAAACTAGGGGTGAAAAAAGAGGATAAAAAGGTATTATTAATTTCTTTTCCAAAATTCTCTACCAGAATGTGCTATGTTTTGTAACATATGATCATAAGTTTTGGCTTCAAAATTTAACATTCCTCGGACTATATATATTTTTTAATTTATAATCAATGGTTCAAGTGATTTCCTTGAATTTATCTGGTATCAATTGATGTATAATTGCTTTTAATAATAAGTTAAACACCTCTTAGCTGTGTAACAAAAAATAATATGTTTTCATTTGATTAGTAATGTTTTAAATAAAAAAATTAATAATTTTAAGTATTTTTTGTTATAATCTTTTTATATATTTCAACAATATGTTATTACTTTACCTAAAAGGTTAAAGGAAAGATATTTTTTTTAATAGTCCACAGTACGGGCAATCAATTGTGAACTTCATAAAGTGCACATGTTGAATATAAAAAAATGTGTTTCTCTCTGAAACTTTTCTGTTTATTTTCTATTCAGTAAGTGTTTTCTGTCATTATTTCTGTTATCATCTTTTCTGTTAGTCCATAGTCCAATGGTCCATTGCCTCTATTCATTACCTCCATATTTAATTAGTTTCCAATAGGTTTATTTTTATAACCACCGCCCTTGATACAAAGAGAAAGGATAACATTTTGGTCATGTTCTGAGATGTGTTAAAGTTTTTAGATTTAACTATGTTTGGAAGATGTATCCAACAGAAGGAAAGGAATTTTTTTGAACATGTAACTTATTTGGTTCTTTAAAGCCAGAAAAAAAAACTCGATCAGAGTTAGTAGCTTCTGTATAGTCTATCGTAAAACTTTCACATAAAATGATATTATTTTCTTAAAATATTGAAAAATCCTCACCTAAAATGCCATAACATTTGTTTTGTACTGTTGTTCAAACTTTATAATTAAAATACCCAATATTTTCTTAAATTTATTTTTTTGCATTCAGTTTTGTTTTAATTTGATATAATATAATTAACGAAGACGTCATCAGGAGCTCCCCGCAGGGATCCCTCGGCCCGGGAGGCCCCCAGGGTCCCTCCACAATCGCCGACCGGCTGACGTTGCCAGACCACCCCTGGGTTCAAATTAAACAAGCTAAAAGTCTCAAAATTGATATAAACTATTTGTGTCATGTGTATCCCTTTGCTTTTAATTTTTTTTATAATAAATAAATGTTAGTACGTAAAAGCCAAAGCTTATTTTGTTATTGTTTAACTAATTATCAAAACTTAATTGTTCCAATGAAGAATTTAGGCATAGATATTGATTTAAGTTCTTAATAAGCACAAAAATTGTGCAAATGTATATAGTTCTTTTCCTTTTAAGGTGTAATATACTTATTAAATTTAAGGACCTCAAGCAATGGGTTGTTTTGTATTTTAGATTCAAAGTCCTTTTGATTTTCGTTTCATGAATGCAGTTGACACCCTCTTATCTGGCCACATCGTTACCAGACACAGCTGGATAACTATTTGGTTGCTTTAACGGATGTGCCCCAAACTTATTAAGTTATAGTATCTAAGACATACTTTGTCGATATCATCCACTTCCTGCCGATCTCAACCGGTTAAAAATATGCCTCGGGAGTTGAAAAGAAGGCTTTTCTATGGAGTGCAGACCTATTGAAGAGTTAGCAGACCGAATGTGGAGTGGCTAGTTGAAAGGTGGCCTAATAAGAGGGAGTCTACGACATATTTTTGTACCATATCATATTATATGTAGCTTAGTTTTAGAGAATTTATTTTGTATCTGATGTCATCCATTAATTAAAGATCTTATACTCTAAATTTCGTTAGAACATATATTTTACATAGCCTCAGAAATCGTAAAATTACTTTTAAAATCAATTCCTATTGTTTTACTCAACTTTTTATTCATCTTACTGTTAAGAAACCAAAGTTTTTTTTAGTTCCTCTCATATTACAATAATTCACAATGTCTAAATCAATTCATCTCACAAGACGTGTACAAGTTAAATTAAGAAAACTGAATGTTTAAAATGTTTTAAATACATGTTGCAACTGCATGTAAATAAAAAAGACTATAACTGTGGTATCATTTATTATTTAAACCCAATTTACATTTCCTATTTTTCCCAATATGCATGTCTTATTTTATCACTTGATTAAAGACAAATGAGTTACAAAGTTACGAATATTATCATTTATAAGGATTTATAAACAACAAATTTCTTAGTTATGAGGAGTTATTCTTTGTTTAAATTTCATAAACACTTTCACAGATGAAGAACTATAGTTCTTCACCTGTGACTGTTTTAACAAACACATATTTTTCCTAATGAAACTCATTGTTTTATGGAGATGCAGATGAATTCTTGGTACAGACATTGACTTTGAATGTGAAGCAGACCTTCCATCGCATTATCAAATGTGTATCATGTTTTGAATGACCCATGATTGAAAGAGCTCCTGGTTATAGTGAATTCCCATCAGAGTTTACTGATGTCACATTTAATTTAAGCATCAGTAGCAAGTAATATATCATTTAGTGACACAAAAAACAAGCAATGGTCAATTAATTGTTTACTTATGCAAGATATAATACAAATTGTCTACATAAATTAGCTAAAATAAGGGGTCAATAGAAGCACCCTCTGTTGGTAATCAATGAAACTATGTCAACAAATTCTGGGTCACCCAAAACTAGCTACAGCTGGGCCATGGGAATGGGAGGTCTATTATAGCTCTGGACAGCCTTACTAGTGGGTGAGTGAGTGCGCTGTTGTCGTAATTAGTGTTAAATATCTGCAGTGTTTTGGTAATAAATCACATGGTCATTTGTTTATGTAAAGGTACTTTACACAAGAAAATATTTTGCTGCAACCGCAAGTCCAACTAATGTTAAATGCTTGCAAGCTCAATACAATTCATGAAGTACGACGACAAAAGTGTGGAAACACATTCTTAAATGTAAACAAATCATTTAAGATGAAAGATTGCCAAAACAGAAAGACCAGCTGATGCATTGCACAAATATTTCCAGAAATTTTAATTGCGTAAGGAATCTCTCGGTGAAATATTACAGGGCATTCTTTTGTAGTGTAAATGAGGTGAAACGTAAACAAAGTTTTGGCAGTTCTGCCAAAACATGTGTTTATTTAGCAGACATTTTGGGAGATTACAATTTTCGCCACCCGCCAGTAAGGCTGTCCAGAACTATAATTATTCATAGTCAAAGGTGCAGGCAAGTAGAGTAGGATTCACCTAAGTTGGCCATAACAAAAG